>VZTE01002534.1:1135764-1275092 GCA_013397775.1 Eulacestoma nigropectus
TTTTTTTGGGGTGGGGGGGGGGTGGGCAGAAACTGAGATAAGCTTGTAAATGAAAAGAGAGTGGTGCAAGGCATGGTGCAAATAGGAGCCTGAATAAAATAATAACTATAAGGAGACTTTGCCTAGATAGTTTTCCTCCAGCCTGTTGAAAAACAAGCACCTGAAGGTTTGGGCTCTCTCCTGAACCTTCACCCCAAATACCAGTGCAATGCTGCTGAGTATCTTGCCTAAGAAATGTATCTGAACATTTCTGGTTTAATTTAGAATGATATTCTCCTGCCTAGTCCTTGAAAACCGAATTTCTAAGAGGTGCTAGTTTTCCATCTGTTGGTGCTAGTTATAAGTCTCTCCAGATGCTCTTGTGTTTTAAAGTCCTACCTTGGCATATTAGGAGGAACTCAGGGATTGACTTCTGCCTTTGTTGGAACAGATGATTTTGGAAATTGATGAGAGTAGCTTTTACTTGTCCATACTACTCATCTGGGAAAGGATTTTGTAAATGGTGAGAATGGATGCTGGTCATTTGAACAGGTGGCTGCTTTTGCCAGTGTAGCTTATAAGATAGCCACTGAATGAGACTATCAGCTCCTCTCTGTTATAAATATCTTACTGACCTGATAACACTGAAAAGAACACATGTAGGAGAATAAGGAAATACACTCTCCTGGTATAAATTGCAGCAAGAAAATTTAGGTTAAACATCAGGAGAAAAAACTCACTTTTTAATGGGAAGGATAGTTAAGCACTGGAATTGATTGCTCACGGAGACTATGGGCTCTCTGTCAGTGTAAGGACAGGTTAGAGAAACATCTGCCACAAATGGCTGTTACATGCCCTAGCTTCCCTTGGGAGGAGAGAAAAGCCTCTGTTAAGAATTAGTTTCAAGGAACTAATGTGATGCACCTTTCATTAAAGATGCGCATTAACATACTGCAGAACTCTTTTATTCTGCCTGCATTATACCGCGGTTAAGGCAATTTGCCAGCCAGCTGGAAGGCTTTCAGAAGGCTCCCACTTGTTTTCCTCTTGCATAGGCAATCTCACCTTTTGTCTGCGTGGGATAACTTATATGCTTAGACAAACAAATAGCATATATGATTAACTTTTTGTTCTACAATAATTCTCCCTTTCTTTCTTTGCAAATGTGTTGGACTGCTATTTCCAATCTTTTTATCCAAAATAGGATCTTCTATTTAAGGTAGAATTTAGGTACTCCCCTCCCTCAACACCTCCAAATTCATCCCCAAACCAAAGTGACTTTACTTTCTTGATAAGATCAGATGTGGTACAGATAGAGCAAGGGGCAGTTAAGGTGAAATTCTGTTTCTTAGGATCTGTGTCCTGGCATAAAGTAATATTGTATAGGGACTTGAGAATATGATTAGAAAGGAGTTTTTATACACCCCTAGTATCCTTACTTTTACTGATTCTGTGACCCTTCAGGGCTCGTAGTGGAAGTTTGGATGACTAGACTGACTGGAGAACACCCAATGGGTCTTGAAACTGCAGGGTGACCGATATGAAGGATGCCTGGGATAGTTTATTTTTCCTCTTTTTGCTGAGGCAAGCACTCAGAAAAACCCAAGTAATAACAGTTCACAGGCTGTTAATACAAAGTACCCTGAGACTTCAGAAATGCTTTGCTTTGCTCTGCACAGCTTGGTAGCTTATATTCTTTAAGTGTAGGCATCTTTACCTCGACAAATCTGTGACATTTAGTTCTCCTAACCTCTGTCCCTACATTGATTTGCTCCTTCCCGCTCATGGCAGGTTATCTAGCATACAATACACATTTGTGTATTCTTTATCTTGCATTGCCTCCATCCTCTGCACGTGTGATGTTTCTTATTGCCCACATGTTGCTTATGCCCATCCTTCTTTAACTATGTGCATATACATTTGACTTTTGCATGCATAAGCATGTAAAGAAGTCTGCCCTCTTTTAATTCACTATGATTTTCTGACTTTTCTTATTCATATCCCTATGTGTATGGAGGTATATGGCATGTCTGATTGTTCAGGTTAGCAATAAAATGTAATATTTGCACATATTTTTGAGACAATCCAGAATTAATTTGGAGATTTAGGTCAGAACATTTCCTTTTATCCTGTTTTTCTTCCTCTTTGGACAATTTAGAATGATTTTATTGGGATAATAAGGAATGGATGTGTGCTACTGTATTTGCAGGTTAGGTGATTTAATGCACAGAAGGCTGTGGCAATGCTGTCATTATTATCCTAATTTCATAATGTTTCTGTGTAGTACAACACTGTGAGACGTGCCTGGCACACAGCCTTATGAACTCCCCTTTCTGTCCTAGAGAACTTCTGGATAATTATGGGTTGGGTTTGCCTATCTGATCTAATTTATCACTTAGGGGGTTATATCATGCCTGTTACTGAGGTATCTAAATGCTGCTGAGATTCTGCGAGATGTCTCTTTCATCAGCCACTTACTTCTATGATAAGTTAATGTTACTGAGCTGAAATCTGGGCTGTTCTGTGCAGCATCTTAATCACTGGTCCCTACTGAGCCCCTTGTGGCAGTTACTACTTTTGGGGATTTGAGCTCAGTTACTTGAGAGCTAAAGTGGCACTGCAGAAATCTCTGGCTCAGATGATGATAAATTGACCTGCTTGGTGAACGAGTGGGAAGTCCAGGACTGAGCAGGCCCTGGATAAGCATGTGAGTCTATGCTCTTTATTCCCTTAGAAATTCCACATCCAGGCTTAGATATTAGCATGAGTACAGACCATCTCCGTGGGTGGAGGGAACATTAGGGGCAAGCTCTCCTTGGCATTCTTTGCCTTTGGGAAGGCAAGACCAGCTGCCCAGACACTTCGCCCACCTTTTTACAAACCCCCCTGCCTTGTGCTCACTGGGGTGCTGTGTTCACCCTGCACAGGGATGGAGGATGGATGTGGAAACTGCTGTCTCTGGGTGATCTCTTCCGCCTTTCTTCTCGCCCCACAAGCCCTCAAAGTGGATTTTTCTTTCACGGCCAGATGAAGTGTTTGTTTGTTTGTTTTGAAGGTGACAAGTGTTTTATGTGAATTCTGGATACTCTCAAATGCCAAACCCTAGCTGGGCTTTGAGTTTCACAGATTAACCACTGGCACCTAATGAGCCTTTAATAAGTGTTTCTCCCTCCCATTCTGTCATTTACATAAATAAATGACTGAAATTTGGAGGCGGTGGGAGGGGTGTTGGATTGGAGTGGAATGAAGCTTTTCTGTTTACCCACCAAGCAGGTACACTGCTAAGAGCAGTCATGCAAGCCTCCCACACACCCACACTGCCTCTGCCATCAAGTCAGCATGTCTCAGTCCTGGCCTGGAGGACTCGCTTTGAGGATCATGCAGGAAAGCTTCTTCTAAAGCCCAGTTAGCTTCTTCAATCTCTCAGCTTTGGTTGCCAGCCAAGGTGCTAATTACTGTCAACTGTGATGGTGGGAGAGGGGGATTGAGAACAAAGGCGAGACTTGGAGAGTTGAAAGTACAGTTGATGTTCAGGTTTTCTCTTTTCCTGGATTTTTTTGCAAGAAATGGTCTACCTGGGCAGTGAGTGAGCTTACGTGTATTGTCTCTTTAAGGACTGCAGTGGCTTCGAAACAGCTCTCATTTGTATCAGCAGGTATAAGGCAACTGAGTCCCACCCCCTTTTTTGACTACTGAAGATATGATCTCTATTCGCTTAGGGAATGGAAAATTAAGTACTTTAAAACTGCAATAGAAATTTATGGAAGTTATGAGAATTAGGAAGAAATAGCAAGAATTTAAAAAAATCATAGATGCTCTTTTGTATTAATTTTCATGCATCAAAAACATAAAGCAATTCCTTCTTTCCAGATAAGGTATGTAACCAAGTCATTGTGTTCCTGTTGTTTGGCTGAAAAAGTTGAAAGACATTAAGTCTGTTTGACCATGGTTACAGTATTCCCGTGGTTATCCACTCACTCTCCCAGAGGGTGAGACCATCACAGAGATGAGACAACTCGGACATCTTTCTTGTTTTCCACTTCCCCCTTGTTTGAATCCACTCACTCAGAGCCTTCTCCCCAGAAATGTTCCCATCTTACATGAGTCATGAGCTTGGGTACTCCAGAGCGGTCCTCTTACCCAGTCCTTCAGTAGCTGTGGTTGATGAAAAGGATGGGACAACTAGAAGTCTACCTTCTGTGGTTTGTGTCTCTGCAGGTGGGGAAATGGAAGGAAAAAAAGTTGCAGATGAAGTATTATGTGTGGCCGCGCTTTGAGCTGTATCCTGACTCTGAGGAACGTGAGGACGATCACCTGAGTATCGTGACCTTGGAAGAGGCACCATTTGTCATTGTGGAGAATGTGGACCCCCTAAGTGGCACCTGCATGAGGAACACGGTCCCTTGCCAAAAACGCATAGTGACTGAGTATGCACCCCTGTATTTTTCTGCTCATCTTGGGCTCTTCATTCTCAGCAGAATGTAGAGTGTCTGTTGGGCCAATACCATCATAATCTGATAATTCTTTTTAGAAAATCACCTACATTTGCCCAGCCTGTCCCATGTCCATTCATGACGGGCCCCTTTGGACAAATCATTGTAGTGTGTCCCTTCATCCTCCAGCACAGATAGCACAATATAAATTGTTCACATTATATTGTGGGAGGGGGAATGCAAACTGGCAACAGAGGGGAATTACAGGAGTTTCTCCCAGTCTTTTAACCCATTATTGTTGTGATGGTTCAGGAACAAAACTGATGAGGAGCCAGATTACATGAAGAAATGTTGCAAGGGGTTCTGCATAGACATCCTCAAGAAAATCTCAAAGTCTGTCAAGTTCACCTATGACCTCTACTTGGTGACTAATGGCAAGCATGGAAAAAAGATCAATGGGACGTGGAATGGAATGATTGGAGAGGTCAGCAGCAAAGGGAGGGCATGGTGGGCTTCAACCCTGGGCTGGGTGACTCGGATCAGGTCTAGCCTCCCATCATTATTGGGTCCACTTCTGAGGCAGGGACAGAGGTGACTCTAGAAATGACTGGCCTGCATTCTTTCTTGGCACTGGGTGAATTAATCTGCCTTGACACTCTGACCATGACAACCTTTCTTGTCTGACCATTAATTATTATTCTCTATGGTCTCACAAATTTGGCCTACGCAGTCTTAGAAAGAGGCTGATACCCGTGCACCACGGTTGCCGCAACCTAGATTATGCTTAGGTTGTATATAAGGTGGATAAAGAATGAAATAAGACTTTGCAATGTTAGAGGGAGGATAAAGCAAGGACAGAAAAATGAGATAAGATGTCTTCTCCGTGGATGATATGTTTATCCTAAGACCTCTGTGGATTTATTTTTTATACACATACCAGCTTTGAGGGGAAGATTAATGTCTATAGGTTTCCTGAAAGAAGAAGGTGTCCTGATGAAAGATTAGAAAGGAGAGATGTTACAAACAATATAGGGAATGGGATTACAGGAGTAAAAGGATTGTGTTGAAAGGCAGGAAGATGAGAAGGGGCTTGACTCTGGTTCTTGAGGGCTGCCTCGTGTCTGTGTGTGATCTCTTTCTTTTCCTCCTCCAGGTTGTCACCAAACGGGCCTATATGGCTGTGGGATCGCTCACCATTAATGAGGAGCGTTCAGAAGTGGTGGATTTCTCTGTGCCCTTCATTGAGACGGGAATCAGTGTCATGGTGTCACGTAGCAATGGAACTGTCTCACCTTCTGCCTTCTTAGGTATTGTTTCAATCTAAAATTAAAACTTCATCCAGTGGTCATAAAAAACTAGGTGAAGGTTGCTTGTGATTCTTAGCCTGAAAGCTCTTTTTGGGAGTACCTGTGGGACAGGTGTATAAAAATATACTGTTATGTTTTAGAACTAAATCCCAGGCAAGCAAAACCCAGGCAAATGCAAGTGCAAATAGGCACTGCCTATGAGTTCTAAGCCAAGACATTTTTTCAGCAATTGTATGCCTAATCCTAGGAAACAATGAGCTCACTCAGAGTTGTCACATACACCGCAGCACGTGGCTTCCCGGTGACTCAACTAATGCTATGTTCAAGGAGTGTAGGCCAGAAGAAAATTGATTCGAACCTTATAGCTGGGATACCGTAACACTTAGTGATAGCAATTAGCAATAAATTGTTGCACATTCAGAGACATTCTTTGTAAAGACGTTGTTAACTTGACCCTCCCTTGACACCTATCGGAAGTTAGAGGACTAATAGACCTTTTCAAGAACAGTTGAGCCATCGGTTCTGTGCTGACACTGTGTCTTACAATAAAGGCATTTCTAATGTCCTTCAGTGATGGAGGGTGATCAGAGAATACGGAAATGATACTGCATTTCCCCAAGACATTAATGTCTTCCTAGTATCTACTATTTGGCTTTATAAAATGCTTCATGATGCAGCAAACACAGTATATGAGTTATATAATTGCTGTCTGCTCTCTGCCAGAGTCCTGAGAACATTCACAAACAGAAATGCTTTTATATGGGTAATGAAATTTTCCCAGACCTTTTTAAATATGACTGTCATGACTACTAACTTTTCAGGAGTTTTTACCCTTAGCAAGTCCACCAGTATTGCTAGGGTATGTAAAAGCAATGTTAAAATTGTCTCCAGAATTTTAAACTGCAATTTAACTGGGTTTGCAATATTGGCTATACTCTGGAGCAAAGTTCTTTGTTTCTTTGATCTGGTTCAGTCCCATCTTTTTCTGTTCAGGCTTGGAGATGGAGAAAACCTGGCAGAGATCAAATACTTGCAGGACATGAACACTAATATTTCTAGAATGAGCCAGTGTTCCCATTTGCTAGAGGGATGGAATACTAAAAAACCTACTGTCATTATGGCTGAACCTTAGAAATTTGGAGATGCTCTTTGGCTCGATAGCATCTTGAAAGTTGGATGCTTGTCTGAAACTCTGCCAGTTCTGCTTGATTTTCCCCACTCTCTCCAGATGGTGCTGGAGGACTTCCTGGGAACAATCTTTTATCAATGTGTTTTATTTTATCAGTGCATGCCACAATGGCTGTTGTGTGGTTCCAGATGGAGCCATGTGTCACAAATGTAACAGTACGATGGAATGCAGTCATTACAGAGACAGAAACTGCAGTTTTCCCAGTTCAAGAAGCTTTTCAGAATCAGGTCGAAGACTTTAACTTCTGCTTTTCCCCAACCCAGTTTGCTCCACACTGGGCTTCTCTGGAGAGCAAAGGAGGTGAGGGGTTATCACGTCTTTCACCATGGTTTTCTCTTCCTCTCCAGAGCCTTTCAGTGCTGACGTATGGGTGATGATGTTTGTGATGCTGCTTATCATCTCTGCGGTGGCTGTCTTCGTCTTTGAGTACTTCAGCCCTGTGGGCTATAATCGGTGCCTTGCTGATGGCAGAGGTAAGGGGAGCTGTTTCTTGCTATGATCTCCTCTGGTTTCCAATCTCCGTTCCTTTGTTGAGGTGTTCCTTTGCCTTGAACACGATACGGATCTAGCCCACTCTGAGCTCTGCATTCAGACTCAAGAGGGCAGGGGTGGAGGCAGAAAAAAGGCTCTGGAGTGAGCAGATGCGTATAATGGATAATTTGCTTGGCGTGAGAGACGGAGCTGTGTCGCCTTTCATGTCTGAAGCACATACCAGCTCCAACTTGTTTCTCACTGAGGGAAAATGGGCCCTGGTAGCCAGTGCTGGCAGGGCCTATGATGCTGCACTCATTGAGACAATCACAGGGCTCAGCACTGTCAATCCATCCTTCAGTGCTGCATCTCCCTGGAGAACAAGCCACTCTGCTGGCCTCCTGGCATAGTGCTATGTCCTCCAGACTCCACATCTGTCACCTGGTCAGGTCCTCCCCCTACTTGCCTCTCTGGCTTTCTAAGACCAACTGAGAGAATGGGAAACTAATTTTCTTGGGAGTTGGTAAAGAATTATTTTTCAAGGGCAGCAGGAAAGATGGGAACAAGCAAGTGATCCATCTTTGTGGTTCTGATCTTCAGAAGGCAGCCACATGAATTAAAGAAAGGCTGTCTGTCCTTCCTAAGATACAGACTATTTTTCCTTATGGACATGAAAACAATTAGCAAGTTGAGTCTTCTGTCATCTGTGTATCTTCATCCTCTGGTGAATCAGCCCTTCAAACCTTTCTGGATTTATTGGTTCATACAGAATAGTGGCAGAGAGACAGTTACTGGAAAATGCACTCATTTGCTCCCAAGTCTAGTGCTTTGAGTGAATTCATGCCATCAAATTAGAGAGGAGTGAAAATAAAAAATGTTAGTGAGAATGCAGGCAGAACCACATACATGGGGAGGTGGAGAACTTGTCTCTTAACTTGGAGCTGTGGAGTGCCTTTATGGCAACTGATCATAACCCCATGGATCTGTGGGCACAAGTACTGATAGACTTGTGAGTATCTTAAGAGGTATTAATACAGTTGTGGAACTGGAAGCAGTTTTTAGTACAGGTGTGCAGTTGTGCAGTTGTTAAGTTAGCTGAACTGCAGCTGCAAGTATCAATATTTCTGAGTAATTTTGAAGAGTATGGCATGATCAGACAGATATTATCCCTGAGAGATGAAATATGAAGATACAGAAAACTGCTGCAGAGACTGCAATGCTGATTTTGGTAATGAAAACCCTGGCTTAACGTTACTTTGGCTGCATTTGAACTATGACAGTATGCCCCTGACAGTATGTCTCGCACACCTGCATTTTCTCTTCACGGACATCAAGACTTTTGAATTGGAATCTCCCATTACAGTCTTGGTTTGTGTCTGACAAAGTAACTGTGGAAGCACATGGGGTGATCAGTGGAGAGAGGAAGGCTTTTAGAAGGGAACTTCTCGAGATTTCCTTCCACCTTACAGCTCCCACTGATGTTTTTCAGGCCTTTCACCTGTAGATCTCAGGGCACATTCGGTAGAGAAGGATGTAAAAATACCATTCCAGCATGTAAAAAGACAAGGACTGCCAAACCATGTTTCTCTTAGGAACTTTGTCTCCCTGGAATTTAAAGGCACCAGTTTTGGCAGATGATGGCTATGCTCTGAACTTGGTGTGCAGTTCCCTGGGTGAAAAATGAGCCCCTTGCATTGTTCAGTTGTATTTAGGGTAACATGGTTAGTGCTTTCAGATGATCTATGCTATTTGCTGCTCAGAGGTTTGGAGAGGTGTGTCAAAGCTTTTTTTCCCTTTTGCTATTCTGATGGAGTCAATCTTAACCACGGGCAGCAGCACTAGGATCCAATCAGCCTGCCTGAGGAGATAAACCATGGGATGCTGATCAGGTTGGCACCACTGGAGAAATGACAGATGCTTGAACCATATCATTCATCCTAAGAGGATCTCCTCAATGTCCAAAGACTGATCGCATCTGCATTCTCCCTCTCAGCTCTTCTTGTGCTCAAGCTGAGGAAATTCTGGGTTAGGTTCCCACTAATGGAACCAGCATGTACTGGGCGTACAAGATTACTGGGAGACAGGTGCCATTTCACAAGTTTTTAGATCTGGGGCTTCATTAGCACACATGGCCTCTGGGGTATGAGTGACCTTCCACAGGGAAAAGTGAATAAGGGGAAAATAGGACTGGATCTGCTCCTGGACTATCTAGGGCAGACCTGCAGATTTTCTTAAGGTTGATCAAGTATATGTCACTGTCATGTACCTTAGACACAAAATATGGGGAGAGAGAGTTGTGTTCTTCTCTGGTTCATGGATCTTCAACAGACTAAGTAATGAAACACTTGCAGAAGTATTTGTAGAGCCCTGTTATTTCAGACAGTGCTCTCCTTGTACCTTTACAAGTACAGTGGCAGCCATGTTTTACACAGGTGTATGCTGGGAGTTTGAGGGCATCACTCTTGAACAGCTGGAAATGAGGATATAATGTTTCTGAGCAAATTCTATTTCTGAGGATAACACTTCAACCAAAATTAAATGTTTGGGCTTCTAGATACTTCAATCAAATAAAAACAAATGCCCTCATGTAAGTTTTCAGTGGAAATCCCTGAGACAGAAAAAAACAAGAAACCTGAGGACATTTTTAAAAAATAATTTTTCAGGTGACACTTTCCTGAGATATGGTAGCATGAACTTAGGGGAGTGCAGCTGCAGATATTCACCTCACGCGGGAATAGATTCTGCTCTTATCTCTGAAGTCAAGATGTGTATGTAACTGGAAATGCAGACCACTTACTCTCAGATGCTCACTGTGGGATCATGTTTGTCAATCATTCTAGAACCAGGAGGTCCCTCTTTCACCATTGGCAAAGCTATCTGGTTGCTGTGGGGGCTGGTGTTCAACAACTCTGTGCCAGTACAGAATCCCAAGGGTACCACTAGCAAGATCATGGTGTCGGTGTGGGCCTTCTTCGCTGTCATCTTTCTGGCCAGCTACACTGCCAACCTGGCTGCCTTCATGATCCAAGAGGAATACGTGGACCAGGTGTCTGGCTTGAGCGACAAAAAGGTAATGTATCCACCCAAACCCTCAAAGCAGCCTTTTCCACGGAACAGGCTGCTCTACCCTCTCTTCTCTTTCACAAGGAAGGTGTGCAGGTGTTTCCAGAGTCACATCATACCTTTAGACCCTAGTTTAAATAGCACAACTGTTCTTCATTTGTATTCAGTTGCACTTTTACATGTGTTAAGCACGTCAAGAATGAATTATAAACAGAATTGAACTGTACTTGCTTGCATGATCCCAAACCACACCTTGACTGTCAGCAAGAAACAAATTAATGGAGCTTTGGAGACCATGTGTATGATGGCTGTAACCTGCTTTTTCAGGATGAAATAATTTGTCTTGGGTAGGAATGCTGGCCATTAGGCTAGCAAATATGATCTGTTAATTTATTCTGAGAACAAGTTCTGTCCATGGGGGTAAATCACTGTGGCTTTGATGTTTTACTATTGCTTGCATTTGAAGTTATACTGTCAATTTTTCAAGGTGTTTGGAGGCTTAGCACAAGACATCGTTTTCTGTTCAGACTCTGAACACTTGAGGATTTTGAGAATATTGCTGATACATGCAGGGTAGCGCTGTCTGGCTCGTGAGGGTGTAATGCTTTGTACACTGCTTTATTTTTGTTTTGTGGTGAGGCTGCTCACAAGGAATTGAGTATTGTGAGGCTCAATTGCCCATGCTGAGCTTGTTACTCAGTCACTGGGGCTGCTTAAGGGGTCATGCCATTGCAGGGCAGACAAATAGCAATGGGTTGCACACACTGCTATTGGGATAGCAGCAAGAGGAGGACTGCAAGTGTCAGTTGTGGCTGCTGGGTTGGTTATAGTTACTGATTCTCATGTCCCTCATGACAGTCTAGAAATAATTTGTGGCCAGGTCTCCTGTGTATACAGTGTCCTGTTCAGCAGGCTGGAAATTCTGTGATAGATTAATCATAAGAGTTTTTCTTACTCATTTTGTTTTTGTTTTGTTTTTGGTGGTTTGTTGTTGTTGTTGATTGTTGTTATTTTTTTAGGTTTTTGGATTTTTTTTTTTGTTTGGTTTGGTTTTGGTGTTTTTTTTTGTTTTTTTTTTTTTTTTCCTGGAATGAAACATGGCACAGAGTAATATAATCCATGCAGAAGTGCTCCTGTTATTTGTGTTAATTTTGACCTTAATTTGTTTCACACTATCTCCTCATTTGCAGTGTGCTGTGTTGAGGATGGGGTGGAGGGGAGTATGCTTTTCTGTCAGGTGGAGATTATTGCAGAGACTCTTTAGAAGCTGTGGGCTCCTTCAGATTGAAAGATACTGTTCGAAACCAGCTGGCCCTAGCAGAGGTAACATTAGTGTGTCATCATTAGGTTTTCAACTGTCTGAGCTAAATGGGATAGTTTGTACCTGTGATCTATTGTTTCAGACTGTGCCCAGGCTCCTGGAAAGAACCATGCTTTCATTCTCATGTTTTTCAAGATATTCTTCATACCTGCAGATATATGTGCATGAAATATCATTTGAAAACAGTGACTCCTAGAGCTTCACAGAGCCTTTGGATACAAATTTCTGGGCCTATTTTAGTTGATTTCACTGTAGGGCCACCTGTGTGTATTGGATTGAGGCCATTTTCTTCTACTTTTCTCTGCCAACATACCTGTATTTACTTCTGCTATGCTAAAGCATATGTGCTTTTTTCCCTTGGGGAAGAGAAAGGCCACAGTACACAGACAGAGAATTATGGTATGCCTCAAACATAGCTGCTAGTGCAAGTACAATATTTGGGTAAGATTACAATCTACCAGAGCATCTGGAATCAAATGAAAATTGGCTGGTGAAACTGAAGGCCAACAGCTGCCTTTGGACCATAAAGGCAGGTGGGACTAACTCCATCCAAAAAATGTGAATGAATGAGCTTGATCTACTGGGCTTATGGATTTTACTCTCTGAATGTGCAAAGGACCCTGCAGGATTTGGGAGCAGTCATCCAGATATTTGTCACACTGCTTCAAGATCCCCTGGTTTGGGAGGAATTCACTCTTCTGAATCTCATCTTTTCCCTTCTCCAAAGACTGCACACTGCTTGCAACTCACTCACCCTCTCAATGCACTGCTTGGCCAGGATGAAGGGCACAGCCACATCCAAGGCACATGGAGGTGTGCTGTGCTCCACCTCCCTTCTCTTGCCTGCTTAAAGCCAGTTCAGACTTTCAAAAGAGGCAGTCACTGTTCGAAACGAGGTGGGAAAGACTGTTTTCCAAGAGGAAAGATTGTCACTTCCTATCTCTTTTATCTCTAGTGTCTGATCTGGTGTCCACAGCAAAAGTGAGGCAGATTAGTCTCCTGGCCTTCTCCATCAGCTGGTAATGGCATCTGTGTCCAGCACAAGGGCTCAGCAGAGGATGTAATCCAAACCAACAGGCAAAGTGACAGTTGTTTAAAAGGATATTGTTCCTACTTGCCTAGACTCAGATCTGCTTGCAAATGTCTCTGTAGTACGACAGTACCTGGGGAAGGTGTCCCACTGACACTGTAGAGCAGCCAAAATGCCAGATGCACTCACAAAATCCATTACTGTGCCTGGCTGGGGTGCATTTGTCAAGGTCAGGCTGGCTACACTCTGCAACAGCTACCCTGAGGGTCTCCTTGGACCCTCTTCCTTGGGTCTTGCCTGGGAAGAACCGCTCCAAGAGATGCCTACAGCTGCCGACATGCCACTTCCCCAGAAAAACAGACTGAAATGCTCCACATGTCTCAGGACTTGGATGGTGTCTTGGCTGTGCCCCAGCATTTACTTCCTAATGGCATGCAAGACAATGACTAACGTCATGTCCCTGCTGTGCCTGTGTGGATGCCCAAGCAGGTCTGTCTGAGCTGGGCTGGAGTGGATGCCTCTGTGCCAGGGTACCAGGTTGAACTGAGGGTGTCTGAGGGCCCCCTGTATGAACTTAGTGACCTCTGCCACTCTCTCTCTGTCCCAGGTGATGCTCACCTTGCTGAATGCCACCCTTTGAGTGTAGCTGGCTCAAAACAGGTGCCAGAGCTGATGCAGGAACCCACCTCATGATGGCTGTTAGTTCCCCCATGTTAACCTTTGGAGCTGCTAAATCATACATCAAGCTTTATCTCTTAACTCTGGGGCAGCCATGGGCAGTTTGAGGGAGGAGAAATCTGCTGCTGCCTGAGAGCAGCACTGGCCCTGTGAGTTCTGCAGGAAAAGCCCTGCTCTTGACAGCATCTCCTTTCCATGCCACGTGTACTTGTGGCATGCTGAAGCACTTTCCTCCTGCGCAGGTGCTGAAGCAGCACCTTCTGCCTCCACCTGTCCACCTTGTGCAGCAGAGGGGCTGGAGGTGGTCCTGGCAGGAGCAGTGCCATCCTGGCCATGTCAGCTCCCAGCAAGCCCAGCTGGAGCATCTTTGCAGGTGCTGCTGGGCTGCATCCATCCAGGATCCATGTGGGGAGGCTGCTGCTGCCCTGACCCCTGCAAAAGCCCCAGTGGTGAGAGGGCCTGTTGCAGAATACAGTCAGCTCCCGGGTCTGGATTTCATCTGAGTGTAATCAGAAGATAGAACCCAATTTCCATTAGTGGGAGAGCTTCAGACACATTAGAGAAACAAGTGCCTGCGGTATTTCAGTCTAACGAAGGCAATAAATACAGGAAAGATTATACTAAATGAACTAATGTGTGAAGTAATCTAATAGCTATACGTAATTTCCATTCATATACAACTGTAATAGAATAAAAGCAAATGTGGACAGCCAGCAGGACATTTAAATAAAATTATTTAGAAGGCAGTAGTTTAATAATAATAAAAAAATAGTATCCTTTCCTATAAATTAGTTGGAAATGCCAAAGAAGCTAATAAAGTATCAAAATGGTAATTTTGTAATTGATGTGAAAAGGAGAGAAATGGATTTCTGCATGCCTGCAAATTAATATAGATTGCTGAAATTTCACACATATTTGACTCATTTGCTTTTTAAGATGTTAATGAAATGTTGAGACAAATGCAGCATAGGTCAGTTATTTTTTTCTATAGTTATAAGTTTGTTCCTTTCTTTAAAAGATAAGTTTTGAAGTTAAAACTGGGCAGTATTTTTACTGAAAAAAAATCTGAGGAGAATATAAGAAGGCAGAAGGAATTTCTGATATTTTCCAAAATAGCTCATTTTAGTATACTTGATACAAAATACTTTGGTATTTCTGACATGTATTTTGACATGTCATTTTCTAAAGGCACTACTCATAAAATTGACCTACATTTAAGGGAAAAAAAAGAGGAAAAAATGGGTTTTTTTTCATGTAACAAAGGAAAGGGACGGGCAGAGATAATTGGAAGACAAAACAACATAGGTAGATCTGAGGTGAACGGAACATTTCAAATTGATACAAAGCAAAAGCCTCACTGAGAAACCTGCAAAAATAAAAGGACCTGTGCTTTTCTGGCAGTAATAGATGCTTGGCTGTGAAACTGAAAAATGAATTATTTCCCACATTGTACTTTGCAGCACATTAAATTGAAATTATACAAGGATCCCAGATATGCAGAACACTTAAGCATGTGCTTAACTTTGTGCTCATGAGTGGTGACATTAAAGTCAATGGGCTATTATACACATGATTGAAGTTAAATGCTTCCCTGAGCTTGCAGCTTTTGTACAACAAATACCTGTTCTGGAGAAGTCCAGGGAAAAATGCAGAGCAGATATCTTCAGCTAGGCATATTTCAAGAGGACTAAAAGTGGGGGTCAGTCTTGTGCCTTGTGAGGTCTATAAGGGGAAGATTATCTAACTGGATGGCTTGGAGGCAGTAAAAATCTTCCTTGGGATTAAACATTTACTGTTAACTGACATTTGTGGTACTTCCACACATTTTGGCAGGCTACAAAGGGAGTTTTATGTGGTGGTGTCCAAAGGCAGAAAGTATGCAATCTTTCAACAGCAGTATGATTTTTATTGTCAGGACACCTTTGTGGAGATATGAGTTAGGCAGACAAAAGAAGGACCATGCCACTTCCGATTCTGTCCTCTTGTGGTAAATCATAACCTTTTCCAAAATGCGTAAATCTGATGCACCTTACTTGACAAAAAGACTCTCCAAAATAAAGAAGTTCTTGAATCTCCAGACCTTATGTCATGGGGTAGAGTTGAATTTCTTTCCACAGTGCTTTCCTAGGGGGTACATCTCCCTGTAAATGAGTTGATCTGTGCCTTTTGCTTAAATATGACCTTTATCAATAACAGTGGTATTGACTAGTGCTTAATATAAAAAACACTGGCTCTTAGTGAAGTGTAGAAAACTCAGAGCTCTGATATTCTGAAATTTTATGCCTTGAAATCTGATTATTTCTCTGCATCTCCTTGTAAATCATTGGGTGCTATAGTATAAAGCATTTACAAATGCTATATACTGTAGCTATATATTATGTGTAAACACGCATAATACATGTGTACTATGTGTAATTACATATTATGCTAAAATTTTCATATTAATAAATAGCTGTTAAATAGCTACAGCATATCATATGTTAGTAATAGATATTTCTAACTTGTGACTTAAATTTACTGTGTACATAAATGTGATCTCAGACAAATTTTTGCAGTTGCAGATGAGTGTGTTTATCACAGATTTAGACATTCTGCAGTCTTTGTATTGGGATGATTTTTTTACTTTTTGAGATCTTTGGAACAAACCTCTGTGCCTGTGAGCTAAAATGTGATTCAGTAGTTTTTAAGACTATAAATGTTTAAAGTCAGTGGGTTTTCAAACATGTTTTTTTCCCCCCCACTTGAGTCCTACTTTCTTTGTCATTCTCCTGCTTTTTCTTAAGACCAGCACCATACAGTGCAGAGTGGCAAGGAGGCTGCAGTGTGCTTTAGCCTTCACTTGGTCTCCCAGGATTCTCTTTTTCTGTTCATCTGGAGGGACTTCCCTGGTATTGACACAGGCTGGGGGATGAAAGAATCAAGAGCAGCCCTGCTAAGAAGGACTTGGGAATGCAGGTGGACAAGAGGCTGGACATGACCCAGCCATGTGCACTCACAGCCCAGAAAGCAAAGTGTATCTTGGGCTGCATCCAAAGCAGGGTGAGGGAGGGGATTCTGTCCCTCTGCTCTGGTGAGACCCCACCTGCAGTGCTGCATCCAGCTCTGGGGTGTTGTCTTCTGCACAAAAAGGACATGGACCTGCTAGAGTGAGTGCAGAGGAGGCCACGAAAATTATTAAAGAGATGGAGCACCTCTCCTTACAAGGAAAGGCTGAGACAATTGGGATTGTTCAGCCTGGAAAAGGGAAGACTTTAGGGTGACCTAATTGTGGCCTTCCAGTACCTGAAGGGAAACCTATAAGAAAGATGGAGAAAGACTTTTTAGCAAGAGCATGTAATGACAGGACAAGGGGTAAGGGGTAAGGGCTTCAAACTGAAAGAGAATAGGTTTAAATTAGGTACTAGGAAAAAAATTCTTTGCTATGATGGTGATGAGGCACTGGAACCGGTGCCCAGAGAAATTGTGGATGCTTCATCCCTGGAACTGTTCAAGGCCAGGTTGGATGGGGCTCTGAGCAACTGCTCTAGTGAGAGGTGTCCCTGACCACAGCGTGAGGATTGGGATTAGATGGTCTTTAAGGCCCCTTCCACCCCATTCTATGATTTAATGACAGTAAAAACCTATAATGGGACTATTCAGGATATTGCCAGTTAAAATGCAGTTTAGTTGGGAACATAAGCAGGTAAGATGGAAGGGGAGGGGATACTCAGAGTCAGACTGTGGGCTTAATTCATCCTTGCTGGAAATGAAGAAATGCAAACCCCTGGGCTTTGTTGGAGGCATGGATGAGAGTCTCCGGATGAGAGACTTTGGTGATGGGGCCGTGGCAAAATCCTTAGCTTAGAGCTTTTGCATTCTCCCTCCACAATGCCCTGGCCTTTCCCAGGCTTTGGCCACCACTGACCCTTTCTTTTAGTCTTCCTTTTCACCAGCTGTTGGAGCTTGGAGCTATCCTCCTTTGGAGGCAGTGGTTAGATTTGGTTGCTTCTGTGCTAATTGCTTGGCAGTCTGGAAAAAGCTGTCTTTGGAGAGTTACGTAAGGGTGAGAGGGAGAGAGGGAAGCAAAGGATTGTCCTGCTTCTCACATCAGTATAGGTCAGTGGAGAGGGAAACAATGAATATTTTTATTTATTATTTATATGGTGCCATAAATGTACTTGGCACTTTGCAGTCAAATAAAAGACAATGGCCCTGCCACCAAAATTTGGCAGCCTGAAAGATGAGACCTGGCCTCCTTCAACTGAATGATCAGGGCTGAATTACTGGTGGGGAAGAGATGAGAGTGAGATCTACAGGATTAAAAAAAAAAAAAAATACAACAGCTGTACCCCCACACTTGCATTGCTGATGCCTAGTGACCGTGACATTTAGAGCTATATGTACATCCATATATTTGATAAATATTTGGCAGGTTATATCTTTCCAGGCATTTTTACTTCACTGCATGGAAAGAAGCCCTGCTTCTCCCAGGCCTTGGGCTACTCAAGGTCAAACTTCCCCTAAATCTCGGTGGCCCAGTAGACTTATTTACTTCAGGTGTAGCTCAGTGCCCCAGGACTCACATGGGAGTGATATGGCTTTCATTTCTCTCCTGTCTTTCACTTGCAGGTGGGAGGCAACTTTCTTCAGAAGGTTAAAGGAAGGCATTATTTCCCAGCTCTGGGAAGGTGCTGGAATGATCCAGGTGCCCTGTCTGAAGTGCCCTGCTTTTTTGCTTTGCCTCCCTGCCCTACAGACGTGCATAAGAAATTGCACTAATGTGATTGCTAAGCTTTTATAATCACTTGGCTGAAAATTCTGGCCCCTGTGAAGTCTTTTGGAGGTTTGCCAGGCTTGCACAGGGTTTCACCCTGCTGCCCAGTGGATAGTACCCACATAAAAGTAGGTTGGCTACTGTTAGTACTCAGAAGACAGGAGGATCTGACCTTCCTTTGTTAGTGAAAATGGGTGAAAAATGGAATTGCTCCCCCATCAAACTACATCCTCTGAATTTCTCAGAGTGTTTCATAATTTGTTAACCAGCTGTCTCATGTGCAAACAAAGCAGATTTCAAATTCCTCTGTACTTAGCTGCCACCTCTCATCTCAAGGTCTTTTTAATCAGTTAATTTTCTGCCTCTGAATGAACATCTACACTTCTAATGATATTAACATGAGTGTAGTAACTGGCATCTTTCTGCCTCACTAATTTCTGTTTTGTGTTTGCCTGGGATTATTCAGTAGGTACCTTTTTTCCCCACTGCATTTAGCTTCCAAGGAAGCTGACTTTCAAGAATGAAATACATGGCACGATTTGATGCTGGATAAATAGATGATCTCCATCCTCTATGTGCATGCAACCAAAAGTTAAGTGTACCATAGCTATGATTTCATAGCCCCCTCCATTGCAACAGATATGACGGTGGTGTTCTGATATCACACATACTGACACTTGAGCTATGCAAGGAGCTTTTGGCTTTGACTGGTGAAGCTCAGTGATTCCACTACAGATGTCTTCTCTCAAGCTTGAGGGACGCCTAACAGTGACTTGAAGCCTATGTACTGCCAAATGTGTCCTGAGGAATAGTTAAGGTTTTAATATTACCTGTTGGGTGGAGAAATTGCACGGAGCCTGCATGATGCTCACGCACTTGGCTGACCCAGAAGAAGCCTGGTGTGCTGGTGGTGGGTGGACTCTGTCTGTATGTGATGGTCTGATCCTGAAGTGGCCCCTCAGGCCTGGTGTATCTGTAATGCTTGGGTCAGCATAAAGGCGGTGTGGTGGCAGCAGGCACAGGTAGGTGTGTTTGTGGAAGACGTGGGATCCCCGACGGGCCATCTGTCTGGGGTGATGCTGCACTGCCCAAGGTTTTCAGTCTCCTGCTCTGTGCAGAAGCGGAACAGAGCAGGCCTGTACACAGCAACCCAGCTTGTAAAGAGCCTGCACAGTCCTACTGTGTGCATTGCTCTGGCAATAATCGCATGTGATGGAGGCTTCTTCCACCAATTGGATCTCTGCTTTCATCTCAGTTATTTTGCAAGGACAACTATTTTTAAAGTTGCTATATTTGATCTCCTTTCTTTTGCTTTCACCTGCCCTCCCTCACCTCTGCATTGTCGCTAGGTTGCTCTGTTCCCTTCCCTGACCCGCACATGTCCATATTTCACCAACAGACATTAATAGATATTTTTCTTTCTTGTTTGTGGGTCTGACCCACACAATTTCTTCCTTTAAAAGGGACTTTATTTGAGTTCTTTGCCAACTTTGCTGCAGTCAGCTGTACTAACTGATAACTCCTTTCTTGGACTTATCTAGAGCAATTCATGGGTGAAAATGCTATGCAAAGCAAGACAGAGAATTTGAAATATCACTGGCTACTGAATAATAAGATAAACCACAAAGTCAAAGTCTGAGGGAGCACAAGGTAATTTTATGCCCTCCCAAATTTGACATATTGGATTTGGTGCTTTTCAGTCTCTTTCTTTTTTAAATTTCCTTTTTTCATTTGTTTATAAATCAAGACATGTATTGTTTGACTGGTGAAGATGAAACTGAGGTTTCACCACTGCAATCATAGGGTTGATTTCTGCAGCTGATCCACAACCAGGAAGAGCTGATGTGGCAACTGGATGCAGAGCTGTGAGGAGTCCCAGCCGCTGCTGAGGAGGCAGAGAATGTTATTGTGAGGCAGTGCAGGAGGGAACTAAAAAGAGCTAGAGTAAAAGGATGATCTGAAAACTTATAGTCACTTAGAAATGGCTGTGAGTTCCACCTTGGAAATAAAAAATGTCTGTAGTGTCAAAACTACATGACTGTGCAGAGGGGAGAGGAATGCTTTAGGAATGAATCTCAAGAAGTATCTGTATGAGAGAGTCGTTAATAATAGAGAATGAGCAGCACAGTCACTTTAGTCTGCTCTCCTCCCAGACTTGTACCAGTGCTATGATTTAGGTTTGCAGTGTGATTTTCTGCCTATGCTGTTGGGCTGGCACAGCTGGCACACTCCTAGCTAGGATGCAATTTTGTCAATTTTAAAGTGCCTGCAGCATCATGCCACCAACAGTTGCGAGTTCCATGCTTGAAATCTGTAGAGCACTTCCTCTACCAGGAGAGGTGACTGGGGGCACGGGTTTGTGGATGTACCTATGTGCACAATCAAGCTGCATAAAGAAAAGAATACAGTAAAAGCCCTGAAGATGGTGCTGGCAGTGATGATTGACATTCCAGAAACAAACTGGTCACTACCTGAATGCAGATCAGGTCAGAGTTACAGCTTTGAAGAACTTGCAAGCTGAAAATGAAGGATAGACAGAACATGATATAATATAGAGAGGCCCTGAGAAAAGTAATAATGAGCATGAACTCTCACTAGCATTGTTTTCGTTGCCTTACTGCGAGCTTTTTTAGTGTGATATTCTCTCAGCATCTTTGCATCTTGATCAGATTGTTCTTGATGTGGTGGAGAGCATGTTCACCAACCAAAAGTAAGTCAGGGAAAGACGTACAGGACACAGCCAAAGGACAGCAGCAAGAATGGTGGCAGGTCTACATAATACAGCTTGCAAAGAAGGACTAAAGAAACTGGGCTTCTTTAGCTGCAGTGAAAGAACATGGAGAAGAAGCAGCACAATAGTCTTCAAAAACGTAAAATGCACCTTCAGAGAATAAGAAACTATTTGGATTTCCCTGTCCATGGACAAGATAACAGAAAATATTGGAGTTGTATTGCAGCTGGAAGGCTTTAGTTCGGATACTTGGAAGAACTTCCCAGTAGTAAAGCTCTGGTGGGGATTGTCCAGGGAATGAAGGAGTCTCCAGCCCCAGCCGTCTTCTACAGTGGGCTGAATGAAGAGCTGTCAGGAATGGTGTTGTCCAGGAGAGACTCACCAGAGAGACAGAGGTGGAAGAGACATTTTCTCAGGGTCAAATCTAGATTTGTGATTCTGTGGCGTTGTTCGTGGTGCAGCTTGGGGACAAAAATTTTGTATTTTGGGGATATGAAAAGGACAAGCTTCTTCTCTTTGAGAGTCATCCATTAGCTGTGAAGGAATTAATTTCCTGGCTGAAACAGAGGACATACAAGGCATCTAGGGCAAGATATGCTGCTATGTGTAGCCGATGAGGACTTAAGTATAGGCATAGAGCTCCCTCAGAGTTAAACCTGAAAATCACTGACCCACTCTTCAATTTTTAAGGTTCTGAAGGAAGCTCTTGTGCAAACAGCCTGGCTGGATTTTCAGGCAATGAGGAAGGGTGCAAGTTGACTGCAGTGACATGCAGCTGAACCAGAACAAGAGGAGACAATCAAAGATGTTTGGGCAATGCAGAGAGGTTATGCATTAAGAGGGTGGTGGGCACTTCGGGCTTGTTGCTATCCAGAGCAGTTGGCTCCCTGTACTTTTGGTGGGAGAAGCTGTCCTGAGGGCCAAATGGCCCAGTGGCTAGATTCACTTGTGCCAATGTAGATGTCTAAAGCCATTTTAGGTGTACTGAAGTGTCCAAACTACCCTCAGGTCGCTGGCAAATTTGACACAGGGGCTGTGAGAGACCTGTTCCCAAGGTGAAATTCCCTTGGCCTCTCAGCTTGGCACTTACTTTTGGCAAATGAAGTGAACACAATGTATCTAATATGGTCTTAAGCTCTTTTGGACTCGCAGCTAACAGAGGAGCTGAATCTGTGTTTGTTTGATGGGTCAGAGCTGTGGAGTTTCCTGTGGTAGAAAATTTTAACTGGGCATCTAGGCCTTAAAAAGTGTAAGGAGCCCTCCCAGAGAAGCTGTGTAATGGTAAAGCACTACACACACACACCCCCATGTACACATCCACCCCCACCCCCGCCCTTGCACCAAATTCTGCCAGCTCATTATGTTATTCAGCAGTGGATTGATTTGGGCTTTTTTAAAGCAGTGTAAAAGTAGATTGGCTGATAAAAAAGAGCCTTTTTCTTCTGAGAGCTTGCTGAGTTTGGGAAACTGTTTTCAATGCTATTGGCAAATACTTTACAGTGTAAACAGGGCCTACATCAGGCAGATAAATAAGTGCAGATGTGCTTTTCTGTAGGATCCATTTGGTGATAGACAATATACTGAAAAAAAATTCCCATCAAATTAATTGTGGCCTATTAGACATAACCCCTTCTCCTCATCTCTGAATCCCCTCCAATTGCTGCTGCATGAATGGGAAGAGCTCCTGTCACCTGTTTCATTATGCAGATTGATATTCGAACATCTGAGAACAATGCTGCTTTCTGCAC
Source organism: Eulacestoma nigropectus (assembly GCA_013397775.1). Taxonomy (NCBI): domain Eukaryota; kingdom Metazoa; phylum Chordata; class Aves; order Passeriformes; genus Eulacestoma; species Eulacestoma nigropectus. The sequence continues at coordinate 1,158,468 of VZTE01002534.1, forward strand.
GGCACGGCTCCAAATTGCTAATGAAACAGCTCTGCCAGCCGAGTCACTTAAACCCGCTTTCACTGCTGCTGTCAACAGCTCTCAGGGCGAGATGTGGAGGGGAGCGGGAAAGGAGCTCTCCCCCCTGAATGTGCTAACAGCTCCCAGCCTGTGTGTTTATCACTCTCCAGAGAAGGAAGATTTCTGCTCTCTGACTCTGAGAGGTTACTTTTCCAAAGCCGGGCTCTGCTTTGCACTTAGTGCTCCTTGATTTCAGTTTGTGGAGTGAGGGGTTGAAGAGGCAGGCAGCCACTGGGCTCTGAACACAGACATCTTATGTCCCAGAGCTACCCCAACCCTTCAGGCATCCTTGGTGTCTGCTTTCCACCCCCATCTCTAGCATCCACCTTCACAGTTGATGGGAAGCAAGTGGGACTTCTTTCATGGGTGAAAGGATGTGCACATCATGTGCTTGGGTACATAAAAGGGGAGCATCTCACAACAGAGGTTTCATGGTGAATGAGTGGGAGGATGCAAGGGGGATACATCTCTGCCTGGGGCTCTTTGGGTGCAGGACTGCAGCTGAGCCCTGATGGTTCCCTCACAGGCAGTCACCCCTTGAGGTAGGTAGAGCTGGGCAGCAGGACAGGTCTCCTGCTACAGGCAAGTATAACGTGGGGCTCCTACAAGTGTAGACCCTGTACAGCTGAGTTTTCTCAGCAACTGGTGTAGTTGCTTGTCTTCCCTTCCCTTATTACCACCACAGTTTTTTGCCAGAGCATCACAGGACTCCTCTTTGCAGATGCCTGGGGTAGAGTAGCTGTGACTTAGGGCTCTGACAGGAGAAATATTTGCGTGAAAAAATGGGACCCTTCTCTCATTGATCTACATTCTGACCTTTTCTGTCCATATCTGTGGTTAATTCCACAATGTTGTCAATGTTTACTGCAGCATGGAGATTACCTCTGCACAGGCTTCCTTCATGTAATGGCCCCTGCATTGTGCATCAGCTCCTCCCTCATGTCTCAGACTCCTTATTGACTGGTCTGCCAAAGAGCTCTGCTTCCCTGGGGATGATACTTACGATCCAAGCCCACTCTCCCAGCCCCTGGGAGAAATCAAATAAGTGGCTTTCCTTACTGAACTCTTTGACAATCTGACAATTAACTTTGTTCCTTACGGATCATCTCCAGTTCCTCCACACATTCCTCTACTGTGTTGCCAGGAGGGGACACACTCCTTTCCCATCTATCCCATGAACTTTCTGGGAAGGCTTGCATGTCTGCTTGTTCCCTCAATATGAGCTGTGTAGGACAGAAGTTAGCTCAGAATGATGCTATAGTTTTTGACGCTGGAGAGCTTGCTGGAGATCCCTCCATGCCTGGACTGAGCTGTGCCCATTTACTGCCAAGAAACAAACGTGGGGATTTTTGAACTGCTATCTCCTGTCAGAAAGCTGCATGCATGTACTGCTGTTAATTCTCAAATATGGAGAAGTAGCTGCTTATCTCTGGCTCCATGGACTATGGAGTCAGCTGGACATGGGTTGCTTTCAGCTTTGTAAACATCAAGCCAGGTTAGCTGGGATCTGATTCCTCTTAGGCACTCAAGCTAAAATTGTCTGGTGTGGGCCCCATATGGATCCTTTAATATCATTTCCTGCCTTGCTGTCCACCAAGCTATGGCTGAAGTGTGTGTGCATGATGGCGTGTGGAGAATAATTTGCATTTAAAGATCTGTTCTGACTAAGGAATGAGCAGTATGTGAATTTGTAGAAATCATCAACCTGACTTCTTTCTCTAGAAATGTGCTTTTCCAGTTGCTAGATACAGGCATTTCCTAAAAGAGAAATGTTTTCATTTATTTATTGATTGCCCAGGAGATTAAAAATTAAATCTGGAGCCTTTCGCCTGTGGCTGCTATTATAGGCTCTGGAACACAGTGTGGACAAAGGATAGTTCATAGTTGGGATTGTTTCCCTTGCCACAGCCCTGCCTGACTTTATAATCTTTCTTACTCTAGTTTGTAGACATTGTGATGGAAGTAGAGATTGTATCACTGGGAATGGAGGGTGGAGGTATAAAATGGACATGCCAAAACTCAGTCACACCAATGTTGGTCAGGCCTGCCTGATGCTTGTCCTGTTGACTGCACTCTGTTGGAGGGCTCTGTGGGAATGGGAATGTCCTGTTTGCGTTCAGGGTGGGGTTCTGCAGCCTCTGGGAAAGCAGGTTGCCCACACTGCAATCTCCTGGTTTAGCATGTCAGGGGAGAGACCATGTTTCTTTGTGTCTGGCATGGCAGTGCCCTCCTTGTGATGGGTCCCCTAGGCTGCTGCTTTAATCAGCTTAGTAAAAAAGAATAATTTTAGCATGCTGTGGTGATTTTTCTCCCATCAAAGTTTGCTTTCATTACAGTCTTTGATAGCTGTGAGTTTGTCTTCATCCCTAGAGGGTGTGACAAAGTTCTAAGAGACACCTTACTGTCTGTTTTATGCTATGTGAAACTTCTGTTGTGTGTGATGCACTAACCTGAGTTCAGAAAAACAGCCCCCATGTTTTTTATTGGCTTAAAGCAGTAGGATACGTGTTCTCTCTCACACACTCACATGCACATACAAGCTCATCTTGCCATCCAGACTGGAGAGATGAATTGACTGGTGCACAGAAACAGGTGAACAGTATGTTTGCCTACCCACAGACACAGCTTCTAGCTGTTCTCATGGCTGAGATGTTGTGAGTGAGATACACTGCTTTAGGGGCTCTGGCCTCCTGAGTTGAGTTGACCAAGTTCCAAAATGGCTTCAAGCAGAGCTCAAGAAATAAAGGCTCATCTGCATGTGTTTTAAGCCAGAACTGTTTGTAGATTGCAACCCTGTACAAGGTGGCAGTGCATAACATGGTATTCATGTACCAGGTGAACTCCTGGTGTTAAATGGGTTTGGTCTGACCATTAGCATGTTGTCAGTGTGCTTCTCAGGATCATGCAAATACACAGTCACAGCTGGGAGTCAAGGAAGAACACCAGGCAAACTACTGCTTGATATATCCAGAGAGGAGGAGGTTTCTTTCCATTTAATCTACCTTTGCATCTCTACTGCTTATTCAGTTCCTGGTTTACAATTCTGTGCTCCTTCTCATCTGCTGGTTCTAGGGGTTTTAAGCAGTCTTGGTAATTGACAGTTTAAATTTTACTGCTCATAAGATCCCAGAGAGCATTGATTATGACTTGAGTTAAGCAAGTGGCGTATGAAATCTCACAGCCTTGCAGCCATGGGGGAATGTTATGATGAATGTATTTCTTGTGAGTGGCAAAAGCTTTAGAGTGTTCTGCCAGCTCTGTTCTGGGCATCAAATGTTAACTAGTAACTTGCAGCCACTAACAGCATTTCATTTGGGACATTTGCCGGAAACTTTGAAAACTGATCATTTGTTTGGTGAGGTGGGTGTGAGGTGTGCTGACAGGCATCTCTCCTCATTAATTACTTTTCTACTTCTGTCAGAACCAGCAAGTGCAAAGGCATCCACAGAGCTGAAGAAGATACTGTTTAGGAACTAAATGACAGTTTGTGGATAAAAAGCATATCACATAGACTTTATTGGAAACAGTTTCTTGACTGTGTTCCAGCACCACTGTTAAATTTTCCCTTTCCTTTTTCCTTTTATCTAACCTCCTATTTAATCTCTGATCACTGACTACTTCATGCCCTTAATCCAGAGAAGACAAAAAGAACAGCTTGCTCAGATATATGTCTTGTTTCTTAGGCATTAACAGGAGATATTTGTGTTTGAAAACAGTGAAATATAGGATCTTCTCAATTATGTTTTTTACGTGACAGTAAAATAAAATCAGAACTACCTTCCGATGTTCTCCCAACCAGATGACTGCTTCAATCTGAAAGAGATTCCTTTTTCTGTCTCTTCAGTTTCAGAAACCAAATGACTTCTCACCCCCTTTCCGCTTCGGGACAGTTCCCAATGGCAGCACGGAAAGGAACATTCGCAACAACTACCCTGAAATGCACAGCTACATGGTGAAGTTCAATCAGAGGGGGGTGGACGATGCACTGTTCTCACTGAAGACTGGGTGAGGCTTTCTTACATGCTTACTCACCACAGGCTTTTTGCATGCTTGTCTGGAAAGTTTTATTTTAGGGTTTGAAAAATGAGCCTCTATTATCATTCCATGGTTAAAAGTGTAGTAAGACTTCACATAGCACAGTAGCACAGGAGAGTAAGCCTGTGGCTCTTTTTGCCAGGTTTTTCTATTGACATCTGTATAAGAGTTTCTGGTTTTGCTGTAAGAATTAAAAAAAAAAAAAAAAAGAGGCTCTACTGTATCCCTGTGTACATAATCCATGTGTGTATTGGTCCCAAAGACCTTGCTGCATCAAGATGTTTCATGCTGATGGGTTTTTATGCATACAGAAGAAAAGCTCACAGATCTCTGTGGACAAAGTTTTTTTCAGAGCATTTATATTGTCATCTGGAAATTCCTTTGTTTTCCCTCCTGTGTATAAAAGATTATGCTAATCAGGAAGCTGTCAGACTAATCCCACCCCAGTGTATCACCAGTTAATATAATGTAATGGAAGGTAGGCTTGAAGCAAATAGTTTGGAAGTAGCCTACTCTCTGGAATATTTTAGTATCAAGGGCTAAACAAAACATTATTTGAATAACAAGGAAGTATAAAAAATGTAAGCATTTCCTTGGGTAATTTTGGAAACGTGGGAAAAATTGTTAGCAAAAAGCATGCTTGAATAGCTCATCCTATTTTAATAACAGTGGTTCTGCAAAGGAACTAACTCAAAATGACATTTTGCAAGCCTTTGTCCTTTATAATTAAAGACCTCCTCCCAGAGCTGACCATTTTAGTTGCCAGAGCCCAGCCCCAGTGAAAAAAATTTTTGCTTACACTCATGTTGCACTCTTATGAGAAAGTTCATTCCAAAGCACAAATTAAGATGTTTAGCCAATTTAATTACTAGATTGACTGAATATTCCTAAACCTGTTTGCCAGGTTCAGAGGTACACAGCCCATTACAAATGGTTGTACCATTGTTGGATATCATCCTGGGAAGATACATTTGCCAGGATAGTCATCATTCAGGAAATAAATATGCACTGTCCTGGAAATATATGGATGAAATAGAGTTCATCACTCGTGATGGATGTCATCCTGGCTTCATATTCACCCTTGGACACACTTCCTCACAGATAAGCACAGACTTCCTCACTTGAACTGAGATAATCGCCATCCTGTAAATATATGTGCAGGAGGTGTATTGTAAACACAGTGTGTGAGAGAGAATGTGCAACTGGAAGGTCTTAGGTCATTTATCAGAAAGTGTTTCATTTCAGATCTAGTGGGAGGATTTACTCATCAGCTGTCTTTGGGTATGTGGAAGATGCAGCCTCCTGAGACTGCCCCCCACATCCAAATCGATTTGTTGCAGTGTGAAAGGCTCTCATCAGGCTGTTGTGCTCTCTACGCAGTCCATAATGGGGATTTCTCTGTGTGGAAACAGAATTTTTGTTGTGTTTTTCAGCTGAACAGTCTTTAACAAAGACCAATTCAGCACGGTAAACCATAAAGCTGCTGTTGTGGCCACTTGACATTGGTAAAGATCTAGTAGTACTTTTCACAGTAACTGAGGGGTTAAACATAATGTCCTGACTGTATTTGATTTAAAAAAGATACATTTTTCTCAGCTAAGTCATGCTAGCGTTCGAATTGGAGAAAGTATTTTCCTTACTTTAATCCCTACTTTGCTATCTAATATTGATACATTTTATAAGGCATTTTAGATTCTTTTGAGATGAAAGGCAGTACCGAAATATAAGCTGTTCTTAAGGATATAGATCCCCTTGACTTCCTCTTCATTCATCTTTATCTTGCTGTCTGTTTGTATTCCAAATTTTCTTTCAGATCAGAAATTATGATTACCAGAGTCAGAAAGAAATAGACGATCCTCATTTATAAACCAGATTCACCTGTAAGACAGCATTAGGCTTAGATTTTATTTAAGTATGGTGAAGGTGAAGATGACACACCTGAAGGATGGGATACCATCCAGAGGGACCTGGACAGGCTCAAGAAGTGGACATATGGGGATTTCATGATACTTAACAAGACCAAGTGCAAGGTGCTGCACTGGGGTCAGGGCAATCCCTGGTATCAACACAGGCTGGGGGGATGAAGGGGTCAAGAGCAGCCCTGCTGAGAAGGACTTGGGGGTACTGGTGGGTGAGGGGCTGGACATGACCCAGCACTGTGCACTCCCAGCCCAGAAAGCCAGTTGTATCCTGGGCTGCATCCAAAGCAGCCTGGGCAGGAGGGCGAGGGAGGGAATCCTGTCCCTCTGCTCTGTTGAGACCCCACCTGGAGTGCTGCATCCAGCTCTGGGGTCCTCTGCACAAAAAGGACATGGACCTGTTGGAGCAAGTCCAGAGGAGGTCACCAAGATGATTAAAAGGATAGAGCACCTCTCCTTACAAGGAAAGGCTGAGAGAATTGGGATTGTTCAGAAGAGAAGGCTTTAGGGTGACCTAATTGTAGCCTTCCTGAAGAGAACCTACAAGAGAGCTGGAGAGAACCTTTTTATAAATGCATGTAGGGACAGGGCAAGGGGGAATGGTTTCAATCTGAAAGACTAGATAAATTAGATATTAGGAAAAAATTCTTCCACATGATGGTGGTGAGGCACTTTACTGTGAGGTGATGAAGTTGTGGATGCCCCATCCCTAGAGTGTTTGAGGCCAGGCTGGATAGGGCTCTGAGCAACCTGGGGGTTGGAACTAGATGGTCTTTGAGATCCTTCCAACCCAGACCTTTCTATGATTCTACATAACATATTGCAGTCCATCTGAAAAAGGTTAATTTCTTCCTTAGCTACCTAAAAACACCCTTGAATTCATACAAATTTTATGTTTTCTGTACTATACCCTCTTGTTTCTTGCATCTGTGCAGGAAGTTGGATGCTTTCATTTATGATGCAGCAGTGCTAAACTACATGGCTGGCAGAGATGAAGGCTGCAAGCTGGTGACGATTGGGAGTGGGAAAGTGTTTGCCTCCACTGGCTATGGCATTGCCATCCAAAAGGACTCAGGTTGGAAGCGCCAGGTTGATCTTGCAATTCTACAGCTTTTTGGAGATGGTAAGTGACAAGAAAAGGAAGCACCAAAGTTTCCTGAGAAATACCAAGTTTTGCATGTAAGAAATGAAAGTTTCTAGCTCTGGTGCTTCAGATGTGAGTTGAGAACATGAAATTATTAATGGGGTTTTTTTAGAGGCATCACACCAAAAATGTGAGGATGTCGCTTCTTTCATGTTGTTGATGCAGGGTAGCGGTATCATCAAAAGCAGTGCCGAAAGCACTAAAGTTTTCATAGAACAAGCTCAGATGTGTGTTGAAAAAATGTCTTATGTGAAGAATGTCTTGTAAAAACAAGATTTCTGGTGTGAATTTTTCACTACCTTTGAGGTTTTGCCATGACCAAACCCACTAATTATACTGGACTGTCTGTGGTTATTCCATACTTTATAGCTCTATAGATAGACAGGATCAATCCATGCAGGGTTTACAGAATTAAAGGATAAATAATTCTGGATGAAAGAGCTAGATGAGATTTTCCAAAACCTCAAAAAAACCCCAAAGCAAAACAAAAAAAAACCACAAACAAGGAAGAACTTGAGACTCAGAAGCATATTTTGGAGTGAGTTTTTAATTAGAACAATATAGTTACCTAATACACCTCTTAATTTACAGAGATATTGCTAGTATTAACAAAAATTATTTATGGGAAAAGAAATTCCTTCTTAGGAAATATTTTCCCGTCTTTCCATTTCACATTACATTTTCCTGTGTCCTTTTTAATGAATAAATAAAATTCACAGGTTATTTTATTTATAAGTATTCTTTTTTCCCCCTGAAATCTGAAGATAACATATCATATTATAAATATGGAAAGAACATAACTTGGACATACTTCAGAAAATTGGTCCCCTGACAGATAGGTTGTTCTGTTTCTTAAAAAGCCTAATATGTATTATTTCAGAAAAGGACATAAGTTCTCCACAAAGCCTCAAAGACTGTTGGGGCACTACTTAAATATATGGATTTTTCCCCCCCCGCCACTGGACTGGAGATTGAAAAAGTGAAAAACTAACTTTCCTAACAACATGAAACAATTTGTCATCCTGCAAAATTAGTTTGTTCTGAATATCTCAATATGTGTGTGTGTGTGAGTGTTTACCTCTCTCTCACCCCTCATGAGAGTACCATAATGGTAGTAAGTGGTGTATGAAATTAGAGTACAGAACATTTGCTCCTAGCTGATACAAATTAATAAAATTTTTGATTGGTCAAAGCCCTTGGAAGTGTTGAATTTGGACAAAACTGGAGGGAAGAAAAGTAAAAATACTCAAATATTTTTTGGAACATTGCACCTAGTTTTAATGAGCTATGGATATGATGGAAAAAATTTGATTGAAAACAATCAATATTATGAATTCCGAGTTGGAAACATACAATGTTTTCATCTAGAAGTGATTAATTTTTGTCTACTGGTATCAGTCACTTATTTTTCCCTTCATTGACTTGATAAAAGTGGAAGTTTGTGAGGCCAGGTCTTCAGTCATCTGGTAGACAACTGTTTCAGGATCTCAGTGTACACATCCAGCAAGTGTCATAGCTATGTCCTGTGGTACAGCTTGTTATGGCTAATATCGGGCTGTGGAAAAATCTGGTTGACTTTCCTGTGACAAATGGCACTTGCCCCCATCAGAAGGGCAGTCAGGATATTTTATGGATATTGTAGATGTGGAAAAAGAACGTGGAGACTGGAAATTACATTAGATCAGCTTCTTGCTTTCAGTCTGCCCCACTTTGAGCTCTTTAGCCATTGCAGGATTATCTAATCTGTTTCTTTCCTCCTGTCTGTCTTTCTAGGGGAGATGGAGGAGCTGGAAGCTCTCTGGCTCACTGGCATTTGTCACAATGAGAAGAATGAGGTTATGAGCAGCCAGCTGGATATAGATAACATGGCAGGTGTCTTCTACATGTTGGGAGCAGCCATGGCCCTCAGTCTCATCACCTTCATCTGTGAGCATCTCTTCTACTGGCAGTTCCGCCACTGCTTCATGGGTGTCTGCTCTGGCAAGCCTGGTGTGGTCTTCTCCATCAGCAGGGTGAGTGCCATTAACTGTCAGGGAGGAACATAGGCTGTATTCAGACCGTCCTAGGTACTGGAGATGGGAATATCCACCAAGACTGTCTAACACACTGGTGGCATAGGGTGGCGGTCTGCACAGTGTCATCTTTGCACTGTTAATGTTGCAAAAACATACTAGCTTTTTCTGTGACATCTCTGGTCTCTGCTGGATTATGGTTAAGGAAATGGAAATTTCACATCGAAATGAAAACACAGTAAAAGACAAGTTAACTGTTACTGTTTGTTCCTCCAAAGTGAGTTGTGAGGAGGCCAGATTTGGTGAATCCCCAAATGTAATCAAGTAATGATGGATGATACGATTAGATATTTGTGAGTTTTACGTTGTCGTCTCTATTACAGCTTTTCAGCTGACCTTTTGTTAACTAGAAGTGTGCCTTCATTGACAGTCAGAAATCCTTAACCAAAAGCCATGCCCTGAGCCATGCAGAAATCCTTCCACAGAGGATGACCACATAAACTTAGCAATTGCTTTATGCAAATCTGCCTCAGGGTACAACATTTACATTTAAAGCAGATTCTAGCCATTTCTGAGTCATCTTCTCCTATTAGTGTTGCTAGCAGTATCCCCTTTGGAGATTTATTTTCCTTCTTTCAAGCCTCTGGTCCTTTCTCCTGATCCATTCTGAAGTGAGGTCAAATCTTGGCATTTTTTAGCTCAGCGTCTGATGTAGCAGAATTTACTTTGATTGTACAAGGAGTATATAATTGCTGCATAACATATTGAAGAGAAATGACAAAGCCTTTTGAATGCAAGGGGACAGCCTCTCTTCTATACTGTTAGTTTGTAATGTGGTTTGGTCTGAAGATGAGATGGGGCATTGTGTTTGGTGACCCTTAGCTAAGAACAGATTCTTTCATTCTGTGGTTATCTGTTAGACTTGGGCCAGGTTGATGTAAGGTCTGAAAAGTGTTAATCATCTGCTAGCTGCTGAGAAACCATGATAACATGATGTGATGGTGTCCATCTCACAATTGACATTAATCATCAGGCACCATTTTGCAGGTCAGGGAATAAAGGAGCCCCTTTCATTCTGTTCCTGGGGATAGCCCTTGCAAACAGTCTGTGTCATGGGTCAAATGAGCTTGTGGAGAATGTAGAGGAATTGGGCCCTTCTGTTGTCTGATTTGAGATTGAATAGAAGATTTTTGCTTTCAGGGACGTCAATTTGGAGCCTGTTATCACTGTTAAATTTAACAGAATGCAATTAAAAATTCTATTGTACCTTAGTCAACCAGATGCAAAAGACCTAAATACCTATTCAACGGTTCTGCTCTTTCTCTGTTTCCTTCTCTAATCTGTACGGGTGATTAATGTAGCTAAGTTTATGACAAATGAAGCTGTTCCCTTTTTAAGATAGCTCCTGTCTCGTTGATTCACTGATGCCCAGATGATTTTCAAGGGCCAAAACAGACTTTCATCCTCTCATCCACACAGAATCGTTTGTCTTGATTCTTTTATTCCCAAGGATATTATTGTGCCCATTTGCAATTCTGTGTTACACCTACTAGATTTGACTCTTAGAGATGCAAGCAGGCATTCCTGCATCCTAGAGATACAACTTGAAACAAAACAGAGGGAGAGGAATGGAGGGAAAAGAAAAAATATGAGGGTCAAGAAAGAGGGTCAGAACAGCAAGGTAGAGCAGAGTTGGTAAAGCATATCTGATTTCATTTGGTTTGATTGTGCTTCATGATGGAAGGCTGATAGGCCCTACTATCCTACAGGAACACGCTCTTGATGCACACGATGCTTCCCAGTTTGGGTCCCCTTCTGTGTATTCTTTGTGGGACCACTCACCTTCTTGCTTTCTCTCATTTCAGGGTATCTACAGCTGCATCCATGGCGTGGCCATTGAAGAACGCCAGTCAGCAATGAACTCCCCCACAGCAACTATGAACAACACCCATTCCAACATCCTCCGCCTGCTTCGGACAGCCAAGAACATGGCCAACCTGTCAGGGGTCAACGGCTCACCACAGAGTGCCCTGGACTTTATCCGCCGCGAGTCATCCGTCTATGATATCTCTGAGCACCGCCGCAGCTTCACCCACTCAGACTGCAAATCCTACAACAACCCCCCCTGTGAGGAGAACCTCTTTAGTGACTATATTAGTGAGGTGGAAAGGACCTTTGGCAATCTCCAGCTGAAGGACAGCAATGTGTATCAGGATCACTATCACCACCACCACCGCCCCCATAGCATTGGCAGCACCAGCTCCATCGACGGGCTCTATGACTGTGACAACCCACCCTTCAATGCCCAGTCGCGCTCCATCGGGAAGAAGCCCTTGGACCTGGGGCTACCCCCTGCCAAGCACAGCCAGCTGGGTGACCTTTATGGCAAGTTCTCCTTCAAGAGTGACCGTTACGGGGGCAGTGGAACCCACGACGACCTGATCCGCTCGGATGTCTCTGACATTTCCACTCACACAGTCACCTATGGCAACATCGAGGGCAATGCAGCCAAGAGGCGGAAGCAGCAGTACAAGGACAGCCTGAAGAAGCGCCCAGCCTCTGCCAAGTCCCGGCGGGAATTTGATGAGATAGAGCTGGCCTACCGCCGGCGCCCGCCCCGCTCACCTGACCACAAGCGCTACTTCAGGGACAAGGAAGGGCTACGGGACTTCTACCTTGACCAGTTTCGGACCAAGGAGAACTCACCGCACTGGGAACACGTGGACCTGACGGATATCTACAAAGAACGGGGAGATGAGTTTAAGCGCGACGCGGGAGGAGGAGGGGGTGGATCCTGCACTAACAGGGCCCATCACAAGCACAGCTCAGGCGAGTTTGGTGGAGGCAACGAGCACAAGCATGGTGTTGTGAGTGGGGTCCCAGCACCGTGGGAGAAGAACCTGACCAATCTAGACTGGGAAGACCGGACCGGGGCTAATTTCTGCCGCAGTTGCCCTTCTAAGCTGCACAACTACACGCAATCAACGGTGGGGCAGAACTCCACCCGCCAGGCCTGCATCCGCTGTGAGGCTTGCAAGAAAGCGGGCAACCTGTATGATATCAGTGAGGACAACTCACTCCAAGAGCTGGACCAGCCGCCTGCCCCTGTGCCCGTGGCCACCAGTGCCACCTCCTCTTCCAAATACCCTCAGAGCCCTTCCAATTCTGCCTCCAAAGTGCAGAAGAAGAACCGCAACAAACTCCGCCGGCAGCACTCCTATGACACCTTTGTGGACCTGCAGAAGGATGAGTCAGCCCTGGCCCCCCGCAGCGTCAGCCTCAAGGACAAGGGCCGCTTTTTGGAGGGGAGCCCCTACGCCCACATGTTTGAGATGCCAGCCAGTGAGACCACCTTTGCCAACAACAAGTCCTCAGTGCCCGCCACCAGCTACCACCACCATAACAACCCCGGCAGCAGTGGGGGCTACATGCTCAGCAAGTCGCTCTACCCCGACCGGGTCACCCAAAACCCTTTCATCCCCACTTTTGGGGATGACCAGTGCTTGCTCCACGGCAGCAAATCTTATTTCTTCAGGCAGCCTGTGGTGGCAGGAGGGCCCAAAGCCAGGCCAGACTTCCGAGCCATTGTCACCACCAACAAGCCGGTGGTCTCAGCCCTTCATGGGGCTGTGCCAGCCCGTTTCCAGAAGGACATCTGTATAGGGAACCAGTCCAACCCCTGTGTGCCTAACAACAAAAACCCCAGGGCTTTCAATGGCTCCAGCAACGGGCATGTTTATGAGAAACTCTCCAGTATTGAATCTGATGTTTGAGTGAGAGGGGAAGAACGCGGGGAGGGACTGGGGGTGTATGTGGAGCATGGGAGGGTGGGGTGCGATCTATCCCATCAGCTACTCTCCTGAGTTGTCCTTAGTTTGTGGGATACTGGAGCTGTGAGTAGTGCAGCACTGGTGACAAGTGCCACCTCTTTGGTTTCCCCTCTTCCTCCTCCTTTCCCAAGCCTCCCGTTTTATCTCTTTTTCCATGTTCTCGCTCCTCCCATTCTCCTCCATTCCTGGCCATTGCACTTTACAGTGATGTTGGAGTTGGATATTCTTGCTCATGATTTCAGGAAGCAGAGAAAAAGGCAGGGAAGGGGTGGGCTGAGGAGGGGCAGCAGTGACTTTAGTGTTCACTTCTGCTGGCTCCCAGCAGGGAAAGGCATGTGCGCGCACACGTGTGTGTGTGTGTGTGTGTGGCGGGAGGAGGCAGCAGCAGCAATGTAATGGACATGCAGGAAAATATGCTTGCTCAGGCAACTCTTCCTAAAACTGCTAGAAAAGAGTAGCGTTTAAGACGTGGAGAAAGTGAAGCAGAATAACAAGACTAACTTGATGATGCACTTATATGTTAGCTGTATTGAGGTTCTTGTTACATTATTTTGTGAAGACTATGGGGGTTTAGGGCTGAAAAATATATATATATATTTGCGTATATGCTGAGAAATTTTACGCTAAAATTTTGGATTGTCTGCTGGGGAGTGTGGAGGGAGGGAGGGAAGATTTGTCTGCAGGTCAGGCTAGTGATTTCATTATGGCTATTACAGCCACTGAATCTATGGCAGACCAGTGGGAGAGAGAGAAAAGAAATGGAGTCTGAGTTTGAGAAGGTTGATCAACGGCCTCCCTGACTGCAGGGTTGGTTTCCCAAACTCAGACAAAAGATGCTGGTTTGCACAGAAATAAGAAGAATTTGAGGAAAGAGGAACAGGGTTGGTTCATTAGCTGTGAGCTGCTCAGTATCTGTGACGTTCTTCAAGGGTGGGAGCAGTATATAGTATGGGTTTGCCTATACGCGAGTATATATGGTAACTTTATACTTGAAAAGTCTGTGAAGAAAGCAAAATAAACCCACTATCCTATGAGGTGTCTGGAGAACAAACACAGTAGAACAGAGCTTAAGAGTAGGGAAAGGTGGGGAGTTTTTTCACTGTCATTTCAGGGGACACCAAACCCATTTTGGCATGTCCTTTCAGCAAGGAGGGGAGAGAAAAAAGGAGCTTAATCCTTCTGCTCTCTCTACCCTTGGCCAGCAGGTTGGAACAAAAAGAATAGGGTGCCCTCTGCCAGTGCTGGAGAGGAAAAAAGAAATGCCATAGAAGGGTGCGTGTGGTGGCCGTGGTGCTGGTGGACTGTTTCAATGCCTCCTTGCACATGTGGAAATGGGAGGAGGGTGTATGCACCCATGGGAAATACATATGTATATTTACTATTGAATGTACAGAGGAAGTACACAGCTTGTCTTCCTGGGAAGGGATGTGCTTGAATAAATGCCAGAGAGCACAGCAGCTTGTGCTGAAGACTGAAGACAAGATGTGCAAAGCTGAGATGTGTGTGTACATGTGCGTGTGCCTCTGTGTGAAAGAGAGAGATACTAGCACAGGTGTAAAGCTGGAATAGCCTAGGGTTTCCCATCCCTGCAGTTGTAGTGACAGCTTTCCTGGTGCACTTAGTATCAATAAGAATGTTTTTTTTTCCATTGTATCATTTTAGATGCAAGTTAAACTAAAGGAAAAGGAGCAATGGTAGGAGTGAGAAGCTGAACACACCTTTCATATGTCATCTATCTCCTGAGGTGGGAGTGTGGACCAACCTCTCCCATCCTGAGAGATATGGCAAAGTCTCTACTGCTTATCCTGGGTCTGTCCCAGTGTCTCAATCACCATGGCTCACCAGGGGAAGGGTTGAAAGAGTCCTGTACTGAGAGCATGGGGACACTGCTGAGGATTGACTCTGAAGGGAGATGGCAGCCCTGTCTTTATGAGCCACATTTCTTGGAGCTGAAAGCCACCTCTCTCACATTCCTCACCACACCATGGTTGATTTTATCTTATCTTTCTCTTTTTAAGCCAACAGAAGGCCTTTTATTTATTTACCTATTTATTTTATTTATTTTTTAAGCTGAGGCAGGGGGGAGGGTGGGATTTACCTGTAAAGTCGAAGTGTGTGAGGAGAGGGTGGGCAGGGTTGGTGAGGGGAATATTTTCTTATATTTCACTGAGGAAATCAAGGAGGAAAGAGGGGAAGAGTCTTTGTAATACCACCCCCTAGTCTTTGGGGTAAGGGAACTTCTTACTCTTTCCCTCTTCTCTCATTACAAGGACAAAAAGGAAAAGAAAAGAGACAAAAAAGAAACCAAACAAATTAACAGAGCGATCTGCAATCCAGAACACATGGCAGCTTGTCAGACACCTCTGATAGCAGCCACCGAGAAGGCGTTCCTTTCATTTGTAAATATTTCTTTTTTTATTGCGTTTTTGTATGAATTGGTGTTTCTCTTCTCGTGAATATTCAGGTCGTGGGGTGGGAGGGAGGGGAAGTTTGTTTCCGTTCTGTTTGTTTTCTATGACTTTTCAGGCTGCATTTTTGGAAGCGGTTTACGCAGGTCGAGGCCGTATGAATGAGGAAAAAAAAAAGAGAGAGAGAGAGAGAGAAACCCATGTGTGTTGTGTTCCCCCAAGGCCCCCTGTATTGCCCTGTCACCTTTATCTTCATGAATGGAAGACGCCGGAACGTCACTTCAAGCCTTGCCAGCAGGGTTTCATGTTTTGATGGGAACACCCCCAATTCCTTTTTGCATATAAACTCTCTGTACCAGCATCTCTCTGTGGAGTTTGGGCCTCAAGGCACTACACTGTCTTGATAGTGGTGGGGTGAACCATCAAGTTGGCCACTCAGGTTGGACCATCACTTTGACATTAAGAGACTTCTCCAATGCTACTTTGGTTTAGAAATCTTGGACCTGGGAAAGCTCGTGATAATTTCTGGTATTTCCTAAGGGCTTGGGGATGGGGAGCTTGACAGCTGACGAGGGCAACTGATCTCTTTGGCGGTTATCTCAGTACTTTTCCGTCCCTCCCCACCTGGAACGAGGAAACCTGGAGGGTGGCTCTGCAGGGAAATTAAGCTGAAAACAAACCAAAAAGAAGTTAATGGAACTTTTTTCAAATCTCTTCTTAAAGGTTCTGATTTTTGTGTTCCGGGTTGAAAGTTGGTTCGTATTTTCTCCGAACTGGTGTGTCCCTTGTTCCACTGATTGGCAAATGATAGTTTGCCAAAATCATTATCTAGTATTCTTACTGTTGTAGCACTGTTAACACTCCGAGTGCTCTGCAAATATTAACTGTGCCACAAACCACTCAAATGAATGCTCTAGGGCAACCAGAAAAGAAGAACTGGAAATTCTGGACTGAACCACTGGTCTAACCACAGGAGTCTGGTATTTTGCCTTCTCCCATAATATATTAGGCCATGTGTCCATCAGGTTAATCCTTTCTCCTATAAGCGATCTTTTCTGGTTGCTTTGTTTATTTTAGTTCTGACAGGTCAACAAGTTTTGGGACAGAGATGAAGGGGAAGGGGTGGGAGGGGGGAGGGTGTAATTCATAATCCAGAAAATAAATCAATGATGTTATTAAACTCTGATTATATATTTAGAATTTTAGATTTGGTGTATTTTCATTGTAAGTATTCAAGTGAATCAAACAGGTAATATTAGCAGCAGGTGTTGTCTATACTAGAAAACCACCTATGTGCTGTTTATTACCTGTCCAGAAAAGAATGGGATTTCATACCAGAGCCTGACAAAACTCCACATTCCCTACCTTACCATTTCTCTCTCTCTGCTGTAGAAACACCAGTATTTTCTGGGGCAGTGGCTGGGAACATTTCCTCTTTCTGAAGTTTTCTGCACACAAGAATACTGAGCAAAAACCATTGTGTCCTCTACAGTTGGTGACCTCTACTGAGTATTTGCAGACAGCCTCCCAGAAAAGATTAGGCACCTTTGGCAATGTTTCTGACATTTATCTCCTCACTTCTAGCCCCAGGCATGGCTCTCTGAGAGGTATTTTCATGAGCCATGTTCTTCTGAAGTGGTACTGGAGTGTATGTACTCAGCTGAAGGAGGATGTCTATGAAGGAGATGGAGGAAATATTCAAAAAATATCAGAAATGTGCCATACACAGTGGAAAGCAACTGGCAAGTAGAACTTGCAGCCATGGATCTCCACATCATAAACCTTGTTGGAGTATTCACATTGGCTTTTTACTGTAGTGCAACACAACACAGGCTGGTGTAGTAGTTCTCTGTCTCCCATCATGCCTCCCAGTGAGGGCAGTATCGGAACTCGCAATGTCACATCCTAAGTCGGCAAGAAAAGCTGCAGTCAGAACTTATTGTCAGTTGAGATAATGAAGCACACCGTCTCCATCTCAACAACAACAAAAAAAATCCCATTCTCTCTGAAATCCAGCATGCATTGTCAGAACTCTCCAGGTGAGAACCCCAGTGGGTTCAAAATGTTCAGCAATATCAAAGTATGAACTTTGCCTGTAGGAAATTGATACTTCAGTTTCCAGCATATGGGGCAAGGAAGGTTCCTTTATGATGTCGCGAAGGTTTTGAGGAAGGGGTTAACAGTTGCCAGGATGGGCCTCTTCTTCAGCAGTGCCTGCTGATGTTGAGTGCCTCACTCCAAGAAGACACTACCATCCAGTTTGAATAATGCCGCTTTGTACATTCAGATCAGGTTGTTGCTCACAGCAAAATTTCCAGCAAAAGAGAGAGGGGGAGACAGAATGAATACGATGATGGTGACAGGTTAGAGTGATCAGAGATACCTCAGGGATCCTCATAGGCAGGTCTTTGCTTTAGAGCTTTCTATCAAATATGGCATATCCTCCCACCTCCATTGCTTACCAACAGATGGAAGCAAGCCTGGGAACACAGCCAATGATCAGACTTAGGCCTTTCACACATCCTTCACTCCAGTGAAGCAACCTTTGATGAGCCCTTCTCATGGAGAAGGGTGGAAGGTTGCACTTCCCCACGCATTTTTGGTTGCCAAAAAGAAAGGGAAAATGGAAGGGGATAAAGATCAGGAGTGTTGATGAAAGGACTTTGTGCTGACCCTCTGTGCCCTTGCTCTGAGGAATTACACTTCACCCTTTCTTCTCAATCCAGGCTGGCAAAGGGTAGGGTCCAGTTATGCTTCCTCTCTGTGGCATATGTCTGGGTCACCACAGGAGCCCCTGGGAGCTGTGTGCAAGAAAGGAACCAAATTGCTGGCAACAAATGGGGACAGACTCTGAGCCACGATCCCCATCTGCACCCACTCTTTCCCATAAGTGCTTCCCTGCTGCTGAACACACCTGGCGTGTCCACCTGGAACACACCTACCATGCTGCTGGATGCTGCAGGGCACATTGAGATAGTAACTAGTGGGACCTGATTGTCGTCCCCACAAGGGCTTATTTTCAATTTGCAGCCAAATAGATTTCCAAGCCATAGACCCTCGCTGCATTCACCTACACTTCCCTGTGGCTTCCTCTCTCCTCCCCCATCAAAGGCAAACTGGGGTGCCGAGTGTCTCACTGGCAATATGGATACTATTGCTTCATCTTCACTATGGGCCCTCTGGACCACCTTGGGGCTGACTGCAGACAAACCTGGGTGTCTGCCACTAGAACAGCAACAATGAAAACCACTTTGCAATTGGCTTTGAGTTTTTTCTCCGTTTCTTGAGCATCCTCAAATTCCACTCCTAGCCATGCCATTTGAGTGAATTCTGGCACCTTTCTGCCATTGCTGACAACAAAACTGACACAGCATAAACTTGCTTGTGTATAGAAAAAGACAGTGAAACCAAATTGCAGAGAGCAGGACTTGTGTCTGCCAATGTCAAGGGTACAGTCCCCTGAGTGCTGAGGTAAAGGAGGATCTCTGTGATGTGTTAGTAGTTACAGATCTCTTAACCTGCTGGCTTCCTACCATTAAAGGTTCACAGCAAGCACTGGTATACACTCCAACAGGTCAGAAAACAATTCCATGCTGTGGAGCAGGGGTTCCTCTGGGCACGCACACGCATGAGACATACTGGGGAAGTGAGACATACACAAACAAACCTGGGACAGCAGGAAGCTGTGAGGTTTGCGTGCCTGTATGTACACACACACACACACACACACACACAACACAGAGTACATTGTAGTACACTTAATGACTCTGTCCCACAACACATTTTTGCCAAGTAGGAACAGCGTGACCTTTCCTAATGTTCTGCTGGTAGTTATTTAATTTATGTATTCACTTTGTGACTTTTACATCATCTGCTTTCTTGACTGCAGCATTACTGTGTAAATATGTGTGTATATATGTACAGAAACTAGCTCAAGCAATTATATTCAGGTTGGGAAAAGGGTGGGTTTTATATCTGTACAGTATTTCCTTATTAAATAATGGCATGGGGGGGGGTGGGAAAGTTAACTTCTAAATTGTGGTTTTATTGGTCTGTGGTGTTTGAAGTTGTTTCAGTGGTTGCTTTTGCTGGTTCGGAAAGTTTATCTGGATGTTATATGTGTGTGCCAAGAAAGGGTCCCCAGAGAGGGGAGGTTTGGGATTGGTAAGGGGTGGTGGGTAGCAGAGGGTGTTAATAATTTCCTGTAATAAAAACCGTGTTGATTGCTAGGGACTGTTTGTGTGAGGCACAGGGCTGTTTCCTTCTCTATGTGCTTTGCTCTTTGATTGCTTCCTCTTCCCTGGTCCCCATTGTCTTCTCCCTGGGACGTCAGCAGAGTACATTTGTTACTGTGGATTACAGGGATCTCCCTATGGGCCTTCATCTCTGGGCCAACTCTTCCTTCTCCCTCTTTTTGTGGCCTTTCCAGTACCAGTGAAAGGGGAGGTGGCATGGTCTCAGACCTCTGTGCCATTCTTGACCACTGTATTTCCTCTGCTCTTTGTCCCTCCTCTTAGCAGAACCTCATTTTCAGGTGTTTTGATCTCTCCAGAAGCTTACTGCTTCATCTTCCCGGCCTCTTATCTACTTTCCCTCCCATCTTACACCAATTCTTCAATTTCATCTCTGTGCCTCTTCCCTCAGAATTACTTTCGTTGGCTGTTTGCCCACTCTCCTTCTCTTGTTACTGTCTTGTTGCTCTGTTGTCTTCATCAGCCTGTGCAATGCTGTGTAGAAGATGAGTGAAGGGCAGGCTTCCACTTCTCCTCTCCTGGAAAATTCTAGCTATGACCAGATTTTTAGAAGATGATGTTTTGTAGCTGTTTTTGACTCCTCTGTCATGTTCACTGAGGTGCTCTTGCACACTCAAGAAATAAGAAATTGTCAATATGGCAAATTTGCCCGTGCAAGGGAGCAGTGAAATTGTGTTTTCTGAGAAAGCCCAGAGAAAGAACATAATTTCTGCCCTTGATGGCTGACTGGTAAATTTATGGCAGGGGCAGATACCGTTTTTATCCACTCCAGGTTGACCTGTATCAGGATCAGCACAGTTTCTTTGCTTTTACTCTATGTGAATAAAGCAAGGCTGCTGGAGAAAAGTATGCTATCTTTTAAAAGCACAGGGCACTTCCTTTATTGCCTAGAGGCTTTTAAAGTCCTCTGTGAAGTTCTTCTGTGTTGCAGACCTGGGAGTGAATGCCCGGTAGTATTTGGTCCCGTTCTGTCTGACAAGTCAGTATAAGCTGGTACTTGACATTATCTGCTAGGCTTTGTGGTCTGATGTCATAAGCATAGAGACAGCCAATGTGAGACTGGTAGGGTCTCTAGGCAGATGCCAAGACATCTCCTTCCTTCCCTTTTTGACAGTTTGCATTTTTCCTTAATGAACATCCATCAACCCCACCATCCTCAATGTCCCTGGCACTGGCTGCTTATCCCTGAAGACACAAGGGTCTGCTGGCCACAGTCTGAGAAAGGGCTAGTCAGTCTCTCCACGTGTGTAGTGTAGTTGTATGAAAGCATACAGGCAGTGCAGGGAGCAATGCAAAGGGTCAGGATGGCCAGAGGTTATTCAGAGAAGCAGTGTTCTCACAGCTGCAGATAACTCTTGCTCAACCTGCCATTCCATTGCAGGCCTGTGTTTTTGATTTCCAGGTGAGAGAAACCACCACAGCCACCTGCTCTCTGCTCACAGGTGTGAGGGGGGTAGTGGGGCTTCTGATGTACCCTTGCTATGATGTTGGCATAGCTGTCCCAGCATGGTTCACGGAGGTCTATGTACCTGTGAATACATGGCTGCAAGTACCTCTAAGTCTGGGAGGAAGTGTATGTTTGTACATTTGAGTGACTCCTGGCAGAACTCTAAACATAAGTGGAGTTGGAAATGCTGGCCCATTTAGTGCACTACACTATTAGTGTGGTCTAGTGCACCAGATCACAATGATGCAGGTAGGTGTCTCCCTGGGAATACATCCCATAGATTAATTTATGGCCAAATAGTGAGTTGCCTCTCTGAACATCACCAGGCCCTTTGCTGTGTTCCTTTGCTTATTCAATGTGCCAAAAGTACAGCGTAATGGCAACATTTGCAGGGTGTCTGGAGAGAATGCATCCGTTACATGAGACTTCTCTCTAGGCCCTTGGGCACTGGCTGCTAAGTCCCATGTCAACTGGAAAAAGGTTATACCTGTCCCTGAACAGACAAAAATCAGTCAAGGGGATAAGATTCAAGTTTTTTACTTTCTCCCTCTGCTTTCCTTCCAGGCCTTGGAGCCAGATCCATCTTGACAGGCAGCTAAACTCCTGTGAAATTCAAGGAGCTTTCAGAATAGCTACTTAGGGGTTTAGATGCCTGGAATAGCTTTTTTGGATTCTCTTCCTTGTGTGGGCCTCTTCCTGCAGTACATTTTGCCAGGATTCATCTCCCAGGAACCTACCATGCTTGAGCATAGCTTACGGGGTTCCCTCTGCTTGGGATCACCCTGTGTATGTTGCATGCCTGTTGCTACTTGTCTGTATTTCTTGCACGTGTCTACTTGGGGGGGGCAGGGGTGGGTTCATATTGGTATGTGTATTTATGCAGCCTGCACACATTTGTATGTGTGGTGCCACTGTGCGTGTGCTTAGGTGTTTGTACGCATGTGTTTGAGCCGAGACAAAAGTGATGGGAGGTGTATGCTGCTAAAGCCAGATGATGGGTACCTGCAGGTAACTTGGCAACCCTCTTGTTCCTTCCTGGTACACCCTGGCATGGCTGCTTTGTTTGGATTCTGGGGGACCAGCTCTGAATCAGTGATGGGGCTGGGATGCAGACTCCTGTAGAGGGTTTGACTACAGCACCAGACACCCATTCCACGTGTTCATTCGCTCCTGTGCTTCATCCACTGCGCCACATTTCCAAACCATTGTGCCACACTCATTACCTACTTTGGCCTTAACTGGTAGGTGGAGCAGGAAGACAATCACACACTGACTGGTAAGGTCTTTTGGGAGAGATCTGGTCAATCTGATCTGTGACTGTAACAAGAGACTCCCTTGCTATTCATTTTGCTTCCTCCTAGGGCAATGCAAGCACTGAAATTCCACTTGCAAGAAAACACTAGCCTGTCCTTTCTTACTCTTGTGTCAGATAGACACAGGAAAAAGCTGAGCTGAGGCGAATTGGTCTCCCATCCCGCTACTTGGAAGAACATCACTGTTGCCTCTTGGAGCTGAGTAGGGAGCTTGCAAACCCCACAGTCTGGTGGGGTTCCATTTCTTCAGAGGGGACAGTGAAAAGGAAGAGTGGGAGGGAATGAACTTTCTGCAGCCATTCTCCATCCCGTTCATTTCCAGGAGAGATCACAGCACTGCTAGCACCAGAGAGGATGACCTGCTGGGAGGGCCCTACAGTGCCAAGTGGCACAGCACTTTAACTGGCCAAACTGCTGGACAAGACACTGCTGTCCTCTGTCAGCAGCCAGAAAAGACAATCAGGACCCAATGAAGAGATGCCATGATTAGTCAGACAAGGAAGGAGCAACATTTAGGGGCTAGGGCTCTCATCATTTAGCCTATCTTAAGTCTGCTCAACCAGCCCTTTAGTGCTGGTGTCACTGGGCCTCTTTGATGGTTTCTTTTTCTTTATATATATGAAATGTAAGAGAATAATCTGTGGTCTCCAATGACTCATTCTATCAGACCACATCCGTCCACCTCCTCTGCTTTCTTCCATGTCCAGCTGCTCTTTCCTCTCCATCAAATTGTATCCGGTGCTCTGCCAGGTTTGTCTTTTATGGAAGAGAAGATATATGTGTGTGAATGCTTGTACACGTGCGTGTGTGTATTTTAGATATTATTGCTATTATCAACATGCTATACACCTAAAAGCTCCTAGCAAGCTGGAGCCTTCAAGAGGTGCTGTAGGAAATGACCTTCCCACTGGGCAGCAGTCAGTGTGGAGGTTAGCACAGAAAGCTGCTAGCTTTGGAGGCCTCTTTGCCTGTCTGGTTGCTTTTCCTATCTTTGGAGCAGGCTGTCTCTCACCTGTGGTCAGAAACACAGCAAACTGCTCTTTTTAGCTTTGCATTTTCAAAATTTCTAACATGGGGGGGGGAAGGTTTATTGTTTAGCTGTTGATTTATTTTGTATGTTTGTTTGTTTGTTTGTTTGTTTACAACGTCCTTTTAGTGGGCGCAGGGAGGTGTTTTCAGCAATACAACTTTCCGAGACCTCAGTTCTGTGCGGTTATTGTTTGTATGGTTCAGCTGTATTTGGGGTCTTTCCTTTGTACATGTTTTTCCTGAATGGCAGGGCTATCTTGAAACGTCTCTTTGCCAGTGACCAAAGCACCATCTGTAATTGGAGGTGAGGGCTGGTATATAGTGGAGGCAGCAGCCTTTTGGGAAGTAGCTTTTCACTGACTTCCCTGTGGAGTCACAGAAGACAAAATATTTAGTTGTTGCACGAGTGGGCTTTGGAGGTTTTTGTTGTAGTTGTGGGGTTTTTTTTTGTACTCCCTCTCTTCCCTTCCTTTTTAAATTTTTCTCTTTTTTTCCTTAAAAAATCATTAAAACATTTCTCTGGTGAGCTTTGGCCATTGCACCAAAGGCTGCTGCAAGGCAGGGAGCCTGTCTGACCCTTGGGTCCTGCCCTTCTGAAGCCACGCAAGATTGTCCAGGTGAGGATGGAATTGGCAGTTTCCATGGCCATTCTTGGGACAAGAACCCTGTAGCAGAAGGGCCTGACCCAAAGGAAATGGTCATCCATAGCAGATCATCCTCTAGTATGTGTGGGTTGTGGGTCAGGCTGGAGGGCAGGAAGGGGAAGATGGTTCACTGGCCCCTGCACAGCCCTTCCCACACTGGAGCAGGAGTCAGGCATGTAGGTCTGCAACAGGGACAAATGAATGACCCTGAATGGGCCAGAGGCGTTCAGCCTTGCCTCTCCTGACCTATTTGCAAGTGGGCAGGAATGGCTCTCAACTTGGACAACATCATTCAAGGCTGAGCAGAGTTTCACAGACCATGAAGCAGGAATTCAAGGTGGTGCATGGGCAGCTGGCCAGCTCTCAATATCATGACACCTAAGGGAAAACCCAGCACCTTCATCCTTTGGCACTTGGAAGTGGCTGAGGACAGTATTGGAGGACTGTTGTGTCTGCTAGGGTTGGGGCAGGTAGCGTCTCTAGACCTGGCACAGGTCAACTTCAGCTATATTTGCTTTCTAACTAATGTACATTTACTTTGGAGAGCACCTTTGATAAGCTCAGTCTGTCAACCAAAAGAAAAAGAAATACTCACCTCTAGTCTAAGTCTTCTACTGCCCAACACTGCTACCTCCTCTTCTCTTGAGCTGTTGGTACCTTGCGGTGAACCTGGCCACCCATCAGGCTGTTGAGTACAGCAGATATAGCCTATCTGCTCCTGAGACCATCTTTGCCTAAATTTTGCCTCCTCTTCATACCCTTTATGCATGCATATGTGTGTGCACATGCACACACACACACAAACACACACACGCCCACCTCCAGCCACTTCACTGGTGAAAATCAGAGCCACAGAGACATGAGTGCCAAATGACTTTTTATTTCTCAAGTAAATGATATAAAAAGTTTTGTTATTTTTCTTTTTTTTTTTACATATGCAAATGTAAAAGGGAACCGACAGTGAATTGGTGGTGGCGAGAGGAAATGGGATGTTTTGTAACCCTAGCTGCAGTAAAAAAACAAAAAGAAATAAAAATACATTAAAAATATTTAAAAAACACAAAAAGGAAAAAAAAAACCACTTGAACTATTTTGGAAATATTGTGAATAATTTTTTGATATAAAAACTAATTTTTATGTAGCATGAAAACCACCAAAATAAAATGATCAAGAATAAAAGCTGTGCAAAGGGTGTTTTTGTTTAGTTACTGAGGAAAAGAAGGAAGAGAGAAGCAGTGGTGTATGAGAGAGGGATACTACAGTCACGGCTTTTACTGTGAGTTTCACAATACATAATGTTTTTCTTCAATATTGGTATTCAATCTTGGTAACTGGAATCTTGTGATTATGTAGAAAAAAAAGGAAAAAACACAACTCATTTTGTATGAAAAGATAATTTTTATCTCTGATTGCTGGGATGAAAACCTTGAAAAAAAGAACAGAATGAATCCCAAGGACTCAAAAAACCAAAAGGCAAATTGAAAATGGCCATAAATTGTTTTTGAGTGTTGCATTCATCATGATTTTTTTCTTCTTGATTTATGATTGTTGAGTAGTTGAGGTATCAATAGTGGGAGGCAGGTATGAAGGAGGTAAGACATTAACGAAGGACTGAAAAAATTCTGCTTTTTTTTGTAATGTGGAGCACAGGAGTTAAACTAGAGGCTCTTCACATTTCCTTCTGAGTAAGAGAACAAGGTAGTGTCCTTTTGCAGGATATATTGGTGCCATTCTTCATTCCTTAAAAAAAATTTACTCCTCCCCCAGGTTTATTAAAGGAAGCAGACTGCCTCTTCCAATTCCAGACAAAACAGTATGTCATCTCAGCATTCCAGACCCTCTTAGAAATGATGGCTGTCATTCTCTGCTCCCCTGAAGGTGGTGAGGTGTCAGTGCTCTTTATCTCCCTTGGGGGCTCTGACTCCAGGTGCTGGAGCACTACATTGCCTTTGAGGAGGTGCTAGCACTCACCCCACCCTACTGTGGATCGTGGTTGTTCCTCAGAACATGCTGTGGATCCTTCTTCCTTGGAAGACAGGAGATGCTGGTTTCTGGAATGGTCAAGGAAAGTTGGTAGGTTGCTCTGT
The DNA here is from genome assembly GCA_013397775.1 of Eulacestoma nigropectus. Lineage (NCBI taxonomy): Eukaryota > Metazoa > Chordata > Aves > Passeriformes > Eulacestoma > Eulacestoma nigropectus. The sequence continues at coordinate 1,184,649 of VZTE01002534.1, forward strand.
TCATTCTGCCTTGAAGATATTCCACGTGCCTGAGTGAATCAGATCTCCTGCATATGAATTTCAGCTGCCCTCCCTCATGCTCCCATCTCCCACACAATCATTAGAACACTGTCCCACCAGCTAGAAGGGGACCTTCTCTGTTGCTCCTGTCCTTTTTGTCTGGCTGTCTTCTACACTGTAGGCTGGAAGGGAAGAGGCAAATAGCGTACCATATAGTTAAAAATAAGCTACAAAATAAATTGTGTTCTGCACTGACTGAGAAGTCTGAAAATCAGTAAAGTCTCAATATCAGCCTAGGCCACACCTCTAGCAGTGTGCAGAAAAAGAATCTCGGATAAAAATCTTGTCTTGTGCTCAAGTTGATATAGACTTGCGTGAAGTAGACAAGGAGGACCTGGGGGCAATGGTGGTGTAGACCAACTAAACTGGTGGGTTCTTGCATTTGAAGCCCCAGATACAGGTGTGAAAGCAGATCCATGGGAACATTACCTCTTGGTGGAAAAAATAGAGGGAAAGTCTTGTTAGCATAAAAAAGACCAAATTGTGAAGCATCTTCTTGGCCTCTGTGGGTCTGAGTTAGCCTGTCTCTCCCTGTTGCCAATCCCTATGCCATGCACTATCTGTGATTGCTTTTTGACGCCTACAGGGAAGAAGAGACTTCCTCTGCCTTCTGAAGCTTTTCTCATTATTAATTACAAATATAGGCTGTTCCTCCAGTGAGTATCTGGCTATTTGCCATTCCTCCCACTTGTTCTGTTTGCTAGTCCCATCCTTTTTGCCCTTGTGGCCTCGTGCCCTTGCATGTTAAGAAAAAGGGCACTCGCTCCTTTATGGGAGACTGCTTTGTGTCCTTCAGTGATTTATGAGGGCAAAGAAGTCATTACACACAGCTAAGGGGTATTGTTTGCCTTACTTTGCTCCGGTACCTTGAAGATTCCAGTTGCGTAAGCACGAAGAATATGGTATCTTCCACCCATGACCATTGTGCACTAGCTCTGTGTTTGTTACTGGCGGACACATAAAGTGGAACAGAGTTAAAGCGGACGCTTGGTGAATGCTCTGAACATTCAGATTTTCAAGCATAATGTCTCAGACTCTGGAACCAGGGCTGTGGCAATATGCTATGCTAGAAATTCAGCCAAGGGCCATTCTACTCCAGCCTCTGTGCTCGCTCACCTCCCGTTCCCTGGAGTGAAGCAGAAGGCTCATCTTCCCTTAGACCCACAGGGCCTGAAGACAAGGTGGAACAGCTTTCATTTTGCTCACCTTGTCTCTGCACCAAACTGCTCAGATATCAGGTCTTTCAGGTAGACATTCAGCCATGCCAGAGGGAGGACAGAACTCCTTCCAGTGCCTACATACAGCAAAGGCAGAAGTCTGGAGGTTTTAGGCACGCAAGTCCTGGATACTCTTCTTGAAACATCTCTGTCTTTGTTCACATGAGCATTGCTGGATTTTTTGCCCTCATAGACGATCTGCGTGGCCCACCAGGAAGCCAAGATTATGTCAGTGAAAAACAGCTATTCAATGTGGTTTTTTGACATTTGAACAAGGGACTAGGATTGTAGTTACAGAAAAGGCATCTGCAAAGGGCTAGTTCCCATACCTGGGGAAGATTATCTGATGTTCTTTACTTATTGAAGCAAACAATTTCAGGGCTTCTCTTAGGCCTTTCACATGTAAGGATTTTTCCCACGTAATGAAGGCACTTCCACAGGCTCTGTTCCTTTCCTGCATACAGATATTCATTTTTTGGCTCTGGAAACTGAACCCTGCTGTACTAAGATACAGGTAAAAGCATCCTATTTGGAATGAAAAAGAGCTAGTTGTAATGAACTAGTCACTTCTATCTTTGCAGCTTCACATTGCTTAGGAACTAACTCTTCAGATGTTCTTCCTCCTCAAGCCACTTCAGGGTTCTCTCTGCGCTGCAGTGGCAACCGAGTTTGCTGTCCCTGCTGACCTTCCCCATTTTACATGCAGGGACTAAGGGCTTCATGGTCGCTTTCTTATCTGAGGCATTAGATTAAAACTGGAGAAGCATGACGCTTTGGACCTGTCTCTGTGGCTCTTTGATTAGTTATCCTTGCTGAGGAGGCAAGACACCGAGGCCTGCCAGCTGCAAGGTTAAGCTCTGGGTAAGTGCGTGCCCTTCGGCAGTGGATGCGCACTGGAATGCGAAGTGACTTACACCATGTGCTCGCCACTCCTTCAAGGCTGGTGTGTAGACCCGCATCGAAGTAGAAAAGAAGGCACTAGTTTCTTCCTTCTCTATCTCCCCAGCTCCCAAGGGGAAATTTCCTGGAAAGGAGAAAGGGAAAGTTCTTCCCTCACTTGGAAACTGACTGTTGTCTCTCCATGTAGCGTATTGTTTTGCAATGGTAAAATAAGGCAGATCTTTGACTGGTGCTCAAACATAGGCTCTGGGCATGTTTCTACATTGTTTTTTTGGGGGAATAGAATAGTTTCTGCCACAGAGGGCAGGGCCTTTCTCTACCACCTTGGTCTCAAGGGATGAGCCCTGAGTCCAGTCTCAATCACTAAGCACTTGCTTGGCTCTTTTCAAGTCACCCTACTACACATCCTGGACCTAGAGCACCCCAGGCACCCCTAGATGTGTGTTGAGAAGAGATAAACAGTTAACACTTTTGCCATGTTTGCATCACGTAGGGAAGGATTTTTAGAAGCTCCAAGAAATTTACTAGATCAAAACTTATCTCATTGCAAACCAATAGTGCTGAGATGCTCAGGTGCCTTTAGAAATTTCCATTACAGAAGCTAGAAATATTTATTCTTTTTAAAAATCTCTTTATGGAGGGGCTGGAGTATTTAATACTGAGGTAAACTAATCGAGTTCTCTTGAGCCTAAAATATTGTGATATTAATCTCAACTACCAACTAATCCTGGAGGATATCCTGGGTTGAGCTGAGGATATGAAGATCCCTTGAGAAGGTGCAAAAGTTCCCTCCTCAGTAGCACAAGTCACTGAAGGGGAAGTAGGTAGCGTGTTGGGCAGGATTTCATCAGAAAGGTATGCTTGGGGATGCACACTGAATGTAAGCAGTGACTGGTGGCTTCAGGCGTAATTCTGTGTTGATCAAAATGACTCCACCTCTCCTAACAGCACTATTGCTGTGGAGGTGCACAGTATTGGTACCAGTGATTAACTTAGGAAGCAGCAAGTGAAGTGAAATGCTGTGCCAGCAGGGTGAAACTCTAACATAAAATTGATCAAAACCATTTAGGTCCTGTTTTCAGACAAGATTTGTCCGTTTGATGCTTCACTCTGCCACAGTCCTTACTTCAAAGAGTTTGCGATTTTGATGCTAAAATGAAATACGTTAATATTAGCATTTACATTAACAAGTAAATTGACAGATGCCATAGTTTACATATATTATGCAAATATCTTGAAATCTTGCATGCATTTGCATCTAATTTTCTTGAGGTTAAATGAGACAGATTTTATAGGGGAAATAATTGAGGCATGCAGACGTGATAAGCTAGGTGACTTGGTATGGCTTGTATGAACAGGGGTAAAGACTAGGAGCAAAGGGAAAGGACATTTGGCGTTTTCATTTGAAAAAGTATTATGTTCATGGTTGCTGTTTGGAGAAAGCAGTGTAGCAGCTTCCTGGGATGTAGTCAGAAGTAGTGCAGGAAGTTTGTGCTGGGAGACTTGATTTGGGATGTTAACAGACCTCAATCTGAAGGGCCAGTTTTGTTTGTTCCTTTCCGAGATTTGAAAGAGAAACACTTGTCTTTTTGCAGCACTGTGCACATACCCCCCAACTGAGATCCCCCACGCTCTAAAGGGATGAGGTTTTCCTACACAGGCAGGGGAAGAGTGAGGAGGTGAATCTGTGATCCACCCAGGAGAGGGCCACAAGACCCCAGAGTTACCTGTCACCACTCCAGTACTTGGAAGGATGTTTTCTTCTTCTTACACCTCTGGAAAGCGTAAAGGGATGACAGCATGCTCAGGGCAATCAACTTCTGCTTCAGGTGAGTTTGGTGAGAAATCTTGCTATTCTGGCAGTTCTCTTGTTTTCCAGCTTCATTTCACTTCTTCAATTGGGCAAAGCCTTGAGGATGCTGTAACTTATCCCAGCCTTGGACAAAGAGAACCTGAACCACAAATTGTGATTTCTCTGTGCATTTTTAATTAGCTCTACTTTTACAAGTAGCATGGCAAAGTGCATGTATGGACCTAATCCAGAGAGGTGCTGGGCTGTGTATGCTCTCTGAGGATGTGTGCAGTACACGGGGCTCAGCCTCTGCCACCAGCTTGACCTAATTTCTCTCAGCTGAAGCTCTACTAGGATTCAAAATACAACTCATTTCCCTTCTTTGGAAACTTGCACATTAAGGTCTTATTGTACTCCTCACAAGCGGTCTTGAGCATCCCTTTGCTGCTTTTGTCAGGCTGCTACAAACTTTCAGCATTTACAGGGAGACTGTCAAAATATTGTATAGAAAGAATTCTGTTTTTTGGTTCCACCAGTGTGCAGTGACACCTCAGACTGTCACATTGGAGAGGCTTCATCAAGAACCTCTTTGTATTGTGCGAAGTGCTCATTCAGCTTGGCAACTCTTGATGAATTTCATCCAAGGCATCCTGGTCTGTTTGAATAGTGACTGAACTTTCTGGCCAAATTCTTCTTGGGCATTGCTTTCAAACCTCCAACAATGCTTTGAAGTGCAAATAAACATGCAACTGGACAGAGGCTGATCCAGCTTCCTTTTGTTTTCAAAAGTCTAGGATGATAAAGCTAGCTTTCCTAGGGTTACAGTTCAGCTTAGTTCAATTTCCAGCCTAATTAATTGCTCCAAAATTTTAGGTCTGTCTTGCCAGAACCCCTTTAAATTATGCATACTCCCACTTACACAGTCACTGCCACTCTTCAAATATTCAAGGGTTCCTTACATTTAATTTTGGATGGTTTACTCTCTCCAGGGAGGAGGCAGTGTTTTCAAAAGAAATTGCTGACGGATAAAGTAGAGCTTATATGACTTGCAGCAAACAGCAATTTGAGTTCTCAAGAACATGCGTTTCTTGGACATGTAAATTTTACTCATTTGCATTTAAAGGACACATGTGACATACAACACTGCTTTCTCATCCAGTAACATTATCATCTAGTGACATTACCTTAACGGTTAATGTCAAGTTTTTATTAACATTTACAAGCACATTGGGAGATTAATTTGTTTACTTGCATTATGCAAAACTGATTTAAGATCGTGGTTTGCATTTACACACATTTACATAGTGTTTCCTGATTAATACATTATAATACACACAAATCATGTGGAAATTGCAGGCTCACATCTGCAACATAAACTTCATTTTCTATAGTGTAAAATTTGACTTATCTGGCAGAACTTTTCCAGCAGGTTGCAGCTGAAGTCCGGATATTGTAAGGAGAGAGAGAAGAACGGAGATCAGAGGTAGATTTTCTGTGAAGTCTTTCTGTAGCACCTGTTACTTGCCAATACCCTGCAGTCATGAAACAGGAGAGGGTGCCAAGGTTAGCTGGCAGCAGGATGAGTTTCACGTAATGGAACCTGTGGGCCCGGAGTCAGGCTCCTGTGAACACAGTTTAGTTGAGCACTCAGTGACTTTAGACTGGGAGTGAAATGGGTGAGCAGGAAAAGGAGCCAGCGGGGGGGAAAGGGGCAGCAACCATTGCTGCCAGTCATGGATCCATGTGAAGGGGATCAGCTGGGTGCAGCGGAGACCCTCAAGGCACTCCACTCTGCTCCTTGTAGTACCTTTGGCTGGAGATGTCCAGGGCTGGCTGGCTGGCGTGGGAAGACCAGTGGAGGGTGTGGGGAGAAGGGCAGCGATGAACACTGAGCACCTGGTGTGAGGCTGAGACAGGATCCAGAAAGGCAGCACCCTTGCACTGAACATGGGGGCAAGGGGACACTGGGAACACTTCCCTAGTGTAGCGTCTTCCTAAGGGAAAGCGCGGTCGAACTCAGGCTTGCCTCACCTCTCCGAGGCCCTAATCCTACTATCTTTTCTCCACGAGTCACAACCTCATCCTCCTCTTTCCTACACCCTCACCCTCCTCCGGTTCTTCTTTCTGTAAATAACTCTTTCTGATTTTGGACAAGCAGGGATCAACGGATTCTGGAGGGGGGTGGGGAAGACACAGTTTGGTTTTTTTTTTCCTTTCTCTCTTGAATTTTGGTGTTTGAACTTGAAAAAATAATATCTATAAATATAAAAATATATGTATTTAAGCAAATGGATTTCCTGGAGAACTATGGAAGGAGCTAATTTTTTTCCCCTTTGATTTCTCTTGTTTCTCATTGGGGTTTGTTTTCTGGGGAAAAGGGTTTTTGTGAACTGTTGAGATTTACAGTTCAGCATTGTTTAAAGGATGTGGAGAAAAAAAAAAAAAAAAGAAAAATTAACAAAAACATGAAAACCTTTGTGATGTACAAAACATGTAAATAGTCAAAGATACTTTCTCTTTTCTAACAACAAATTATTTCTGTCACTTTATATTCAAAAATAAAGAAATGTACCACAGAATATCAGGGTTAAAAAAAAAATTGGAACCCATAATCAGAATATTTTCTTTGCTGTCTTCATTCATTTTATTCTTAATGTGGAGAATGCCTGGGAATTTTGCTGAGTGATGTTTTAAAACCTGAAATAGGGATGGGTTGAAATTAGGATGACAATGTTACTTGAGAGGGGCTCTTGCCCTGGTGTTCACTATTAGCTGTGAGTTGAGGCAACTGTCTTGGGGTTACATGATGAGAGTGATTGGAGGAAGGAGCCTGATCATATTCATGGAACACAAACAATATTGAGGCAGAGACTGGAATGGAAGACTGTCTCAATGGGCTGACTCTCCCTTTATGCTGCCTCAAAATGTTCCTGGGGGTTGCATGATGAAAGCCACCATGAAGTAGCTGATATCACTGCTAACCAACCTTTAAGACTTCGGAGCTGTCTTGAGCCCCTCCTGTCAGGCAGCAAGTGACAAGGCTTTGGCACATTGTCTGCATGAAACAAAGTCCGGATTGTGACTATAGAGAAGTGGCAAAGACAGGGGTGGCAAAAATGGTAGGGACGTCTTCAACGATGTCACCTTATCTCAGCACCAGCCGTTAATCACAACCCCCAAGACTACAGGAAAGTTGAGGGAAGGAGTTGATTTTTGCAGAGGTTACCCTGGTCCAAACAATGGAAAAGGCTCAAGATGTTATTTATAAAGAAGTGCTAAGAAGTGGCAGGTTTTGGAAATACAGAGCCATGCATCACCTTTAATGGTGAGAGGGCAGTCAGTTATTTTTAGGGATGCTAAAAATAAAGAAAATGGACTAACTGAGCTAGTCAGAGGATGCTAGACTACCTGTGGGGTGCAATTAAAAGTGTGGAACATAGCAGAAACACTCAGATGCACTGAGTCAGATTCAGAACAGGAAAAGCAGTGTTCAGCCAAGAAGCTCATAACAGCTGACACAAATTAAATGTTAGCAAATGAAGATAATTCATAAGGTGAGCAAAACTGTGAACCAGGGAAAGAAAATCTCCAGCTAGTAAACATAAAGGTAAATAGGATTATATATATACAAGCCCATGCTTACTGAAAATCCTGAAAATAGATGTTAAGTACTAATTATGAGAGATAAGTCAATAATAACACAGGAGAGACTGAAAGGCTCAATACCCAGTTTTTATATGAAGCTGGAGAGACAAATGGGTAATGCCTGCACTGCTGCTCATCACCAAAGGAAGTGGGACATTATCTGAGGCCCAAAGAGTGGTGTAGCTCCAGGCCTCCACTTTCACAGCTGCACCCCTTGATATACCTGCTCCATTCCCTTATCAGCTGTAAGTCACTGGGCTTGCTGCAGTGAAATGACTCAGCTGCTGCTTGTGTGGATAGCCTTGTGGCAGTGGTTCTTCCCAGTCTCAAAATCCACCGGTGCACTAGTGACCTTAATGATACCAGAAGGCAAAAAAAACGTGAATATTGGGGGTTTGGTTTTCAGTCTCAAGCCCTGTGCTAATATAATGTGCTCACATTTATATTTCTGAGTTCCAACAACATCATTTTGATGGGTAATAATTACGTTTTTGACAGTGGCTTAACGCAAAAATGAAATGTGATTTTTGGGCCAATTGTGCCAGCGCCTGATATTTTTTGTTAAGAAAACAAAATTCTGTTTTCCAGGTCTGGAATGGAGCTGCATTAATTCCCACTCAAATGCAGGATAGTGTCATGAAAACTGGCTAATTTGCAACACTTAGCTGAAACATCGTATAGTTTATTCAGACTTGAGCTCTCGGGCCGGGTTCCCATGCCAGAGGAAGGCAGGCATTTCACTAGATTTCACTTGCTAGCCAGAACTAAGTCTTGGCTGGAGGTGCAGGGGAAATGAACGGTTTGAAAGTTTCGGTGTTTTGAGCTTTTATCTTTTCAAAACAGAAAGATTTTATACCTTTCCAATACTGTTCTTAGCATGTACTCCTTTTCTCATTACTGAAATTTTTAATTGACAGGTTCTGTTTTGAAAAAAGAAATTATGGCCACTTTCATTTCAGGTTTGAAAATACTCACCTTTTGGCCAAGCTGCACACTTGAAAACTCCTAATAGACTACAAATAATCCAAACAGAAAAATAGATGGAGTGTGTGAGAGAAAAGTAAAGATAATCCTCAAAAGGGATTGAAAAAGTATTCAAACAGTAGAAAAGTATTTCTCAGGGGGTTTTTACTTCTGTAAATTTCACCAAAATAAAATCCAACCACAACTTTTCAAATGGCTCAACTGACAGTGTTTTAGCTGAGGTGAATGATTTTTAAGAGACCTGGAGATGCTATCAGTGAGTGTGATAGCAACCAAAAAATCAGATTCCCTCTCTGAATCCCCCAGATGGACAACAACGTGCTGAAACTGGGAAGAGATTGATTAACTTTCCTTCATAGATTTTCCTCTTACTTTTATTTCAGCTAGAATCTGGTGACCTGGGACTAGGTATGAAAAAGTTGGTAAAAATGCATGGGAAAATAATCACATTATCACTGGCCTTATGATACTCAAGTTTGACAAGTATCGGTTTTATCTGATGTTCCCCGCACTTACTGACCCCTTTGGTTCTTTGAAGAGCCAAGGTTTACTGAAAAGCTTTTAAACACAGCACAGGAAGACAGTGATAGAAAAGAGCTATTCACTGCTCCAACCAGGCTCTGCTACCCTTACCACGTAGTGGGGATGCATCTCCCTAACAGGGACACCCTAACCAGTGTCTAGCAGGACCTCTCCAAGCCTCTTTCCTTCAAGCAGTAGGCAGTTCTCAAACATAAGCTATGCTGGCCCAAGGCCCATGTAGAAGGTACAACTGCCTTTGGATGACCATTTCTTTGATAATTGTTCAGATGATTGGCATTGGAGTGTGTGTGCATGTGTGTGTGTGTGTGTGTGTAGGGGCTCACCTAAGCTTTAGGGGTTCAAACCTCAGCTATATGCTTAGGTTTTTGCTGGCATCTAGACTCTGTCTAGTCAATGGACTATAGAAAAGTATTCACATCCTCTCCAAGGAGAGATCTCTTTTGGCTCAGAGAAATCTCCTACCAAACTCATGGTCTGGGAAACATCTGCTGGGAGTTCAGACCCATGGACATCTTCAGTAGAAGACTAAGGACAGATCAGCCAAAGCCCACTCCTTGTGTGTAATTGAAGATGACAGACATGACTGGGGGGTAAATGCCTCCCTTACAGGTGAGTTGCACTGAGTGAGAGGCCCTGAGGACAGAGGAGAGATCAGAATTCCCTTCTGGCCAAGTTCTTTGATGCAGGGTAGCTGAAAATGTCAGGCACAGAGGAGGGGAGGGCTGAGTGATGTAAAATGGGAGCACAATGCTGTAATGAACTCTATTGTCTGAGGCATCTCTTGGCAGCCTGTACTTAACGGCAGATCAATAAGCAGCAAAAAGAGTCAGAAAATAATGTATGTCTTTGAGGAAAAAATGTAGCTGAAATCAAAGGTAATTATGATTGCAATGTCTGACATTGTCTTCAGCACAGCAAGGGTCCCCCATACCTGTCCCAGAACACGACCACTCTGCCATCCTTCAGGACATAATCCCTGACACTCTCCACGGCACTGGCTGTGCAGCTGTAGTTGAGAAGGACCTTTGCTCTTGCACTTGCCTTGGGGACCAGCTCTCCTCTGCTGAGTGCACCATGTCTTGGGGGTGTCCCTCAGAAAATGTTGGCAAATGGACTCAACTGACCAGGAGCGGGCAGGTTTCCCAACACCTTTTGTGTTGTGTGCACTGCCTTCCATCTTCCTGTTCGTGTCTTTTCAACATTAATCCCAAGGTATGCAGAAATATGGTTGCCCCAGTAAAGGTCCTGTGCCAGCTGTCACATTCTCCTGTGCAGGGTAAGGGGGGTGAAATCACTCCATCATGTGCCAGCAGTGAAATTGCTTGGAGCAAAGAGGGCCCCATTCTGTACCAGATGAACTAGCAAAAGTTTAGCAAGCAATTAAAATACATTAGTGTCCTTCTCAACCTCTACTATCCTGGGCTGCCCTCTTCCTTGAGTGGCCCGAGGGATGTAAACCCTTCAGTCTTCATTATTCTCAAATTAGGAAGGCTTATTAGAGGACCCTAAAGCAAAAGTCATCACTGCGTTGCATTGCATAGGGCAAAGCCTCACTGGGAGAGGCAAACCAGGATCCTGCAGGAAGATCGATTGGTGTAAGAAGTACTCACTGCTTTCAGTCAGGAGTGAAAAGGATGAGGTTGTCAGTCAGCTGCAATGTTGTGTTTCCCCTCTCGTCCCCCCATTTTCTGCCACGTGAGTTGTAAATAAAGCACTGTACAAGTAGAGAGCTTACAGGTTCCTGGGAGTTGCTCTGTTGTGTCAGCTGCACAGGGGTGTTTTCTGTATCTAAATCCTGGTGAGCCCTCTTCTCAGCTGGTGTAACATTAGCACAAATGGCTACAAGAGCATGAAGGACAGTGGTGCCTTGTACTTGAATGCTGTGTTCAGTCAGAGATTGGATCCTGACTGATTTAGCAGGGCCCTGGAAAAATTGCATTCAAAAGCATGATGTCCCATGACAATAGGACCAGGGTGACCCGGAGGGGGCTGTGCTGCCTTGTTCCTGCTCTCAGAGGAAAGTTGTGCTCAGCTTTGTGTCCTGTGACTCAATTTGCTACAAGCATGTTCAAACATGATAACGTTGTATAGTATAGAAAAGGACAGTGTCCTGGCCAAGTTCCAGCTTGTATAATTAATTTCTCCTTATCTAAAAATTCTACCTGTAATTTTGAATGAGTGCGGATGGATTTTTTAATCTTTTCCCAACTACAGCTTCAAACCACCAACTTCTTTTTTTCTTTTTTTCTCTTGTGACTTCTTAAATATTTTGTGTCTCCTTTATATACATGTATGCATGCATATTTATACCCTTCTTTTTATCTTTTGTGTTGTTCCGCCAACGAAAGCTGTAAGTCACTTTGCTTAAATTATTGCGTGATCGTGTGATGTGCTGTATGGGGCTATATGCAATAATATCTTGCCAAGAAAACAAAAAAAGAAAGATTGAGCATATATCGAAAACACCCTGCACTAGGCAAATCTCCCGAAGACTGACTGCTTATTACTGCATAGTGTTCCTTGCACCAGCTATCCAAATGCTGCTCTTTATTCAGTAATCAGACATATACTCAGCACTGCACATGCATTTGGATGTGTCTGAGCTCAGGAGATGCAATCAGAAAAAGATTATTCTGTGAGATGATACCTATTCTTTGCAGAAATATTCTTTAGTTAACAATGTGGAGGAAAATGACTGTTCCAAAATTACCAAAAATCCTTGTTTTAGTGCCTGACTGAAGGGCTGGTGTGCGTATTTTCTTACTTGACCGCTGCCATGGGGAGCTGCCTACTTTAACCCATTCATAAGAGTGGAGGAATGCAGCAGCTCGGGCATGGCAAAAGTGCTCTGCCCCACTCCGTTCAGCAATGCCGTGTAGTTAATGCACCCAACACTGAAACTGTTGACATTAGTATAGTGTGAGTGATAGTATTAAACATTTTCTACTGAGGAGATGCTTAATTTGACTGCAAATGACAGATGCCCAGAAAGTGGTGTTTGCTTGATCTGTAAGGGTGCTCTCCCAAAGCAATTAGATGTGTCCTTCTGTACATCCTTCTTTTCACCTCTGATGCCAGGCTGTGACAACCCGAGTACCTGGGCAGCAATGACTGTGGGAGGTGGTTGTATGTTAGTGGTGAGTAAAATGGTTTCTGCATGTATGTCCCCTGGCACAGGATATGAGTTTGAGCTGGCAGAATTGCCAGTGACGCTTTTGCAAGCCGTGGTGGTACTTAGACTTGGTGTTCAGCTTGCAGAGGGTGTTACCAACGGCACAGGAGATCCCACCACTGGGCAGATGTATGAGGGAGGGTTATTCAGTATGGCTGAAGAGTGCAGAAATAGTGTCCATGGCTGGCTTCCTTAGCCTGTGGAGAGTGTTGAGAACAAGTTTGACACTGATGTCACTGCTGATGGTGGGAACAAACAGCTTTAAGCATCTGTCCCAAGCCCTGTCTCCTTCTCTGTGTGCATCACACTGGGAAGGAGGCTGTAGCTTTTCACTTCACCTGCCCAATGTTTCTGCTGCTCTGCTCACACCCACACAGATATGTGGTGGTGATGTTTGTGGCCAGGCGGGCCTCTCCCCTCCTCAGCTCAGTCAAAAGGCAATGTGAATGTGTGCTGTACTAGGTGACTGCGTGTCTGAGCCAATTCCTCAGTCAGCAGCGCCTGTGTAACTAACATGGCATTTTGACAGCTATTCAGCCCTTACCAACTAAGCTGTTCCAACACCCTGTCATCATGTGTTGCCAGGTGGTTGTAAAACAAGCAGAGGTGTGCCGATACAAACAGAAGAATAAACATAGGAGGGAAGAAAGGAACAGTGTAATTAATAAGGAGTGCAGAAATCATAGAGGTCCAGTGAAGGGCAATTCAAATGATCCAAAGCAAGAGGGGCTGGGGAGCTGTCAGGGGATGAGCAAGGAGCTGATGCATGGTGAGACTAGGGATGCTGGAGACCGAAGTGTAGGTAATAAACAGGTGCATGATGAATGACCAAGAGCAGGCCAACAGACACTCCAAGTCAGCCTGGTACAAGAAAGGAAGTCTTAAAGGCTTTTCCTTTTTATAGATTGAAGGCACTCACGTTTCTCACCCTGCAATTAATCAGTCCCTGGATTTGTTCTTTTTGCATACATCAAATATATATAATGCAACAGATTTTGTGGAAAGCCAGGCAGGTATTTATTAACAGCAAGGCTCCTGGGCAATGCCCTTAGAGAGACTTGCAGCTCTTTTCCACATCACTCCAGCTAGCTGGAGTTCTCATGGCTCAAAATACCCCTCAGAGAGGAAGAAATTCATCAATTCCCACCTGTCCAGACCAAAACCACTGTCACAGTATAGCACAAGGAATAGTAAATTTACAGATTAGACATTAATGTAGGAGTGTTGTGCCCCAACAAGAACTTGGTTGAAATTTACCAAGACCAAAATTAAAAGCATAAATTAATCTCTAGCAGGGAGAGGAAGACATTAGAACATTCTACAATTATAGATAGTGTAGAGCTCAGGCAGGGAAGAAAAGCTACTACCTCTCCTGTTGGTGTGTCTTAGGCCACAGGAAAGACAAGTTGCAGAAGAAGGAGGCTCTCCTCTCTGAGGGATCACTCAGGTGCATTGAGATGAGGAGGATGAGTCTAAAGCAGCCACCTAAAGCATGCTGACTGTTGGTACCTGCACACAACACGAACGGCACCTGTGTTACTGCTTTTTCACCATAAATCCTTGAGTGGAGACCGTCGATGTCTGTGATGTGATTCTGTCACTGTTGACATTAACAAGAGGATTCTGTAGGTATCCTTTGGTGCTGGACCACCCAGCAAGGACCCTCCATTTTTATGTAAGCCATGGAGAGGGAGGAAAGGTAGCTGGAGCAGAGGAGTGTATCTGCTCCTTCTCTCCTTCATCTTACTCTAAAGGTCTCTCTAGGCTCAGACTTCTCTTCCTGTGATAGTTAAACAAGTCTATGAGAGGGGCTAGGCAGTGGGTATGCCATAACCACAGATTATCCCGCTGCTGAATGGTCAGGAAAGCAGAGCAGCTGCCAGGGCACAGGTGAATGGCTTGGGAAGGGGATCTCTGTTCTGGCTCCCTGTGTTGGCTCTCCTGCCTCTTCCCCAGCTGGTGGGCTATCCCTCCTCTGGCAGTCTTGCTGTGCTAGCAGCTTTTCACCATGTCTGGTGTGCAGGACTCATACGGCAGGGATGAGCTCTCGTCTGTGTTCGTGCAGGAGCAGGTGGGGACTTTGCTCTCTGCTGAGGTTGTCTCCAAAGGTGTGCCACAGTACAAACAGTGTGAGCCTCTTGAAATAAAACAATATGTTTTAGCCACCTACATCCCATTTGTAAGTACTTCAGTGGGGACTAAGTCCCTAGTGAGGCTTTTATCTTCCAGTGGAATAAAAGCAGAACTCAAAAGGGTAAGCTAAATGTTTTTAGAAACAAACAGCCATACAAAACCACATGGGCACTCTTGGAAATTAATCCCCAAACAAAAGCAAGTTCATGAGTGGGTTAGCAACTACAGGCAGCTCTGCATGGGAATTTCCTGCTCTTGGGAGTAACATCAGATCCATCCTCCTGGCAGGGTATATATGTGATCAGCTGGTAAGTGCTAGAGTTGCTTTTCCTATTTGGATGGATTTAGACATTTTGCTTGCATTCCTGTACTGCTCTTACACCTAGACTTCAGCTGCTTTGCTTTGTTAAATGCTGAGAGGTCCTGAATGGAAACACTGGAAGGGAAGAATATTCCAAAGGGAACTGACACCTGGCATGAAGTCCCCTGGCACTGCTCTTCTTGTGACAGGCACAGAGGAAACATGAGCCAGTTCAAAGCTCTCCTGTGTCCTTGTGGCTGCAGGGATGGGGAAGCAGGTTTGTGTGTCTGCTCAAGGAGAGCTGCAGCAGGGACTGTGCAAACAGACCCGGCCTGAGGACCAGTTTTATCTGCCATGTACACAGGTGATCCAGTCACTCAGCTATAAAAGTGAGGCGTCTATGGATGTGCAGGAGGCAGAACTGATATGGGGAGAAGTCTTAGCTTTTCTTAATCCTGTAGAAGGGGTGCAAAGGGGCCTTGAGACACATAAGCCTTTCAACTTTGCTGCTTTCAGACACAAGGAAATACCTGTGTGCCTGAAAAATCTCTCTGTTTTCACCAGACTGTTTTCACACTGCAATGTGGGAATATAAGTGACTTCTCAGTGACACACTGGTTCACACTCAGTGAACATTCTGGTTCTTCTTTGTTAATGTGACATTCTGTTATTTTATCAAAACACCGAAGAGCATATCAAGTGTGTAATCAAAAATATTACTAGAGATAATTTCAGTCCAGCAAACAAAAGTCAGACAGTGGGAAAAGAGGATTAACTCTGATCAATATACCATTCTGGGTTTACCAAACTTTTCCTTTCTGGGCACTTTGGCCACTGGGTTGTTTGCAGTAGGTGGAGAAACTAATTTCATGCCATGAAGGACTGAGTTAGTTCTGCAGACACAGAGCAGCATTACTGACATTGTATGAGTCCTGGAAAAGGAGGTGCAATCTTCTGTTTCTCTCAGGTGGGTACCTCTGAGGGGCATCACAGACATGCAGCCTAGATGTGAGTGGCAGAGGTGTTTTACCAGTCAGCCTTCCTCATTTCTTTCAAAATCTGTTTGCCCTGCCCTTGGACCTTCAGTCATACTGTGATTTCATCACTGGCAGGCTGTGTTTTAAACCAGACTCATGCACAGCCTTCTATTTCGAACTCTGTTGATGTAATTTGTCTTTATACAAACATGTCATGGTCACTTTTGCCACATGGTCTCATTTAGTGGTTATGACACATCTAATTCTTTCTCATTTCTCTAGCAAGTAACAGTTTGACCCTCTTTTTAGAGAGGTCTTCTGTGTCTTCTGGCACATAGGTTTATTTTGTAGCAACTTCAGTATTAATTAACCTTGGATCCAAAAACTTTTTAGACGATGGCAGAATTCCTGTTCAAGAATCTCTGAAGTGGGGAATCTCATAATGTGCTGTCAGATATTTTGTTCTGTGCTAAGACAGATCACTTGCATCTGATAGGCCTTCATCTATCCAGTGCTCTTGTCATTTGTATGGATTTCTCGTTTACTCAATTTGACTCTGCATTGATGGCATGCTTGGAATGACACATCAAAGAGGAACACTCAAATGAATCACTACTTATTAGGAATGCACCCAAAACTTGGTACAAAACCCTTGCAATTTTTTACTTTTATTAACCCTCGTTCTTTGTTGTGCAAAGCTTGCTTCATAGAAATGAGAATAGTTTTTTCCCATTTCATTCAATCTGAACAGTGTCTGGACTACAGACAATCAGTAACCTCTAGGAACATCATGGATCCTTTGCCAATTTGTCTTTAGGATTTTTGTTGATGCCAGAGATTGACAGCCTTTCCAACAGCCCCTTCTCTGTGATCTCACACTAGCTGACACCTTGGACTGTCAATCTTCGAAGAGTAATCTTCGGCATCTTCTTTTACTTCTCCAAGGCTTTTCCTCTTGCCAGTTAGGTCCACAGAAGCACAGAATGTCTGAGGTAGGAAGGGACCTCAGAGGTTGTCTTGTCCAGCCTCACTGACCAAGCAGTGCCAAGGGCCACCTTGAGCCAGTTATCCTGGACCATACCCAGATGGCTTTTGAGTACCTCCAAGGATGAAGATGCTGCAGCCTCTCTGGGAGCCAATGCTCAGTTGCCCTCATGGTGAAGAAGTGTCTCCTGGCATTCAGAGGAAACATCCTGTGTTTCAGTTCGTGCCCACTGCCTCTGGTCAGTGTGCACCACTGGCAAGAGCCTGGCTCCATCTTCTTTGCACTTCCCTTTCACCATTTGCGCACATTGACAAGATGGTCCTGAGCCTTCTCTTCTCCAGGGTGAACAGTCACAGCGCTCTCAGCCTTTCCTTATATGAGGAGTTCAGTTGCAGCAACTCAGCTGCAACAAAGCAGAAAGACCTTGTGTAAGTATTACTTTACCCGTTATTTAAAGTCCTGCATTCTAGCAGATTTTTTTTCCCATTACTAACATCTTTCAGGATTTTAACTGCTTTTTCACAGCAGTTCTTTTTAAATAATCTTATTCATTTGTTTGTTTATGCTCCATTAAACAGTCTTATCTTGGCATGCAGCAGAGAAAAATGCATAAAGTTCTGTTGATGAGGGAAAAAAAGGAAAGAAGGAATTTTAAGAAAATACAGCCATAATCCTTTTGGTGGGTGCCAAAGGGAGCTCTGTTTCTCTGTGTAACATCCCAGGTCAAGCAGTAATGTCTTCACTGGCAACTCATTCTGTAAAGTACACCCAGGTGAGGCTGCCTACTACAAACTCTAATTCTGTAATTGGTCTTGGTAAAGGCAAAGACGTTAGGCTTAGTTTTGCTACATGGACCCCCCAGGAGGCCATTTCAGAAAATTATTTTTATCAAAAGAAGTGCTTGCTGTGATGCAGATGTGCTTTGCTTGATCTGTCATGTTTCCTTTGCTTCTTTGTTTCTTTCTTTCTGTCAATCACAAACCAGTTTGTCGTAAAGGCTGGTTTCAAAACAGCTATTTAAATCATCAGCAGGGCTTTGTCCTTCAGAGACATTTAGTTAACTCATTTTACGTTTCTTTCTGCTGAGAACAACATTTCTCTCCAATGGATTTCTAGCATGCACGACGCAGAGCCCTTGTGCCTGGACACTGTTCTGCTGTGCTGAGGTTGTCTCTGCTTTAGTGCAAGGCAGTCCAGCCACCGCTGTGTCCCTGCCCTATTTACCACGGCTTTTTTAATTAGGTGTGTATTTGTTCCTGCAGTGTTAGCTTGTGCTTCAGTCTGGGCAGTAAGTAACCTTAAGCAGTTGTCAGCTAGAGTGTTAAAGCATTTATTTTTCACAAGTGCTGTGCTGTTGTGGCCATTGCTACAGACACATCTCAGCTGAGAGTTAATGTTAAAAAACAAGCCAGCTCAGGTCCAGCAGTCATCTGATTCTGCCCATCAGAAGCACAGTCCTCGCTGCCATTACAAGTACTCATGGTGATTCCAAGGTCAAGTGGTCAAGTCCCCTTCAGCTATTTTTGAGCTTTAATAATATTTCAGACAGCTCACTTTTTAAAATTTTTGAATACTTCAGATTTGTACAATACTGTTTTATTTCTCTTGATGCCATGATGATTTTTTGCCTTTCCTTTTATACTCCTTTTATATACCCTTTTATATAGCTTTTACGTATCCCCAGTGCTGTTAGCCTACATACTTGTAATTCCTTAAGTTTGACAACTTAGCATAGACAATATTCCATTAAGCCAAGAGACCAAACATCCTGGAGGCCTCGCTGCTGGAGGCCAGAAAGCCCTACGCTATCCCTAAAACACATCCTGTAAACTAAGATGAGCCCATCCAAGAGGGAATTCCTTGGGATGGGGGGATCATTCAAGTCTCTCATTGGAGAATCTTTGATAGATACGCTAATTTACAAAGCTCATACATTGTATACGCGATTTATTGTGTGTGTGCATTTCGGCGCTTTCCACCCGGACAAAGTGGTGCACCTTTAAGGACCCTTAAATAAATACCGTGGTAAAATCCCCTTTTCCCTTAACTGTGTTTAGCTCTTAATTTTAAGACCAGGGAAAGGCAACACCCTACTACATTCTCTAATGGGATCATCAATGTTGTAGTCTGCTAGCTAGTTTATGGCAGAAACACGGCATCTTTCCCAAGTGGCATTCTCACCCAGAGCAGAAAATCCTCTAACAACTTTTGCCTTGTTGTTTGCACTCACTGCTGAATGGCAATCCTGCTGACATGCACATGCTGGCATTGATAGCTAGCTTGCAGTGCTTTTCAGTGCCTGTGCATTTTTAGGCAAGATCTGTATTGCAGGCCTCTACTGCCTCTCAACCTGCCAGATCTCACTTCTGTCTGTGTAGCTGTACATGATAGCTCCATGACACAAACTGAAACTGGAAATGGGACAACTTTGCTATCATGACCAACCCTGTGAGGATCAAATGCGAGCCCTCCAGAATGGCTTTCGTGAGCCGGAGGGTTGCAGTAGGCTGTGATATGTGGTGTCCTCTGCACAGTGGCATGAAGACACTGTGATCCCTAACTTGCCAGAGGTTTACACCATCTCCTCCACTGTTCTCTCTTCCAGGAAGAGAGATTCATGTGACCTCTCCTCCACGTGGCACTGCAATGACGAGAACTCCTCTGTGTCATAGTCTGAACATTTTGAAATGGTCCCTGTTGTGTGATGATGTGGACATGTAAACTTCATTTGCAAGACCAGAGATCAGTTTCCTCTTTTGGCAGCGTCACGTATCCCTTGTTGAACACTGATTTATTTTATTGTATGTTATAGTCCAGGGTCTCATAGCACTGACATGCTGCTGAGTATCTTGAGCAAGCTTCAGTCATCCGAAACACAATTGCAAATTTTCAAGGCACAGGATCATTATAAATCTGTGTCTAACTTTTCTCAAGGAAATTAATGTTTGTGACAGAGGCAGAAGACAGTGACCTGCCTCTCCCTCTCCCAAAAGCTGTCTGGGCATGGGGAATCACTCATCACTCTCTTCCTAGGTCAAGAGAAAGCTCTGCCGTGTGGCTTTTGGAGCACTGGCTATGTTGACAGCTGGACCTACCCCTGCACACACAGCCTCTACACCTTCTCTCTTCCCTCCCCAAACCACACAAGCATCTGGAATTCCTCAGGTGCACACTTCAATTCTTTCTCTTTTTGCCTCACTGCCGTGTGCCTCACAGGCTCTGACCTGGCTCCGCACCCAGCTGACACACTGCTATCACTGCTGCCAAATCACCACCCGCACAGACTCCAAACCGTCTAAAAGCACAGCTCTTTCCCGGCCACAAGTGACCTTGCCAACTTTAGAGCCCTTCAGTACCCACGTGGACCTACATCCTCCTCAGAGATGAGTGTCTTTCCCCTCCCTGTAGGTCCTCAGGGCAGTTTGTGAGCTGCAGCTTCTGTGCTGGCTGCAGGACCCAGAGACAGAGAATGCAGGATCTAATCATCTGCTTGCAAAAAAGGCTGCTGTAGCTGCGACACGACACCGATCTCCTCTGCTGGTAGATTTCACAGCTGCAAAGCATCAAGTAAGGGCAGCTCTGCTGTCTGCAGCTTTGCACGCTGCAGTGGTGTGAACAAGCTTGGGACATGGCTGCTGTGCTGTATGACAGCCCTCAGCTCTATCAGCAGCAGTGTGAGCAAGCCCCAGAGGCTCAGGGCACCAGGGCAGCTGATCTCTAAGCAAGGTGAACAGTGTGAGAACAAATGCAGTCTCAAAAGGACCAAGTCCCTAGGTGACCTGCCTCCTTGTGTTACTCTATATGCTGGCATGTGAGAGCAGGGGTTCAGTGCTGGCAGAGGTGGTGCAGGGCTGCAGAGGCTCTTATTCAGGCTGGACTGATTGCAGGAACACAAAGCCCACTTAAACCTCGGGTTCTCCTCATACCATGGTTGCCTTGTCCCTGCAAGGGAGGACTGGTCCTGCTGATCAGGTCAGTGTTACTTGCAGGAAAGAGTTTTTGCTGTTGTGGTAAAGAAAGTAAAAAAGGGACAAACCCCCATCCCATACACAACAAAAAAAGAGAGCTCGTGTGTTAAGAAGGAGAAAAAATGTATGATCTTTTGGCAGGAGGGGGAATGCTGGCAGGGTGAACAGTGAAAATCCCAGGCAGGATGAACTATCTGTGTAGGGGCTGAAGAGCAAAGTGTATATAGTGGTCAAACGTGGGTTTCTGGAGCCTTTACCCGAACACCACAGTGCTGGGGCTTCCCTAACCACCCTACTGCGGTGCCACCAGCCCTCTGCTGCCACAGTCCCTGTGCTATCTGTCTCCATCAATGGAGTTCTTTGAACAAAAGGCTTTTGAGGATGGACATTCTCCTGGACTCTAGCAGTCATGTTTTACAGGTAAAATCTAGTGGCTTTTGCAGCCCTCCCTCGCCCACACAGTCTGGAGAGCTGGACTTTACTTCACCCATTTTACCCTGCTGCTGCTGTAGAATGACCCCACAGCAGTAACTACAAGGCAAATCTTCAAGGGACAAAGCTGTGGAAGAGCCATGTAAGGCAGATCTGTAACTTTGACCCTAGCCTCCTGCCTGCTGCAGCACCCAAGGTTTTCTGTAGTCTCCTCTCTGAGCCCCAACCCAATTTTTCCTGCTTTCTCTGGAGGTTTGGTAAGGTGACAGCCCAAGGGCAAAGAGTTTCAGCACACAGTCTTCTGGCACAACTGCTTCAAATCTGTCTCAAAGGCTTCCTCATTAAAAACAAAATATGTGTTACATAGGGCTTCCACGTTGTGAGTTTTTTTCTGGTTTTCTTTTTTCATTTTTCAAAATTGCTTGCTATAAAGGCTGATTCCTGGCTAGGAAGAAGCAGGTGTGGAGAATCCAAACTTGATGGACATTACGCTGGAGGAAACCTGTTTATAGAAGGAGATGTATCACAGTGTTTTCCTGGTATTCCCATGGCCTACAAACATGAGGGGAACTGGGACAGCACAGTGCAGCAAGACCCAAGACATAAACCTCAGAGCATGGGAGGGTGTACGTGGATTTCATTCAATATGCTCTCCCACTATGCCAATAAGAGCATGTTATGGCATATTCCTTGCATATGGAAACAACAGGAAGGCCCTGGCATGAAAATGTGCAAAAGTATTTTTACAATCTGCCCTGAATACTGTTAGTGATTGATTAAGTCTTTTGAAGCCACTAACCCCCACTGCCCATGACAGAAGAGCTATCCTGAACAGTTCTCACAGAAAGAAAACCTTGAAAGGCAGGGAAAAGAGCTCAAACCCAGGAGGAAAGGGTCTGCAGGAGAGACAAAAGCTTTACTGAAGAGTTCTGAACAGACTGGAGGAGGTAAACCAGTTGTGGCTGTGAAGAAAAAGGTCTGACACTAGCAGAGAAAGGGTCATGTGTGTGCCCATGCACCCTTTGAATGTTTCAGAGGTGAGCTTATTTCATCATCTATGAGGAGCAGGAAGAGAGGTGACCACCACCATGCAGGATCCCTCTGCCTTCCATACACACAGCAGCTGTGACCTGCAGAGCTCAGCCCTCCCCATGCAGCGGCTTGTAGGATGTCTCTTGCCAGCACACCTTTGACTGCCTTTACCTTGCAGGGTCTGGACACTCGGGCTGGGCTGGCAGCTCATACACGTGGAGATTGCTCTGGAAGAGGGATTTTGGCTCCTACTCAGAGTGTGGCTTACTTTTGAGTCTAGAAATGCGTAACAAAGCATGAATAAGCGGCATTCCCTTCCCCACTCTGCTTATTAACGTCTAGGTGGCTCCAGGAGCAGATAGCTGAAGTCCTTGCAAGACACTGGCAACAGAATGAATAGGCTGCCTGTGAAGAAGCAGCCCAGACTCTGTTTTACCACCTCAGAGTCCTCTCTTCCCTCTAATCCTTCTTTTATCTTCATGAGTTACAAATGAGAGCTCTGAAAATGAAGGCACACAGCTGTACCAGAAGACAGAAATCTTAATTCCTTATGAAGAAAGAGAAGAGTCCAAGTCATGGATTTAAAACCATGAGATGATTTCCACCCTTGAGACTTTGCTTGCATTGTAGGCTCTCTGAGAATGTGCAAGGGTTTGGGGCTTCATGAAGAATTTTTTTTGACACTGTGTTTCTGTTAGAAAACTGATTCATGAGGCTCTTGTTGCTTGGCAGGAGTGTACCCAAGTGGATAAATCCATGGATGGGACTCGGGCATGTTAAATATTTGTTTAGAAAAGCAATTGGCTGCTGCGTTGCCCCTCACCTTGGCTTCCAGCCTCCTGCCTTTGAGTCCAGGAGCTTTAACCAGGCTAGGAAACTTGTTTGGGTTTTTTGGTTTTGTTTTTGGTTTTGTTTTTTTTTGTTTGTTTGTTTTGTTTTGGGGTGGGTTTTTTTGTGGGTTTTTTGTTTGTTTTGTGGGGTTTTTTTGTTTGGTCGGTTTTGGTTTTTTGTTTTGTTTTGGTTTTTTTTGTTTCATTTTTTTTGTTTGGTTGGTTTTGGTTTTGTTTTTTGGCTTTTTTTTTGTTTGTTTGGGGTTTTGTTTGTTTGTTTGTTTGGTTTTTTTCTGTATCCAAAGGGTATTTATCCCTAAGCCTTTTTCAGAGTCATGGAATGGTTTGGTTTGGAAGGGACCTTAATATTCTGAATGTTTCATTTGGCAGAGCCAGAGGTTTTCCAAACAGTGAACCAGAGGATTTCAGAGCCTTCAGCAGATGTTGGTGCCTCTTAGATGAATTCCCATATCTAAGTGTGTGCTGACTCCTTATCAAATATATTGCAAGGTGGGAAGGATTCACTCACACCTCTCAGTCGTCACTGTCTGCATGCTTTTTATTCATGGATACAGAAAGGACTGTAGTTAACAGTGATGGTATCTTCCAGCAGAGAGAAAAATCAAGGGAGAAAAGATTCCTTAGCCTGGCTAAAGGCAGTAAGTACCTGGCTTCTGACCATGCTGACCTGGCTTATCTTGGGTGTGGAAACAAAGCATCTCTGGGCTTGTCCAGTGCTCCACACATGGGAAAAGATTGGTGAAGTTATGAGAGATGTAGGAAACAAACTGGAAACACCTGATGGTAGTTTGCCTACAAAGTCTGTGTTAGACAGACAGGCTCCATCAGAGCCAGTGAGCTGATGGGTGAGAGGTGGGGTGGGAGCCTGCAGTGGACAGAGCACAGAGCTGGTGCAAACAGCTGCAACAAAAGCCCTTATTCTTCAGAGTTCAGAACCTTTGACTGGCTATAGGTGAATCTGCCTCTGCAGAGTATATAAGGAAGGTTTTTTATGGCAGCACTGACAAACCAAGGTCCTGTCAGAGCTGCATGAAGTGATGGACACGAGCAGCTCTGTGGCAGCTCATGAACCAGCTCAGTCATTCTCAGCAGTTCTGGGGCAGTATCTATAATTGAAGAGCTCTGGGAGGCTTGCAGGCTTGTGGTTCTTCATCAATTAGGACTAAAAGGTTCCACTTATTAACAACTGGATTGTTTAAATAACAGCTCCCATCAAGTGCTTTGGCTGTTGAGCACTCAGAAACTTGAGTGCTCAGTGAGTTGTGCATTGCCTTGCAGATGCCTCTCCCTACAGCCCCTGTGCCAACCCCACTGACCCCTGCTCCCCTCCAGTGCCTTGCTGGAGGACACTGATCCCTGCCCACTGCCCACCACCTCTTGCCCCCTTTTCCGCAGGACTACCTTCCTGCCTGCACACACACAGACCCACAGTGCTTCCCCCACGGTAATGTGCTCACACTCCTGTGCATCAATTAGGCTGCTTTTTGGAGGAAAAGTGGATTTTATGTTCAGTGCCGGCACTGGAGGGACAGTGTGTTGGATCTTGATGGAATAGATGATGTGTCACGTTCTGCTTTCTTCTCCCCTAGTGCTCCTGGGACACACTCATGCAGTGCTGGTACTGTTCTTGCTGAACATGTTTTTCCACTCTTTCCTCACATTTTGCAGTTTCGTTGCCCTCCCAAAAACCAGAAAAATAAAACAAAGCCATACATTCAGAGTAAAACTTTTACCAGAGCACGTCAAGGTCTGACCAGGACCTGCACAGATGGAGTTCCTGCCATATGTTTTTCAGGCCAGAACAATAGTATATCACAACTTAGGGGTGTCTACAGCTAAGAGAGAATCTGCATCCTCCTCCACCTTCCCCGGTCTGGGCTTTGTCGCAGGTTCATTGTGCTAAGCTCATGTAGAGTGCTTCACCAGCCAACTGAGGAACAACTCCTCCAGCAGTCAGAATCACCACCACATCCTGGACTTGTGAAGGCAGTAACTGGAACTTGAAGGAGGCAGGGGGTCCATTTGCCACAGCAGAGCCTAGGAGCCTTTCTCTTGATTTGTGGATTCCCACGACAAGTGTCAGACCATGTAATCAGCTGTGTCAGGCACAGGAGATCCCAGGATGGGGGTAGATGTGAGGTGAAGCTGGGACAGAGGAAAGAAGCTGTGTCGTTGTCAGGTTTGCTGCAAGAGGAAGTGAAGAGGTGGAGGATTCTGGGTTGCCAGGCCCTTGTAGCACATGCAATGCCCTCTGTGTCTGGCCATCGTCAGAGTCCTTCTGTCCCCTTGCTCTTCACTCCTATGACAGGCTCCTCATTTCACTGTGTGCACCCAGTTTTTTGGTGTTTTGGAGTGTGTCTGTTCCTGTTAGTGTTGAGTGGACAACCTCTTGAAAAGGGACTTGCAATGGTCCCGAAATGGCCAGTCCCAACAACGGTCTGGTTTCTCTGCTTTTCTGGATGGATGCAGCCCTCAGTGCTGTGCTTTTGCAGAACATTGCTGGTATGTCGCCAGTGCTGGAAGACTTGGCATGAGAGGAGCTGCTTGACTGTGAGGACCCCTGACTCTCAGGTCCATTGCGCAATTCTTTGTACAACCTTTCCATGCACAGGCCCTTCAGTGAGCACAGCAGTTCCATTTCTCTCTCTTGGGTATCCCACAGTCTGTTCCAGCAAAATCCATTTGTTACTTTGAGCTCAAACAGGCTCAACCCTCTGCCAGCTCTGCTCCTCCACTGCTCCCTCTGCTTCATTCTGAACCTCTCCTGTGCACAAGGGACATTTTGGTATGTCCTACACTCAGGCCCTGGGGAACAAAAATGGAACTGAAGTTTATTGATAGAACTAGTGAAGGACTTCTTTTTCTCTTCTTGAACTGCAGTGAATGAGAGAGAGGGAAAAATCAAACTGTTTTCTCTGGATAAGTACTGAAAATATTTCATTCATCTGTGGAAAAGATGAATGTAGTTAACATCCTTCAGCCTACCTGGTGCTGTGTCTTCTGTCTTCCTGCTTCCAAACTAAACTCCCTTATTCCTCTGCTCTGAATACCAGCCCCTGGAACTTCATAAAGTGTTTAACATCAGTCATGATTTATGTATCTGCTGCCATTTCCTTCAGTCACTTTTGTGGATGGAGCTGGTTTGTAAGGACAGATTGAAGTGCTTGTGTTGTTGTTGTGCTCTTAATCCAGATGCTGTGGGTGAGGTGCCTCCAAAGACATCTTACTCTTACAGAAGCAAACAGCTCAAAGATCATGGGTCAGAGCAATGAAGCAGTGTGAGAAGCATAGACGGTAAACAGCCTCATTTGGTCTGTGTTTATTTTGCAGAGTGCTTGCTTTTATAATTTATTTGAGGTAGAAGTTAGAGACTGCAACTAGGACCTTACAGCTATCAGTAACCCCAGAGACTGATGAAAGTTGTTGAAGTTTCCTTGCTTTGCTTTTTTAAGTGCCAGGCTTGGACTCTTCTGATCTCATGAAATCTCCAGTGGTGTTTAGAACATAAGAAGTTAGATTTGGTGATTGCAAAAGAAGAAAAACTTCCCTAAGCACATCCTCGATGAACAGCCTCAACCTGCCTTGGTTCAGTGTATAGCTGTTGTGATTACAGTGCAAACCACATTGGACCATGACTATTTTCTGAATGCTCTAGGGGCAGGAACAGAGCACCCACAATTACCCCTATCACATGTACGTCCCCGCACAAGTGAGTGTATGTGAGCTGGAAGGGAATCTGAAATGCAATAAATCAGGCTGGCCTGTGGCCAGAATTGTCCAATGCATGCCATTTGTGGAGAATCCCCGCAGATGTCTTCATGCAAAGAAACCTAGCTTATATGTCTCCTCCTGAGAGACAAGATTGTACACACCCCCTCTTGCCTAGCAGTAAAATAGTCCTTCAACCCCAATGGACCTCTTTGGAGCTCTCCAGGTTCTGACTGGATTCTCTTGCTTATGGCCACTGCCCAGGCTCCTATGTCTGCATAGAAGATGAAGAAGAAAGTTATGCAAATAGGGGAAATTATTGTTTTCCAGCTCTGTAAGCTCGTTTTCACATGGTCAGCACACGTGCTTATGCACATACAAAACTAATGGCCTTCTGCAATTGGAACTAACTGTGTTCCTGTTGGAAATGTCTGAGGAGATGCCAGAGGTGGAGCAGTCTGGCTTCCCTCAGACAGCAATGCTGAAGCACCAGGGGGAGAAGGCTGCTCTGTACTTCTCCCCAAACAGGATTTCATTCTGACCATCCAGACACAAATATTCCTCCCTGGAAACCAGCAATAATCATTCCTATGTAGAGGAAGGCAGGGACTCCTGAGTTGCCACTGTTCACTTACATGTGGTGCCTATCAAACAAAGACCTCTTTGGGTCCCTCCAGAACAGGATATTATTTTTTTTAGGAGTGTCTTCTTAATTTCTCTGTGAAGTACTTCTGGGCACAGTTTGTGGCACAGTTCCCCTACCCCACACATACCTGCCCATCAGAGAAAAGGCAAATGCTCACTATAATTGCCCTTCAGGCTGTGCTGTTGGGCCATATTCCCAGCTACAGAGGCTGCCATGACCTTCCTGGGCCAAGGCTAGCAGGCCCAGAAAAACAGAGAAATGAGAAAATGGGGCTGGGCAGCGCAGAGCGTTAGCTCCTACTTGGCATGGACGCTGCCTTAAGTGATGGGATAGACAAACTCATTTGTCTTGTAAAGGAAATGATAGCTGCTTGTTTCTTGCCTCTTCCACTGAAGATTCTGGCGGCTGTGAGACTCTGGGGCTTTGTCTACAGTGTGTGTGGGTGGTGGTCCTCTGCTTTCCACAGCTGGCCTTTTGCTGGGGCCATGCTGGGCCTTGGGAGGAGAGCACTTGGACTTTTGAGCAAAGTCTTGATCTCTTGAGTGAAGGCCAAGGCAGCCCCATGGTCTTCCCCTGGGGTGGCAGTGGTCCTCCACCTGCAGCAAGCACAGCATCTTTCCAGATATATGGGCTTTAGCACAGGGTTTGTGTCACTGGTGTCCTCGCTGGTTTTTATTGCCAGGTCAGTTGTGCATTTATGTGGGTAACTGACGCCTTTAAAAGCTCTCTAGCTGTGGGGAGCAAGTTTCTCTCTTTTACAAAAAATGCCTACCACAGTGCCAGGCTCCTCTTATAACCATGGGAGAGGAAGGGCATGATTTATCTCATCCTTATGTACCTATCTTAAATAGATCAAAGAATCACAATGTAAAAGTAGCTGTCTCTCCTTTGACTGCAAGCTATTCTAGCTCCATTTTCTATGTTATGCTTTCATCTGTGCTTAGACACCAAAAAATACATGGCATTAATCACACCTGGGCATCTAGCTCCTTCCTCACATCAGAAGTGCATCTTCTGCCACTTCTGTTGCTCTCATTTTCAAATGAGAGCCTTTGCCTCCTAAGGAAAGCTTTGGAGGCAAAATATCTCCTGCCAAGCTGCAAGTGGTACAGACCATGGAGATGCTGACCACAAATGAACATTTGGCAGGGAAAAAATTCACTTTACCCTGCCCTTGTTGAGAGTTTTTATGGAAGACTGGGCCAGCCTTGGGGTTGTGGGCTCTAGGGGTTTTTTTGCCTGTCTCTGGGACCTCCTGGCAATCCAAATTGTAATTGCCTTCAGGGTTTCATTGTAACATCTGAAGTCCTGCATATTAAGGTCTCTGTGGTGTGAGGGGTTACCCTGCTTCTGCACACCTCAGAGGATTTTGGTGCCAAATGCAGCTTCTCTTAATTATGTCCTTACTTGTCAAACAGAGGCCCTGCTTTCTTTTGATCTCCTGAAACCTTGTTTTGTGCATGGAAATATAGGGTGCAAATTCATAGAGAGATACAGAATGGTTTCTCTTGTTTCTTTCTTTGTCCCTGGAGTTGGGTTGGGGTTCTTTTTGGTGTGTCTGGTCCTTTTCACTTGCCTGGGACTGGGTCAAACTATCTGCTTCTTCCTCTTCTGCATACCCTACCCTCCAAATCTTCGTGTTTCTTTTCTACTCTTGTAGCTTTTTTTGTTCTTTGCCAAGGTCAGTGTATGTTCAAGCTGGAAGAAGTAGCCCAGTATTCCCTGTCTCTTAGGCCTGCAATGATGATTCCTCTCATAAATTCTCTGGAAGTGTCCTGAACAGCTCTGCACCACTCTTCTGAAGGACTCAACATTCTCCTCCAGTACTTGATAATGCTGGCTAAATCTCTCATATATCACATTATGCCTCCCAATAAACTGAGCATCAAAGGCTTTCTTCACCTTCTCATAATATCTTTTTTTTCTTCTTTCCTTCCTGGGAATGTTAGCAGCATTCCAGTCACCACCTTGTGCTGAGAGCTTGCTTGAAGCCATTTGTATCCCAGATGAGGCCTGATGTTCCCTGAAGTGCCCATGCTTTCCCAGACAGGTGATCCAGCTTTCTGGAATTCTGTCATTAGATGTCCCAAGGGCTGAACTTGTTACGAAGTGCAGGTATTGTCCCTGTTATTAAAAGAACAAGCTTTTATGCATAAGCAGGAGCTTTTCTAAGATTGTTCTCAAGAGCTGCGTGCTCCTGTTATTCGCTGCCTGTGGGAAGGGCTAGATGATCAGACATGGCCAGTGTGCCTAACCCTTGCCCTCTCTGTTTAAAATCTGCTGCTGAGAGCCACAAAGCCCATGCCACTCTCCAGTGAGTGGTGATGGGGAAGGGATCGCTGTGAATAATACATGTTTCTTCCCTCGCCTTTGCCAGTGCTGTTGGCTGAGTTGATAAAAGAAATTCTGGTATGGTTCATGCGAAATCCATGGGAACAGTTCATATGTGGCTGTGCAAGATGGAGGCACGGGATCCTCCCTGTTTGTGGTAATGTGCTCCTGTCCACATCTGCCCTTTAACAGGAGTTATGCATGTGAGTCTCCTGGTTAAAGGGTGAGCACTCTCTCCAAACCTCACTCACCACCAGGATCTGCTGTTCTCTTGCCTGTCTTTTCTTGAGCTTTTCCTTCTTTGGCTACATTTAATTGATTCTAGTGCTGGATACTTGGTACATCTTTCCTCAGCCTTTTTTCTTCTGGCTGCTTTAACACAGTTTCTGGGATGTGTTTTGGATCATCTCTCCTCCCATTCCTTTGCTTTGTGTGCCATGACCTCTGTGGGCTGTTTTGTCCTCCTGTGGGATATTTCTTTTTTCCACTCAACATGTAAAGCAAAGCTGCTTTTTCTCTTTATTCTTCCCTGCTCCCTTCACTGACTCAGGCCTTTGCAGTCAGGTTGCTGCTGCCTGGTGGGCACTGAAGAGCACAAACTCCTAAGGCAAAACATCTGTTACCAGGATGATCTGCCAGGAAGAGGCATAGCTGTGTCCTATTGCCTCTCTTGGACCTGCCTTCCCACTAAGCACTGTGTGGATTGCAAACATCAGTTCCTGTCCACGTCCCCTCTGGGAAGCAGATGCACATGAGGCAAATAGATGTGGTTCTTTCTGATCAAGAATAAGCATGTTTTATCTGCCCTTTTTCCCTGCTGATGCAGAACCAGTCTTAGTAACAGCTCTGCCTAAACAAAAAGCCTGAGAACAGAGAAACCATTTGTATCCTCTGAATCCTTCCCTGAATGATGCTTTCTGGGTGGATGGTGCCAGATGTGCGGAGTCGGGAGCAGCACTGACCCTTCTCTCCATGTTCAAACCCTGTTCTCCCCACTGCCAGATAGACTGGGGCAGGAGCTCTGCTTAATTAATCTTCATTGAAAGAATTTCTGTCTCCAGACACCATCTTCTGTATTTACCTGATGACAAAGTTCTCTGTACAGTTTCTTAATTATAGGCCTGTTCCAAGGGAATTAATTTATTGGAAATGTAAAGGGGGTAAGAGAAATCTTTGAAGAGCAGGTAAGAAATCTAGGCCAAATCTTTTCCTATTTGGGGAGACAGTATTAGTGCAGATCTGGAAAGCTAGGCAGAGTGCTTCTGCTTGTTCTCCTGTAGGAGACACTGGACAAAACCAAGACTGAGATTAGTGACTGCATCTACATCCCCTCCCAAAGACCTCATCACCACATCTTCAACTACTCTGGATTTTTGTGGCCCAGAGCAGCTCATGCTATCATGCTTTCCTGGTGAGGCAGGGACCCATCAAGTGTGCTGCTTGCCTGTGCTGTCCACAGCTTGTCCCTGTGGCAGGGAAGTGGACGGAGAACAAGGCAAGAGGGGGACTGTGCCAAGCTCATGATTTCCCCAGAAGCCTCTGCATCTGTGGTGCTGACATGCTGGGGCTGTCTCCTGAAATGACATGAGAGGCTTAGCAGAGACTGAAGACCCTGCATGCTTGACCTCCATGCTAGTGCTCCATCTCTGAACAGGCCAACAGAGGTTAATGCTCGTTCTGCACCCCTAACTCACTCCAGGGAGTCCAAACAAACCATCTGTGTCGGTCCCTTCTCCTCAGTTTGTCCTGTCTGATGGATTTATCCTTTAGCAAATCCCAACTTTCCTAATGCACATTGAAATTTTTCATCAAGTTTCAGAGAGGCTTTATCGAGGATTTGTGCTATCTTCAAATACACTCTTCACTTGCTCTTCAATTTTCAGCTTCTTAATACAGCAGGGGAAAAGCCTCCTCTCTCTTTTCTGCTTTATCACTTTACTGGCCAAAGAGCAGCAGGACAAGAGTTGGTTATGTCCTTCCCCTGATCCATTCTTTTCCTCCTACTTGTCTTACAGTGAATTTAAACAGCCATCATGTGGAGAGAATTCAACACTGACTTGGTTGAGCCAAGGGAAAGTTGCTGTGGGTGCCGTTAACCCAGATGTTAGCTCTGTCCCGGGGACTTCAAGGATATTGGAGGGTGCCTCCACTGTGTCAGCCTCTGCAGCTTTGCCATCTCTGCTGGAAAAGGTTCAGAGACAAAGCAAGGAGACAACCTGCCTGAGGTAATCCCTGGGTAATGCAGAAAAAGGGGCTGGGGTCTGGGGGTGCCTCTTTTTCCTTGCAGTCCACAGTGGTCTGTGTTGGCTCTGGTATTGGATTGATGGACAGAGACCCTGTATTCTAAGTGCCTTCTTCTCTGTTGTGTCCATTTCTGCTTTAATGTCCTGGGACCCCTCTTGCTGATCAGGCAAAGTCCAGGGGCCTTATGTTGCTTACAACAGAAGGAAATTTTTCATACACTGTTATTCAAATAACTCTGGTGCTGGCAACCATTTAGAGCAGCTTAGGTGAATGATGAAAGAAAGTGGAAAGAGAAAAAGCAATCCAGCATAATCTAAATGCTCCTGTTGGAATTAGATGAGAAAGTCAGATTAGACATCACGTGATGCACACTTCACCCCCCGGATCATAAAAGACTTTTCTTCTTTTGGTCATGAAAGAAAAAAAAAATTAAAATCCACGGGGATAATGTATTTACTGTCTGCACAGGATGAGAAGTTCCCTCCCTTCTTCCTTGCATCACAGCAACACCCTGTCTCCCCTTGCTGACCAGTCCTGCTACTGCTGTGAGATCTGACAAGATCAGAGTCCAGGTGGTTTGGCTGCAGGCAGAATAATTCTTCCTTTTATGGAAATTCTTCTGCTTCTCCCCTGACAATGGCCTTCAGATCCCTGCTTAGTAACAGAAGAGATTTTTCTCCTTCTTTAGAGCCCTCACAACAACAATCTCACCCACGTAGAAACCACCTTGCCTTCTGCAAAGAGCCACTGCTCCCAATCGTCTCACTGCAAGAAGGTTCCAGCTGTTAGAGAGGTGGAAATGGGGTGCACACGGAAGAAATATCCTTCCAGTCCCCTTTACTCATCATGCTGCTAAAGTCACTGGTGTAAGGACAGAGGTGTTAATCTGGGATCTGCTGAGT
Organism: Eulacestoma nigropectus; assembly: GCA_013397775.1. Classification (NCBI taxonomy): domain Eukaryota; kingdom Metazoa; phylum Chordata; class Aves; order Passeriformes; genus Eulacestoma; species Eulacestoma nigropectus. Next base: position 1,217,472 of record VZTE01002534.1, read on the forward strand.
GAGACAAGCAAAGGATTTTCCAAGCCCCCAGATCACTTGGGTACAATATTTTGCTGCTTCTTATAGACCATGGCATAATTTGGTAGTAGCTAGAGCTAAGATTAAAGTTTACTTGCAGAATGTGCCAGTGGTATGTACCCCACTGATGGTATCCATACTCATAGAGCCAGGGAGGATTCACTTTCCCATCTGGCAGCATCTTCACCCTATTTGTTCTTTCACATTATGGAGATGCTTTCCGTCAATCTGCCAGCTTCTGCTTTTAGGTTGAGATGCAATTTTATGCTACAGATTCAGACTTTTTCATTTAAGCACCATCCCCTCCACCTACACCCCAAAATAATACTCATTAAAAAAAAAAAAAAAACCAGTGAAGGGATCTGTCCTGCCTACGTAGGACTGGAATAGCTGTCGTGATTTCAGTTAAATGAAATCATAGATGAGCTGGGGGAAACCAGGACAAAGAAGCAGATGTGATTCGGCAGAACTTGAGCCCTGCTGGGTCTCCCTGGCAGGTATCTGCCATTGGAATGGCAGCTACGGCTTGGCTGTGTGGCACAGAGACAAGAGGCATTTCTGGCATGGGAAGGGCATGAGAGCAGAGGCTACAGACAGTAGCTCTGGAGACTGCTATGCCCTGCAAGGCTCACTTCAGGAGACTGCGCAGTTCTGATTTGCTGCACCAGTGAAAACGCAGGTTGGCTGCGAGACCCTGACAAGGGTACAGGATGCCAGTCTGCTTGCTGGGAGCACTGGCCCAGGATCGGTTCTGAGCTTCAGGGGATAGAAATGAGGTGAGGCTTCACATGTCAGGGTTTGGGGAGGGAGCATAGCTCTTTAATGTGATGCAGACAGATTTAGCTTTAGCACTGACTTGGAGAGAAGGCAGCGTGTTCTAATTCATCAGCAACTGTGAGATATTCTTTCATGTTGTTTGTATTTGAGTTCTGGCAAGATCAGAGCTTGAGGGGTAAGGGTGCACTGCGCTTAGGTAAAGATGTTCCCTGGGGCTCACATGAGGAGTATCTATGCTGATACATTCTGCCCGTTGACTTGTCCTCCAGGCCAAACTGGAAACTCCGGAGATCTGAGTTTCTATTTATTTGGCAGTAGCATTTGCGTTGCAGGTTCCCTGCCCACACATCACTGCCATCATGGATGTCTTCTCCTAGCTGTGGAAAGACCCACTGCTGGGATGAAAAGGCAGTTCGGTGACATGGTATCTCAGCTGAATGGTCTATATCACATTATACCCCCAGGACAAAAGGCAAACCTCTGAACACATTTATAGGACTCTGTATGATGTAACATTTTGCTGTCTGCTTAGATATCTCTGTACTAGACTGCACGAGAGTTACCCTTGGATTCATCTAGGATGTTTTTCCTGTGCCCTTTTAAGTGGAACTGGGAAGTGCCTTTGCACACAGGTCACCAAACAGGCAGTCATCATTAAAAGGATTGCTCTGTAGGACAGTATTCTAGGATGGCTTGCAATGGCAACTCTCAATGCCAAGCACTGTAATGTTTTTGCTCCTATTTGCTGGAGCTTCCAGGGAGCTCACGGATTTCATTACATGGCACTGAACATCTCACACGTGTGTGCCATGCTTCCTAACTAGCAGCTTGGAGAACCACTTTGAGATTTTTGCTTTGCAAGCTCAGATCCAAATTCATGGTCTCACTTTTGCTCTACCCTGAGGATCACTGGCTTAAATTGCCCCTTGCTCGTAAGCAACATGTAGTTTGAAACAATGCCAAGCAGCACCCCACCAGTTACTCAGCCACCCCTTGCTCAACTGTTCATGATTCAGTAGGTTGTCAAAAAAAACCTTTATCTATTTCCAGTTCGCCATGTTGACCTCACTGAAACACAGGGGAGCCCTGGCTGCGTAACGTGGTTGACCATGAGCCTTCAATTACTAAGTACCAGAGAAAAGAGGCGAACTGAGTTTGGATCTCAAGTGCTGCATGCCTCCACACATGTGCTCCTTGCATTCAAGGCCACGTAGGGAGTAGTGTCTGATTCTGGTCCATGTGCGGACTGTGACATTCCTCAGTGGATGTCACAGATGCTTTGCAGTGGGTTGCCACCCAAGGACATGTTTTTTGTGCCAGCAGGGTGCATATATGGTTCTTCCTATGGTGGGGCTGTAAAATGAGTGGGTTTCACATTACAGGTTTTGCTTTTGATCATACAGGATAGATATTGGGAAACCTCAGAGATTAAAAAGTTTTTTTAATCCTATACGCAAGCTGGGTCAAAACCTCTTATTCTTTTTCCAGGGTATAAAACCAAAAGGAATGGAATAATAAAAATAGTATGAAATCTAGATCAGAAAGAAGGAAGTGGAAAGAAAGGAACAATTAAGTGATGAGGCTTAGGGAGCCAAAGAAAAAGGTCAATAAGCTTTCGAAAAGGAGGAAGTTGTGTTAGATTTGCTGTCATGCTTTCTGAAGTCCAAATTTTCATGAAAAAGTTTATCAGCAGTTGCATTAAAAAGAAATCTTTCTTATTCTATCATGGTCCGGAATTACTCCTGAATGTTTTCATCCTGTGCACAGCAAGCTTGATGGAAACAATTTGTTGGGTTTCTCATAAAGCCTAAACTTGTCTCATCTGGTGTTAGATACTTAAATATTATACTGAATTAAATATTGTGAGACCATCTCATAACTAATGGAGAGATCAAGTAGGCAAATTACCCTCTCTCCTTATTTCTATTGACTGCAAAGGGAGGCAGCGTGATTTGGTTTCTAACTCTGGCAGATGAATCTGTGCACATGTGATTGCAAAAGGAGGGAGGGGGTTTGGGGGAGAAACCAGAAGAGGCTGAAAAGAGAGAGGGGATGGTAAAGCGTTTTTCTGAAGTGCTCAAATTGCTGTCAAGGGGCCAGGAAAGCCTGGAAAGTGGCCCATGCACTTGTGTCTGCAACAGACAGGAAGGTGCCAGATTCCACAGGCCATCAGCTCCTGTGCAACATTTTTCATGGTGCTTTATTCTGGCACGCAAAAGAAGCACTAGAAAATGGTCCAACTCATTCAGAAATGGTCCCACATGTTTGCTCTATGACAGGAAGGAATGAGAAGAACTGGGCTTCCGCAGCTGGCTCCACACTCTTCCCTTCTTCTTCTCAGTGCCATCCCTGTTGCACATGACATGCCCTTTGCTGTAGATGCATGGGGTGCAGGGGGGGTCAGAAGCTCACAGCTTCCTCACTTTCTCTCTGTCTTTCCCCCTCTCTCTCCGTTCTCTCCGTCTGCTTTTTTTTTCCCCTTTCCTTCCCTTTTCCCTGTTGGCAGCAAAATAATGTCTTGTCTCTGAGTAACGTTCATGGTGTATAATTTACAGCCTATAAATAGATGACTGTTATTAACCAAAAAAATAAAAAAAAGGCTTCCACATATTTTATTCCCTAAGCATTAACCAAAACATTTCAGACACAGAGGAGCCACTTGCCGTGTAAAGTGTGTGGTGCCCAGCTGAATGGCCATGTCTCTTTCTTCTGTGATTTCTCATTCAACTTGTTCCACTCCTACTCTTCGTCCTCTCCTTCCCTCCAGCTTTTCCTTTTCCCTACCCTTGCCCCCACCACAAAGTCCCTTCTCCACCATCTGGAGCCACCACCTGTCTCCACCACTGTGCTCTCTGCTCCTTGGCCCTGTGGTCTCAGCTGGAGCTCCAGCCCTAGCCAACCCACACTGAAGCTCCTACTTGAAGAGAAAAGCAGGCAAGTAAGAGAGAGGGAGGGAAGGGAGAACAACTCAGGCACAAAAGCAAGCAGAAGAGCTTGCAGCCAGGAGCCACACTGTAAAGCACCAAAGCCTTGAGGCTGAGCCCCAAATCCAGATCTCCTGAAGTCTCACTCTTCATGCGCATTCCTTGCTTTGCCTACAGCAATGCCTTCTCCTGCACATGACCTCCTGTGCAACGGGCCTGGCGTGTCTGTGAAAGGTGGCTGGGCAGCAACAGGAAACCATTACCACTTCTTCTTCAAGGTTTTCTCCATCTTGCTGGCACCTCCAACCTTCCACAAATCTGTGGGACAGGTTCCCTTCTTACCTCATATCTCTTCCAGGAGCTTCGTTTTCTCTCTGTGTGTCTCTTTCAACGCTTGTCCTCTGCAGCCACTCACCTGTGAGCTTTCCACAAAACCAGCCTCCCCTCCCAGGCCTTGGGGAGGCCCTGTAGAGGCCAGTTTGTGGTGCCAGGGAGGAGCAGACAGAGGCAGGAAAGCTGGATAACAGGAGACATCTCCATGTCGAGGGCAGTAGTCACCCAGGGATGTGCTGGCACTGCTGAGGGCAGCTGGGAGACGAAGGGGGAAGGTGATGGACTGCCTGGGCGTCGAGGGTAAAATGCATTTACAGGCTAAACTCTGCAAGGTGGCTGCCAGTGTAGAGGGGTCAGTAAAAGTGGCAGAGGGATGTTCCCTTTGCAAGCTCTAAAGAAGGGATGGAGTGACCAGGCTGTGGAGAAATAGGACCAAGGGTGCCTTGCATTTCCATAGTGCCTTGCATGCCCAGGAATCTCATGGGAAGTACTTACACTGTGCTCCACAGCGCCCTTGTTGGCCATCAGGGGCTCATCTCGTATCTTGAACCAAGTGCAGTGCTGGCCCTACAGTCTTCCACTACAACCTAGGCTTTGAATGACTGGTGTGAGCTTTGCACCTTCTGTAGCTTTTCAGGGACTGAGTGGCTCACCTGGAAAGTGGCTGAGGAAAAAAAACCAAACAGAAAAGTAAAGGGTTGTGTCCCCTCGGCTGAGTCACCCTGGGGCAGGGCTGTGACTCAGAGAGGTGCTCGCCATCCTCGGTACCCACTCCAGGGGCAGGCAGCTGAGTCACTGTGGTGCAGTCCAGCCCCAGAGGGCAGGGACATGGGTGCCCATCCTCTGTGTCAGGACACGCACGCAGTGCAGCAGCAATAGTCACAGGGAGGCAGCTTGAAAGGCCAGTCCTAGAAAGGTGCACCAGTGCAGCATAAGACTGCATAGTCCTTGGAGATCTGGGTTATTGTGTTTCTGTTTTTCCTGGACCCTCAAAAGGTTTTCACAGTAAGAATTGTGTAGCCTTTTTATTTTTCTATCTATGTTTTATTACATGTTTGTGTATTTCTCTGAGTTACGGGATTTAGCATCCTGCAGTCTAGCCCTGAGCTGCCTTCCTGGGCTCTTGAATTTTAATGTAGAAAAAGAAATCTTGTGGAATAACTGCCAGAAATAACACATTGAGTCACTGTTAACATGGATGGCAGGGGTTTCTCTCCTCTCCACCTCCAAACATATTGGCAGAAGAAGGGAAGAAGCCACAGTCCTGAGGCCAGACACTTCATCTTTGTAAGTGGCACCTTTGCAAGAGACCCTGCTGCTGGATACTGGGCATGGCATGAGACCTGGGTGCAGACTCCAACCTCCTCCTGAAGCCCAGGTAGCTCTGACAGACATCTTTTTCACCCTGTGAGCTGAGGGCGGACTCCTAAATGTGTCAAGAAATCTGGGGAGTCTCAGTGGAACCTGTTTCAAGGGGTCCAAAGGGGTAATTAAAAAATTACACTAAGAGCAAATTAAAAAATTAAAACAAAATGGTCAGAGTACGAAACAGCTATGTAGCAGCTCAGCAGGGATTGGTCTGGATTCCCATCTGGAGATTGGCCTAGAGATACCCTTTTCCAGCTATCCTAAGATGGTTTTGGCCTTTTGACCTGGTATAGATTTATTGTTTTTTTGCATTTAGACAACTGCCTCAGCTTTCAAATGTCAGCTCTGACTCCTGTATTGTGCTCAGTGAGAAAGAGTTTCAGTACATCTTGTGAGGAGGGAAGATATTCAGAAAGCAGTAATGCCTGGGTTCGGAGAAGTGTCCCATGTGACAAGTTTAGACATGCCTTTAACAATTTAGTGTTCCTGTGCTGGGCTCTGCGTGTGTGCTCTGCTTGCACTTCTGCCTTTCGGATGCCTGTGAAAACTCATCTGGCAGTGTGATATATCATACATTATTTTCACGCAGAGGGGTTGCTTTATTTGACTGAGGGCAGATATTAATGTGCAGCAGAGATACCGCAGCATCTTCTGTTACTGCTGGTCGCTGGGCTGTAATAACTAATTGTGTGGATGCTAATAGCTCATGACAGATGGGAGCTAAAACATCTCAGTTATCATCACCATGAAAATGCATCTGCACAGCTTTTTCACTGGCCAGAGGAGCTCGATACAGCCAGGCTTGCTGGGCTGTTGCTCCGGTGGCACCAGATGTAACTGTGTTTCCACTAGGGCTAGCAGAGCAGGTAGCTTGCAGAAGGGCATTCATTCAAAAGCCATGGATGGCTCTACTGGCAGCTGGACTTCCGCAGTGTGATCGGCTGCAGTCACCTGGACCCACTGTGTTGCATGCCTGAATTGCATTGAAAACTGAACTGATTGTTGCAGTCACATTGCTTCCTCCACAGCCTGTCTAAAAGGGCCCATTGATATTTACCAGTCCACCTGTCTTTCCACCTGTGTGAGCCCACCCAGCTACAACATCAGCATCCCATAGGCATATAACAGATAGGTAGATAAAACCCCTTTGGAAAATACAATTAACTGGTTAAAACCAAGAGAACTTTACTGCCTGGAAGCAGTAAAAGTAAATCAATGGAAGTCCTAATGTTCCACATGAGCTATTTTACCTCTGAAGGCTGTGGGCCATGCAGGAAGATCATTAACATTCCTGGGTGACAAGTCGACAAATGCAGAATTGACAAATTCCAGCCTCAAGCTTTGGTCTTGCATCCCAAGGGGTGACATTCAGGTGGGAGGAAGGAGGAGCAAGGTCTTTTAATTTTGGGAAATAACCCCCTCTGTGTAAAGTCAGGGCTCTTGATGGCTTCCAGTTACAAGATCGGTCAGCAACTGAGCATCTGTAGCCTGTAACACGGGTCATCCACAGGCACAATTCTGGAGTGAGGACAGGACCATCTCCTTCCCCTGTTCCAGGGCCAAGGGTCCCTGAGTGGTCCTTCCAGCTCCTATAGGCTGTGTGGAAGACATGGTATGACACAGAGAAGCCTGGTGGCAAAGCAGTGATGCCAGAGTACCTCTGACTGGTCACTGAAACACTGCTGATACCTGTTTAAAAGTCGAGTTTAAAGGAGCCAGATGTTTTTGTGGGCCTGTGAACAGACCGGGATTCTTATGGGAATTCCAAGGAGAAAACATGAGGAAGAAGACTGGAAGAGGCAGAAAAGGATGAGAGGGAAAGTAAGAGAAGGAGAAGAGAAGAAAACATGATAGAAACAAAAGAAACAGGGGTGAGATAAGGAAACTAAGGCACACAAGTTTATTGACACTTTGGGGTCTTTTTCTTTTCCCCCTTGCTGGGCTTGATAAAATCTCCTTTTAAAGTTGCCTCTCTCCCAGCAGTGAGGTGACAAAGAGGTGAGATTATGGGGAAGGGAGAAATGTCAGTGTGGGCTCTGGGCATCCTACCTGTCCTGCTCTCCTTCTCCTCCTGTCTGAGGAAAAACTCATGGCCAGCGCTGGAGTGACTGTGTGCACACCCAGCATCACACTTAGCTTGGCTAACTCTCATACGGGCCATGACTTCTCCACCCTTCTCCTCCTTGGCTTCATAGTCACACTTGCTGGGCATTTCTGAGTAGAGAGGATCTGAAACGTGGCAGAAGGAGGCCAGAGTGGGAGATGCTGAACCTGGACCTATTTTTTTGACAAATACTCCATCCCACCACTAAGCTGAGGGCTGTTGAAGTGGTGTTGAGGATGCAGGGCTCCTCTTCTCTCTGAACTGTGACAAGCTGGCATTCCATTTTGATTTGTCTTATCAGCAGAGGATCTGGATGCCTCTCCAGAGCTCATCTGAACCCACTCAGGTCTCTCGCCTGATAAAATTTCTGTCTGAAATTAGACTGATGAGAGTGCTTGACTGACACCCCAGGAAACTCACGTTTCCCTTTCATCACCCCTCCAGATAAAAGCTCCAGCTGCAGCAGAGATAATGTGCACCTCTCCTGACTGACCATTTCTTGGAACAGGAAGGAAGCTCATTCGCTGTTCTAGAGAGTCCTTTGCCTTCTGTGCTAAAGTTGCCAGCAAAAAGGGGAATGGGATTCAGTTTTTGGATGCCCATGACAAGTCACAGCAACAACAAGAACATGAGTTGACCATCGCATTTCTCACTGGGCACTACAGTGGCATTTTGTCACTAACTGTATGAACTGCAGGTGAAAGGCTCCCAAGCACTGTCACCCCAATCTGTTTCACCCTTTGACCCAGGGAAGAAATAGTTGAACTTCAGCTAGACAGAGATCTGTCTCTGTACTGTGCCCATTTCTTCCTGCAACCAGTCACACTGGTAGGTTTCCAGCCAAGATACAGAGCTCATAAATTACTGAGACATCAATAAATGACTCAATGATTTTAGAGTGACTAAAATGAAACATATCTTATTTATGTTAATGAAGATGACTGACATCTTGAAGAATCACTCACTGCTTTGCAAACTACATACATTCAGCAATCATTCAGCCACAACTAAATGCAGCTACCTCTGGGATAGATTGTGTCAGATGCTTAATAATGTCTGGAAACCCAGCAAAGATGTATAGAAATAAGCAAAACCAACACTTTGTATGGAAGCCAGTAGGGTGAACCTGAGGTAGACAGTGTGTAGCGACAAACTAGGATCTAATGAGATTCTAACCTTCTTTTTGAGCAGTGCTTGACACTGAAATCGCAGGACTTTGCTGTTAGGAAGTTGGGGAATGAACTCCGTCACCACTGGGGGTCTTGTGAGGATATTGCATGCTTACTTTGTGTGTGTAATGATGGCAGCTTTGCATTCAAATGAGGCTGAAAAAATGTTTGCTCCTGTAAAATGCTTGGTTTGTACAGGCACTCAGCAATTGCAAATGCTGTTTCAGAACTGGCCAGGCAGGAATGCATGTGCCTCTGTGCTCTGCTTCTGCGAACCTGAATGAGCTGTCATAAGCAGGCACTTGGCTTCCCATGTTGCCAGCATGTTGCATATCTTCCCTGTTGGCTGTTACTCACAACTGTGAAACAAAGAGATAGAAAATTAAATGTTTTACCAGGCAATTAAGAGAGATGTTTATGGGTTTGCTTTCAAGTCACTTCTGTGAGTGCCACCTTAGTAAAGCTGTAGGTTACTGTAAGGTAAAACAAAGAATGTTGCCTGGTGCATGTGCATGAATCACATTGCAGGTGCTGGAGTGGGTGGGGGAGAGCTGGGAGGATGAAGAGCCTTCTCAGTTTTGCATTCCTGCCATTTAAGAGCTCTTCATATGAGGTCAGTTACAGCCCTAATTATGAAGGAAAGAGCTTTAGAGGTCTGGGAGGTGTAAAATGACTGTAGCACTGCCCAAGTAAAGGCAGACTGACCGTTTTACACCAGCAGAGCATGGCTGGGGGATGCAGGCGTTGAAGGAACAGAACCAAAACACAAATCTAAGATCTTCATGTATTAAATGGGAATTCATGTAGGGAGGCAAAAGGATCTCCTCTGTGCCTGCTGCTGGAGACTGCAACACACAGGTCCCTGTGGAACAGAGGCTATGTTAGACCCCTCAACAGACCACTGGCACAACTTGCTCTCCTCAAATACAGACTCATCTTCTCCAGCTGTGCCCCACAGCATCAGGACAAGGAAAAACTCCCTCTTGAGTAAGGAAAAAGACTACCCCACCTTGTCCTCTCCAGAAAAAAAATAGATGAGAAACAGCTGTGGGTGCTTTTTGTTCCTTTGAATCTGAGAGCAAGGAAATGGCTGCTGCCCCAACACCATGCTGAATTGAGGGAGAGCCCAGCAGTGCTCACCGAGGCGCCTTCCCAAGGAGAAAGATGCAACCATTTCCCCTGAAAGGACTCACTGACTGCGGCACACACTCTGGATGGATATATACAGCTGCTTTAAAGCAAGCTCCCTCCTTTTTGTATGTTAATGCCTTTTGCTCAGCAGATGCTCTCTGGAGCATGCAGTCTATACTGAAGGGTGCAGACCATGATTCAGTTGTAGGGGTGTAAGTGTGTGTGTAATATCCCTAGCACGCTTGCCTCTCCTAGCTCCACATCATGTGCGTGGCCAGCCCCTGGCCCATCTCCCCCTCCCTGACACATGCAGGTATCTCCCCGCAGTTAGACATTCCCAGGCTTGGCTGTGCTCTGCTCACACCCTGCCTGCCGAGCAAGGTCAGAGGGCTCCATGATGCAGAACTGGCAGAGCTGTAAGTCAGGAGAGGGAAAAGGAGAGAAAGGGAGGGGAGGAGAGCTGCGGGAGATGCCGTGCCACCTGGCCGCAGTCCTCAGCCACTTTGTGGCTCAGGCAATGCACAGGCTTCACCTTCCACAGGTTTATCATCTCTAGTCTGCCCAAAAGGATTGTAGGGGAGACAACTGGTCACTGCTAATAATTAAGACAGCCAAATGAAGGTAGAGACAAGAGGCAGCGGAGCTGGCAGAAAGAAATGTCAATCCAAAGAACAGGGTGCCAGGGTCTTACGCACACTGTCTTGCCCAATCATCCCATCTCTTCTGCACCCATAAGAGCCAACCTGCTGTCTGTTCTCTGACTCAAAGATGAACAGCTTTAGCTCTGCAGGTATTGTGGTGGGAAAACAAGTGCTTGCCTAATTTTTGGCTGTCTTGGAATCCCTCCCTCCCCACCCTGGATGAGACCACAGTCATCCGGACAGCCTGAGAACTGGGGGCAGCATCTTGGCTGCATCATGGTTCTTTATCTTCAAGTGAGATAGCACAGAAATTTTTATGCACAGGAATCTTGACACCCAAAAAGCCCCCTGAAGCTCAAGCTGTGTTTGGTCAAATGCAGCCATCTGACACCAGCTTAAAAAGAAATGCAGTAAGTGAGACAGCTCAAATGCAGTGGACTGTAAAGACCAAATTGCCTAATATTGGGTGTGAATGAGAAAAGAAGGGAGATAACAATTATGGGTCTAAAAACCTCAGTAAATAAGAGCTTAAATGGATCTACTGCCAACAGTTCAGGAATTAGATGAAGTTCTGCCTCACTCCTTCCCAGATGCCTTGGTTTTTCCTCATGCCAGGTAGAGGACTGCCCCACATACTGTTCCCCAAGGGCTGCAGTGTCTAGACAAGACCTGGCTTGGGAATACTCAATTAAAAAATATCAAAAAACCAGTCTTCCCCTTTTGGACAAAGGATCAAGGTTTGCTTTCAGTAACAGTGCTTTCATACTAATTTACTCCTGATTTACTGTTCAGGAAAACAAAACTGGGATGTGAACACTGGTGCCAGTGTCACCTGCATTTGCAAGGGAGGAAGTGGATGTGGTCTTCTTGCTCAGCAGCACCTTCTGCCCTCCTTACCCCCAAGTCAGCAGTGTGCTGTTGGTTGGCTTTTGAGCAAGCCACAGGAGTCGTCCTCCTCAGCCAGAGACTGTTTAGCTGCTGCATCTAAACTGTAGCATCTCCTCCAAATCAGAGCCAGTGTTCCTATTGCCATGTACCTTACAGGGGCCAGGCAAGCACGGCGAGATTGTCCCTGCTGGGCTGTGAGGTCTGTGTTTTCTGCAACACCTGAAGGTGTCCAGCCAAGGGGGGGGCGTTCTTTTACATCTCTTGTTCGTACTTGGGATTTAGGTCTGCAAGCTTTTCCTGCTGTTCGGACATTAACTAACTGAAAAACCTGGAGAAGGCAGCAAGGTAGGTGGCACGGGGAAGGAATTTGTGCTGGAGTCAGAGGATAATACATATTTTAAGACCGCAGGGAAGCTGTAGGACATATGACCTTTAGTAATCTCCTTGCTTTCAGGCTCCTTTCCTCCCCATTGAGAGCCTCTCTCAACTGTTCCCCAGGGGATTTCAACCGTTGCTATTATATATAATTGCACAAAAAAAGGAGAACGCTCTGGCCCATGAAAGGAATAAGAGGGATAAACTAATTAATTCCAGGCCACAGAAGTGGAAAAGAAAGCAAATACTTGGCAATTAATCAGGGGCAGCTGAGCCCTTCTCTCCTATCAGATATGGCAGAAAGTGCTAATTGCAGAAGATAAGCCACACAGTGGGATGCGTGAAACTGCCTCTGAACTGGGGACAAAAATAACACGTTCAGCTGCCAGTACACAGAGGAGAAGGAGGGGGAGTAATGGGCACCCTCCACCACCGTCACCACAAGTCGTAGTGTGAGAGCAGCACATTGTAAAGGGTCTGGGCTGCTCAAAAGGATTTGGGAAGGACCGGAAAACCAAGGTAGTAGGGATCTGGATGGGAGATTTGACTGTGAAATAGTCCACCTCTCTGTGCATCACTCCTCTCATCTGTGAAATGGGATTTATGGCTCTGTCTCTGGGTTGGCTGTGGCCAGGGAGTGTGTGATGCTGAGAAGAGCTCATGAGAACCCTCATAAATCCCCCAGTACATCTGGCTTCAGCAAGTGTCTGCAAGGCCAACAGAGAAGCTGTGGCTCTTGGGGCAGGTAGTGTGGCAGTGAGTTTGGTAGGGTCGCTTGAGGCATGCAGCAAGCATGGGGCAAGCGTCAGGTTGGCTGCTGTTGCTCGTGTTTGGCTTCACTGGGTTTGGCTTCTGGCTGACAGACTTTCAAAGGGGATTTTCCAAGGTCTTTAATCACTTCAAAATGAAGACAGTGTAGATGACAGAGAGGTTTAGAGATGCCAGTGCAGCACTAATTTCAAGCATTAGAGCTTGGGAAATTCTTATTATGCTCCTCTCTAGCAGGAGATGCTTTCATATCTCCATGTTTCACATCCCTGGAAGTGTTCAGGGCCAAGCTGCATGGAACTTTGAGCAAACTGGTCTAGTGGAATGTGTCCCTGCTCCTGGCAGGGGGTTGGACCTAGATGATCCTCAAGCCAGCTCTTCCAACACAAACCATCCTATGGCTTTATGACCCGGGGGAAAACAGGATGTTTCAGTGACTTGGAAGACTGGGAAAATGCTCTTGGCACCTGACCCCTTCTCACTTGTGCCTTTCCTCACTGTCATCTTGCCCAACCCTGACCACTCTCCCCCTACTGGAGAGTATAGGTTGCTTTCTCAGATGCAGGAGTTGATAGAGCATTTAAAAAGGGGTCAGTAGCTCTTTTGGGAAAGGGCTGTGGTTTGGGACCTCTGTATGCAGTGATGTTAGAGGCCTTCTATCTCCATCTCTTCCTACCTGAATGCCAAATGCTCAAGAACAGCCACAGCGCTTCTCTTGGAGGTCTGTTAGCAATCCTCACCTCTTTGATGTTCCTCGCTTAGCATTCAGAGTCCAATTACATACAGAGACTAACAGGCATCATCGCTTTGCTCCTCGGAGGATGCAAAGAAAAGCACAGCTCCCTAAATGTTATGGGTTGTTGTTGGCTTTCTTCTTCCAAGTGCTCAGATCCCCTGGGGGCAAGTCTTTTACATCAGACCCGGAGGGGACTGATTACCAAGTTGCTATGCTGCTTTATTCCTGCCAGAGCCCATGGAAGATGGACATGTGCAGCGATGCCTGGGATGGCAGAAGGCGCTGTGGAAAACTACATGTACAGACCCCCCTGATGGGAGTGTAAATCTGGAATAACTCCCTTTTAGCTTCACTAGCCACAGATTTACATCTGTGCTAACAGTAGCTTGGCCCTCCCCTATAATTCAAGGCATGAATTCTGTGCAAATAAGCTTCCTACTTAGGCAGCATGTTTTTGCCTCTTGCTTGGGGAAGTAGGAGGGTCGGCACTGCTCGGGGCAGCTTTCCTGCCCTGCTACTGTCTGTGCCCGTGTGCAGAATCAAACATGATCTGGCAGCTGCTGCAGCAGCCCTTGTATTTTGCTGTCCTATCCCTCCTAGGATTTCAACACATTTGCATTCCTCCTGCTGAAGATGAACTGCAGGCTTCTTCTCCAACAAACCTTCATTTAGGGGAGCAGAATTCATCTATATTTCATGCTGAAGGGGGAGAGGAATATGTATATGTGCATATATACTCTTAGAGAAGGAAAAGGTTAGTGCAGTGAAAAGAAGCAGATAAAGCTGAGTAAGGAAGGAGCGAGGTTTAAAGGATCCATCCCTTCATTTTTTGACCTCTCTTTGGTTATGCGTAATCCTAGGGAAGGAAAAATCCATGTGGCATTGAAGAATCCCTTCTTAATCATTCTTTTATTTGTAGACATCAGTGCTGGCAGTATTTTGTGATAGCCAGGCAGAGACTGCAGATCTGGATAGGTGAAGGGAGAAGGAGAGACAGAACGAATGACATGGAGAGAACGAGAGACAGTGTGAGTGAGTAAAACACGTGCACACATGGACTGGGGGGATTTTCAGCAGCAAGGCTCCTTCTGCTAAAGCCCTGCAGCCCTTACTCAGCATAACGTGGCTAGTCGAGTGAATACGATGCTTTTAAAAGTCTCTGGCAGCTCTTTTATTAAAAGCTTGACCGCGAGGCTGGGTTATAAATAATTTGATATTAAACACACATGTCAAAGAAAAGGGTGGTGAGGGAGGAAGATTGTTTTCAAGCCACAGAATAATTATTCGGGTATGTAATTTTAGCTCCAAGCTTCTTGGGGGATGAAGAGGCAGCACAGGGTGAGGGAATGGTGAAGAGTAATGGTTTCAATATCAGGCAAGACTGCGTTGCTGCTGGCTGCAGCACAAGGTGGGGCTGCCAGCTGGCTGAGGTGCTCCCATGTACTGCACAGGCAGAGGCTCTGCTGCCTGTATTTTACAAAATGGGCTGAGATATAAGTGTCTGGGCTTCCACTCACTGCCTCAGAGCCCACGTGCGTTGTGTACCTCTCTCTACCCTGAATGCACACACACACACACAGGGCTCACACCTGGCTCTAGCCTGCACACACACACACGCGCGCGCGCGTCTGTATGCTGCAGATGCTAAAGGGAGACTCTTCCAGCCAGGACTGCTGATGCTGATGATCTGCATTGCAAAGGACAGGCTACAAGGGTTAAAAGTATCTCTTGGGGGGGAAATATTCTGTGTGGGACTGTGGGGAAAGAGACAGCTGGAATGATGAGCAGCCTTCAGAACCTGCTAGGAGGAGGGAGGAAACATTATGGGATATGCAGTGAGCCTCCCCACTGGCATGCTCCAAGAGGGTTTCCTTGCACCTGCATGCAGGGAGCCCAGCCAACTCACTGACCCACCTCCTAGTCCCCATAGGATGGAGTTACTTGAGCATGGCCCACACAGGGCCTCTCCTTCAGCTGGCTCAGTGTGACATCATGCTTTCCCAGTGCTGCGTGGGGCTTCTTGCCAGGGACAGCACTCACCTGCAGGCTGCCCAGTGCCTCCCAGCTGTTTGCAGCAGCTGGCTGTCTTCTGCACAGCCCAAAGCGCTGGGTGCTGGTTACCTTAGAAACTGCTTTTCCTCTTCTTCCTACTGCTGTGCATTAGTTAAGTGATGGGTACAGCCAGAAGAATGCAGGCTTCTGCCTCCAACAGGAGAAAAGACCCAATGCTCTGCAGAGTGGTCTTATCCCTTTCTATAAAGGTGCTCCTGGCTCTGCTGCCAGAGTGAAAAGTCCTAATTTCCTGCCATAGCTTGGACAAGGTGACTGTGGAGGAGGAGGATGGGCTTAGAGATTTTGGGGTGCTCAATACCATTGTGGATGCTCTTGTCCGTAAGGCAATTGTTTCTAACCTGGGGCACACATTTTAAACTAAAATTGGATTAACTGAATAAATAAACACACTAAGATTTATGTTAAATAAATGTGATCTTCATACTTTCTGCAACATAGAAACACTTCTCCCTCATCTAAGGGGTTTTGGACTGCTAGAATGGGATGGGGACTCGGATTTGCTCTTAGATGGGCATTCATAAATCTGGTAAGGTAATCACTGTTTATGACATTGGAACTGACAGTTTTTTTAACCCTGGGATAATGATGACAGTGGCAACAGATGTCTCCCTCTGAAACAGGCTGGTGGATCTCAGTCTGGTTTCCAGGTAGGAAGAATGGGACCATATCAAACTACCATTTAATACCTAAATGCAGTCTCAGCAGGAGATCAGGGACTGAAAAGCAGTGAGCAGTTGATCAGTATTCCTCACTAGTTCTAAATAGAAGTCACCTTAGTCTTTTTAGAAAATGGATGAATAAGCAAAAAGATCTCAAGCCCATCTTGTGCTCTACTGGCATTCTTATTTCATAATTATCTGAAACCGAGGTTTAACACAAATATTTATTAAATTTTTAGTTTTAAATTTTTTTCACTGGCTCATTCACCTATGGGATTGGGAATAGGTGTCCATGGATTCTGGGGAGCTGCAGGAAGAGTAGGGTGGCGTAATTTTGCAGAGCACTTGATGTGTGTGGATCACATGTGGTAGGCAAATTGGAGGGTGGGGAGCTCAGTGCAGAGCTGTTTGTTTGTTGTAGGTTGGGATTTTATGTTTGTTTGCTTTGTGGGTGTTTTCCCCCCCAGTCCCCTTGAGCAGATTTCAGCTTCTCCATCTTAGCTACATGTGGCTTCAATTACCCTGAGCGTTTGTGTGGCTCAGTGTTCAGGGAAAGGCTCCGGATCATTACTGTGAAATGTGTTTGATCTCCTCTTGCCTTTCCATTTGAAATGGAAATAGCTGCTCTTGTTAGCTCCTCAGGTCCCCAAGTAATCGTCCCACCGATTCCTTCGGCAGACTCCCTCCCCCTCCACCACTCGGGAGAGCTAATGATTAGCCGACTCCAGCTCAGCAAAAAGCTTTTTTCTCTTTCTCCCAGTGTCATTTCGATCCAGATTTGGTAATTTCTTGTTCTTCCCGCTGCCAGCAAGCTCCTCTTTTCAGTGATCCCCGCTTTTGCCCTCCTGCCCCTCGGGGTTTGCTTAGCTTTCACACCCCTCAGAGCGGAAACACAATTTCCTCCCTTGACATTGTGACTCCTCAGGATTGTATGAAGAAACAAGGGATCGCCTGGAAATTCACCCACCCATCTTTTTACTCGGTCTTCCCTTCACTGGCACAACTGGTTGAACGTGGTCCTTTTGACTGGTGGTTGGTTGGTTGGTCGGTCATCCTCTTCCCTGCCTTTTTGTCTCCCAGCCAGAAATTGTTTGGCAGTCCCAATTACTGTATTCCTCCAGCTCAGGAGCATGGAGAGGATGTGTTTGTGTGTTAATCTCTCCTACTCAGGCAACCTTTCAAAAGAGGTCTCCTGCAAAAACTGCAAGCCAGGGAAAGAGAAGGGAATAAGTTTGTGGTGCTGAAGAAGAAGAGCTTGACTTTTCCCATCATAATTTTTTAAAAAATCTAACTGCCACAGCATTTGAAAATGCCTAATGCAAAAAAGACCACCAGCTTCTCAGTTTCTGTAGGGTTCCCTAAAAGGAACAGTTTATCCCTCTAGTGTTATCTTCTTCCCACCTCATGATCACCTCCTTGCTTTTTCCTCACTAGTCCCTTCTTCCCCTCCTTTTCCCTCACAGCCCTCCCCCATTAGGCTGCTGGACCTGCTTTCTGCATGGCTCCCATGGCATGGGAGATCATTGGCTGGGGCACAGGCACTCTGCAGCCTGCCTCCAGCTCCACAGCAGGTCCGTCTGCAGGTTTTCCTTGGGCTGCACATCAGCATGGAGGAGCAGCAAAGGAGCTGCCTCAGGCACAAGAGCATCTGCTGCAACCCAAAAGCCCGATATTCACCTCCACAGAACATAATTAACTCTGCTCATGAACACTGTCTTATCTGAAAGACAGAAGAAAAATGAGCTGTGGGGAAGGGAGACGGGGGAGGGAAAAAAAATGAAAAAAAAAAAAAAAGGAAAAAATCTCCCTGTTTTTTGTTTGGCAGCGTAGCAAGGCAGCAGATGGGCAGCCAGCATCCCGTGGTCCTGGCAGGCACAGACCAGCCGACCGGTGCTGCATCCCCAGCACTTGTTCACAGCCAGGCGGGGTCAGGCCCCCTGCTCCCCTTCGGGGTTTGGAGAGTGCTGATGCTCAGCGAGGCAGCTTGTGGCTGATGCCTCCTTCCTGCTGTGAGGTCCTGGCTGCATGTAGCATCCTTCTCCTAACGCGGGAGATCTTTCCTCCCTCCCTCCCTCCCTCCCTCCCTCTCCTCCCAACACAGCCCATCTCTCCTCGGGGAGGGTTCCCCCCTTTCTCCAAAGATGTGGATGCTTACCTGTCTGAAGTACCTGTAAGGATCTGCACACTGCAGTGCACATGGTGTTGTTTCACGTGCTGCAATATTCTTTCCTACTCGGGATACACACTGACCTTCCTGACTCTCTGGTTGTTGAAAACAAGGCCACACCAGCCATTTCTAGCAAACAGTGAGTCTATTTTTGAAAGAATATGTCGTTTGACTTCTTTCCCCATGGCTTTGAATACTTTCTCTTGGTGGTTTCCCTCTAAGCAGGTGTTTCTTCCTCTGGTGGCAGCGGGGTGTGCTGGTCCTTCCCTCTCCAGCACGCCCGCCGCAGGATGAAGACGACAGGCCGGATGGCTGAGGCTCAGCACATAGGGATGCGGCACTGGATGCCTCTCCGGGATGTCGGAGCCACTGAGCACATCGGCTTCCCGCATGCTCGCTGTGCCACATTTGCCAGCTGAATTCACGGGAGCTGGCTGTGGGTTGCCCCTCCGGTCCCAACCCAACCTGATAATTGATGCAGTAATCCTCTGGATTCCCTCATTAGCAGCCGCTAATGGCCGTCGCGTTAGCAATGAGCAGTGCGAGCAGGACCGATTCAATTAAGCCTCTAATAAACCCATTGTAAACGGCAATAACCGCGGAGTTCAAAGGCAGGATTACAGAAACTCTTCCCAATGGCTTCTGACAGCAGACGGGGTGTGCGACTCGCTCTGATTAATTGACTGCAATGGACTGAACGACTTTCTTGGAAACCCATTGCACTGACTGGTGGGAAGACGTGGGGACGTGAGGAGGGAGGCAGGCGAGGCTGGGGCTTCTGCACTCCGGTCGTCAGAACCTTCCCGTCCCTCCCAAGGCTTCAGTCCGCGTGTGCTGGTGCAGCGAGGCTCGGTGCGGGCTGGCAGCTCCCTCGCTACAGCCGGGCAGTCACGGACCGCGCACGGCAGAGGTGACTCCGCGAATTGCTCGACAGCACATCCTGGTTTCCTCGCACACTTAACTTTAAATGATTTGGCAGGTGATTTCCATAGATAATTCGTGGTCTGTCACTCATCCAGAAAGACACTGCAGTGAGCAAGCCTAGGCAGAAGCGTCTCACTGAAAACTTCATTTCAACGGTTGTGGGGTTTGTTTCTTTGTTGTTTTGCTATTTCCTGGATAGAAGTTGAATGAATCTCGTAAAATTCTTTTTTGGAGAATGTGAGATAAGAAAACTTAAACATGGAAAAAAAAATCAGAAAATGCCGGATTTGCATTTGAAATTTTTTTTTTTTTGGTTAGAGATTCTTCTTCACTAGTTTTTTTCACATTATTTTATGATGTGAAGATTATACATGCTGACATCTTCAGAACTTATTTAAAAGCTATAAAAAGTAACAAAACTGGAAAATTAAATTGAAAAGACATATGAGAACTGAAAACACGATTTTGTAACGTTTAAGTAATTGAGACATTACCAAATTCTATTTCTTGAGAAACACTGGCATATTAATTTCAATTTCTAATTGTTATAATTTCATTCTGCATTTGCACTGATTAGACTGGACAGGTAGGTCACATAATAGGTCTTTGTTCTCTTGTTGGATTAGTGTAACTCCTGGAATCAAGTTTCTCATGTAAATCGTGACTATAGAGGGTCTGAAATCTCTCTTAGCACATCTCCTTTAGGACTCACTTAAACGTTGCTGGTTCTGCAAACACACTCACGACTGAACTCATGTCCTAGAAACCTTATGAAAATGACCACAGATGGAGTACTAATATGCAAAAGGGTTTTATTATTGAAATTAATGTATTCAGCTGATAATTTTTTGCCTTTATTTTTTTTTTCCCCCATGGTTTCTTTTGCAGCCTCTTGGTTCTACGGCCTTCAGACTTTGCATCACTTTGCAGAGAGCTCAGGCAAACACAGAGGGAGCCCAGGGCCACGTGCATTGTTGAGCTCCCACCTTTTGTCCAGGCTCACTGGCTCACAGCTGTGTTGTCCACACCAGAAGGTCTGATCTGGTGGTGCAAGGGTTTAACAGTAGGGTTTGCCCAGTCGTGCCCAAGGGTGAGTCGGGAAGGAGCTGTTAGCAATAAAGAGTAGATAGGCTTGATCTGTAGTCAAATGCTTCCGAATTAATTGGACATTCTCTCTTTGCAACCCAGGGATTTCAATACCTCTTATGGGCATGGGTTGGAAATGCATTATCATGCAGTTCTTCTTCCAGGGTTGATAATACAATCACCTTCTCTGGACAATTCCCAGTATACAGAGAGATTTTGGAAGGGCTGTTAGCACTCGGTGAACTTGCTCTGGCTGGGATTTCAAGGTAATGGCTCCCTGACACCTCCTCTGTGTCCCCAGGAGAAAAATCTGTTTACCACTGTATCTGACTCAGCCCAGGAATAGCAGCAGCCTTTTATTCTCTGCCAGTAATGCCCTGGGCAAAACTCTTAACCTCCTTGTTGATGCATACAAATCTAAAAAGACTCCATAAGAAGCAATGTAAGTTTTCCATAAAAATACAAGGCCTGCACATAGCAAAATAGAAAGAGAGGAGAAGAAAAGGAGATTGACAAGAAGGCAAGCTGGTCCAGACCCAGCAGCAGGAACCTCAGCTCCACTTGCCACAAAACTTAAAGACAGGTATAGTTCTCCTCACTCCCCCTGTGAGAAAGTGAAGCTATCTTTCATACACGCTCTCACACTTTCTTTTCCTACCAGTCCTGTCTTTACTCAGTCATCCTGGCTGCAACATTCTTAAAATTATGATTGGATAGTCTTCTGGATTTTGAGGGACCCCTTTGTCAGAAGAATTCCTGGGGATGTAACCCCTATTTATTGAAATTGAGAGTTGAGTAATTAGAGGATGTTGAGTAAATTAACAAGAGATTGAATAAAGATACAATTTTCTGTTAATGTAGAAATCTTGTTCTACCAGTACCTACTTTTAAGGAACTCTCTAACCAAATGTGTACACTTGCACAACCATGTTCTTTTATTTTCTGTCAAATAAGATTCTGAATTTATGTACAGTGATCTCTGTGTGCCTCACTGGGATTTTGGACTTTAGCCTGTGTGCTTGGAGATCCCCAGTGCGTAGGCACCATTTGAATCTGTTTCTCCAAATCCCTTTAATTTTTTCATCACTGAGTGTACATGTGGCTGTCAGTCACATGCAAAAATGCATGTAATACCCAGGAGGGAGGGCTGCAGCACTAAGAGAAGTGCTCCTTGGGTTGGAAAAGCTCAACCTGCTGTGTCCACACTAGAAAGATGGTCTGGATGCCGCACGAGTGTATCAGAAATCAGGGCAGAACAGATCAGGGGGCCAGGCAGGATGGGGACAAAGCATAGGAAGGTAACTCTTTCTTAAATTATACCCTTGGAGTGTATGTCAGCAGGGACAACACTGAATAACTCTGAGTTGTAACCTTGCCTCTGGGTGCCTGTCACCACCTCCAGTTTCTGTCTTGTCTTTTTTCCCTTTCCCTTACCCTCACTTCCTGCACTCTTTTGTTCTCTTAATTCTTGCTTCTGAAGAACATCGCAGCATTCATATGTAAATTGCACCTAGTGCTGCAAGGGGGAGTGTGTCTCAAGGAGAAATACATGCCATCCTCCTCCCGTTGCATTTTCCACTCCCTGTGGGCTCCTCTCTCAGTCTAGGAAAGGAGGCAGGGATAGGACGTGTGCGGGATGGGGAGATCCCACGCATGGCCTCCTCCTGCATTTCCTTTGCACCTCTGCCTCCATGCTCCCTGTTTCTGCAGTTAGCAATTAAAGCTGTCACCTCTCATCGCGCCCACAGCGTGTGGGGCGGTCGCTACTGCAGGTACCGCCCTGCACCAGGGTCATCCCAGGTACCAGTCTGTCACAGCCCAGAGCTGCAAGGCTGTCCCATTCCTTTGACACAAATGTGATGACTGTCATAGTGCCATTGTTAGTATAGGCCTAAGTCAAGCGGAAAAACCACATACAGACACACACATGGAGCGAATTTTAATTTTTTTTTTTTTTTTCTCCCAGGAAAGGGATTTTCAGGAGAAGTCTCCCCCAGGGGACTGAAAACAGAATTTCTTCATGTGTAGGCAGTGTGCTGGCAGGTTTTTGTCACTTTCATTCATTCCCTAGATAGGTTACTGGGGGCTGAGAGCTACTGCTCTTCTCTTCCCTGTCATCTCTTAGCCAGATAATCAGCTGCAAAAATCAAAGATTTCTGTCCTGCAAGTCAATGGAGCAAAGCCATGTAGTGCAGCCTGAAAAAGGAGAAGAAATCTACCTGGACAGCTTTCCTATTCCACTGGGTACTGACGCATTTATTCTCACCACACACCATAGTCCAGATTTAGCTTATTCAGCCATGGCAACCCAGCTGCCTGGGACTTGTGCTGTATTTTCTCCCAGGCTGTGTATGATGTGTTCCCTCTGCTCTGCCCCTCCTTGCCCCTTGTTGAGGAGCAGGCTCTGAATTCGGCACAGGTTCAGGAAGGTTTCGCACCAGCTACTCACCCTTTCAGTCAGTGCTGCCAAGGTTTCTGGACTGAAATACCAGCACAGCTGGTTGGAGACATTCACCTTTCTGAGCCCAAGGGATTGTTGTGCAATATGAATGAGGTATTGCTTTGTGAGGGTGCTGGCTTCCCCAGCAAGCACTGCTCCATGCTGGAGCACTACAGGGATGAGACAAGCAGCAGCACCTGAAAGCCCTGCAGGGTGCCATGATGTGAAATTCTGGATGGTCCCTGGGATCACCCACTCATCCATTGGTAGCATTAAAAAATCTGATGTTGACTATTGGGAATTGTTTTGACTTTTGTTGTTGCAGTTTGCTGGTCACTGATTTATCTGATGGTGGGCCTTAATCCAGAGTGCCTTCAGGTTAGGGGAGGCTTCTCTTTGTGCTTAGCTGATTCTGGCTCAGAGGCATGCTGCTGGAAAGACAACACTGGACTGTCTGTGCTTTGGCTGCCAAGGTGGCTAACCCTGGTTTGCCTCTCTCCCTCCTTGCCCAGGCTGACAGGGCCTGAGCAGCCCTGTGGTGAGCCTGCAGGATATAGGACTCATGCAAAGGGAGATGCACCAGTGGACCAGCGGAAGGGGTGGAGGGATGTGAGCAAAGTGTTTCATCCTGCAGTAGGGCTGAAATCAGCTTTTGATGAGTGGATGGATGGATGCAATACATTAAAGCCCTTTTCTCTGTGATGCATCTGAGATAGGTGAATGAGAAGGAGCAGCTTTTGAAAGGATATTTCTCTGCAACAGGACTGAGCACAGCTTGCATGGCTGGATACAGAAATGGGGCAGCACTGCCTCTGGTTACACTGAGAGCAAGGGATGGAAGCAGGCTTGCAGGGAGATATGATTTTTAGCACTGTCAGGTGTATGAAATGCCCATTCATTAGGAAAGAAGCAGCAGTTTTATGCTTTTGATGTCAGCTACTGATTTACAGTGATTTATATCAACAGCAACAACCTGTATTTACAAAAGATTTCTCACAGGACTGTCAGGGCTCTGTAGAGGAGAGGGAAAAAAGATCTTAGCCTAAAATTGTAAAGCCAGAGAGCCAGGTTCCTTGCAGGACTCTGCCAAAGCCTCCTGTATCCATTTAGAAAGGTTACTTTAAGCTTAGCCCTTCATGCCTGAGTTTCCCCAGCTCTGAAATGGAGACAATAACACTTTTCATCTTCACACAGAGGAGTGGGTGATGGAAACTTCATGAGATGTGCTTAAAAAAATAAAAGCTTTAAGATCTTGCAATAGGAAATGCACGGCTCCTAGCAATAACATCCCTTGGGTGAAAGAGCACACCAAAATCTTTAGTAATCCTGCCTTGCTCTGGGCCTGTCTCCAATGAAGAGACACACTGTCTCAGTCTGGATTAGATAGATATGCCCAGGCCAGGATGAATTCCTTCAATCACTGCTATTTGCATGACTTAATACTTAAAGAAGTAAGAAAGGACAGGGTGGGGTCACAGCCCCAGCCACAAGGATAGGGCTGTCAGGGCCCATGCATAGCTTTGATCTCTACTAGAAATTGATGTGCACACCTAACAGCCCCCTTGTGCCTGCAGAGTTTATATTCTCCTGTTCCTATCAGAGTCCAGCACCTAAGAGGCACCACTGGTCCATGTAGGAACCCTCACTGAGGCAAACCTGGTCCCTTTGCAAGGTGCCAAAGTATTGGAAAGGGGCTGTGTGTGTCACAGGGAGTGAAGGGTGCTGTTGCCCAGCCAGGTGGTATGCGGGAGGGGAAGGCCCTGTCCATAGTTCACCCATGTGTCTTCCCGCTGGGATGTTTGACTTTTTTTTTTTTTCTTTTTTTTTAATGTTGTTGTATTTTTTGTTGTTTTTTTAAAGCCTCACTGAATAAATTAACCAGTTTGGAATATTAAACATGATTTACTAAAACAGAACCAAGTGAAGACACTGTTTTTCGCTCATGATAGCCACAGTTGGACTCTCCCAGTATAAGCAGGGAAAATTAGTGATTTTCCTTTATTGTGCCAGGTCCAGAGAGGAATCTCTCTTCTCATTTCAGGATGACAGTGAAAAAACATGGTGAGTAAGAACAGATTTGTCGAGCTCAGCAGATCTTCCTTTATCTTAATGTCCAGATTCTGCCAGCCCAGAAATTACTTGTCTGAACCAGGCCTTTTAATTACTCCCTTTGTGCAGTTTTGGGAGAAGCATCCCAAGTTTAAGCTACTTGATGGCATTCCAGCCTGCTGCAGCTCTTACCCACGGTATATAGTGTCTCCAGCTAAGAGAGGAGAGGCTGCTGGCTGCAATGAGCAAGCAGATACACATTTTTTGTCCCACAGTGGACTGTGGTGAAGATACAAGAGAGTTGTGTGATACAGGAGTGTTATGTGAAGCTGTATTATGATGATATTAGATAACGGTGTTCTGCATAGCAATTCTCTCCCAGGCACAGAGCTATGTGGCTCAGAGCACCATACTGGCTCTGCATCATCAGAGATGCTAAACAGATGAAAGGCCTTTAGTCCATATGTCTTGAAGTTGGCCACAAGTAGAAAATATCGATTTGTGGTGACAAATTTAATTTCTAAATTAATTGAAGAAAGATATCATTCTGCCTCAAGCTGTTCCATTTGCATAAGAATGAGATCACCTTAGACAAGAACAAAGAGACCCTTATACATAGTAATTGTGCAAAAACCCCCACAAATCAGCTGGAGGTGGGAGAGCTGAACAGCCACTGACAGGACAAAATTAGCTAGTCTGCATCGTAACTGTTATAGAAACAACAAGGAGGAGGGAAAACAGACCTTTGAAGAAAACATGGATTTTTCTCAGGAAAATAGACTCATGAAGTACATTTTGGTACACTTCACTTGATTGATAAATGACCTAACAAAACATGCAGCACTATCTTCCTGTCCCGTTCTTGGTGGTGCAGAACAATTTATTTGCAGAACACTTTAACATCTCCTAGCAAAGGTGTTCCAATCTCCATTTTCACCCACAGGTCTATTTATTGAAATGTTTATGTCCATACAAGATGCAGGTTTTTAAGTATCTCTGGCACATTGCCTGCATAACTTATTATAAGTTATAAGCATCTGGTTTGGCAAATTTTACTGTGGGCTGCTGTACATTCAACCTTCTAGGCTTTGCTTTAGCAATTCCCAGCAACAGACACAGGCACAGGCAGTTCTGACCTCCACGGAGCATCAACACAACCTGCAAACATTCCCGAGTGCACATGGACACTTAGTAGCTGGGCTGGAGGGGGCGAAGCTCCCCTGCCTCCAAGTAAATCCACAACCGGCATAACTCAGGAGCAAGCTTTTCTCACTGAGCCCATGTGCTGCAGCCTCTTTCCCCAACACTTGCTTTGAACAAGCACTTGAACACATGCTTAGCACGATTAGCGTGCTAAGCAAGATTATGCTTGTCTCTGGTAAGGTCTCTCAGGAGGTCTGTGGCAGACCTCAGAGTTGGACCCAGGTGTCTGGGAACGGACCCAAATTCAGGGCTCTGCATCACTGGAGCAGACTAAGGTGACAGCTAGTAGCAGAGCTTAGCTATGCTGCAAGCAGCTCTTCCTCACATTTCCTTTCTTCATGCACACACACAGACAGAGACTCTCACCTCACATCTAAACTCTGATAAAAAACTATTCCTGGCTGCCAAACAGGCAAATTTCATAGGGATGGGGGAAGGGAAAGAAAAAACAAGAAAACACCAAACCCTTATATTTTTTCATGGCAAATGTTTGCTCAGCTCTTCTTCTGACTATGACTAAGAATATTTCATACTCAAATAATCCATCACACTTAATGCTGTTAACTTTTCAATACCAACTGTACAACCCACAGAGTATAGAAAACCCCTTCTGGGATTCTTTATCATCACAGCAACAACCACAGAAGATATTTGTCCTGCTGGTGAAAGGCATTAAAATCACATGATCATCTAAAGTCCTTCCAGCCTTTTTCAGGCCATGAAAGATATAACTGATTCACAGGTGAGACAAAGCCTCATTGTTTCTCCCTTTATGTGGTTCTCCCTGGGAGTTTTCTCTGTAGAAATAGTGTAGGTGGGGGTATTAACCACCTCAGAGAGGTGGCAGGTATAAAGGGAAGCAGTAGGGGACCCTTCAACTAATGTCCTTCTGAAATCATCTTGTTCTGGGTTTTTTTCGTTGCTGCAGTCTCCTACATCCCCATGCCCTGGGGGTAACTGCTGCCTCTGGAGCTGTGTTTGGCACCAGGAGACTGCTCCGGGCTGTGCAAACTGTTGCTCAGGGCTTGGGAAGCAGAGAAGAGAGGAAGGCTGCTACAGGGCATTTGGTGGCTGGAGAAACTGTTATTGGTGGCTACTGGCTGTTCTTCCCAAGCTCTCTGATTTGGTGCTGTAACTGTGTGCATGCTGGCTGCCTAGCCTGCTCCTGGGTGGGGGAAACACATCTTGGGTTGTTTGGGAATATTTATCTAAACTGGTTTATATTAGCAGAGCTGTGCTAGGGAGTGCCAATGATGCTGCTCTGCTGCCAGGTCTGGAGCATGGTGATTTCTTAGTCTCCCTGAACCATACCCATAAAAGTGTGTCCAAGTGCACCCTTTGGGTGCCTATGGGAGTAACTGTGGCTTAACTCCATTTAGGGGCACACAGATTTGTCTGGGTGAGGCTGCTGCTGCTATATATGAGTGCCCAGGACTTTTCGTGAGTGGCAAAACTTGCACGTGAGAAACTAGGGGAGTGTGTGGCTATTTAGCAGGTGGACATGCTGTGACCCAGCTGTACTGCTAACAAAAACTGAGCTGACCCAGATTAAAGACCTAAAGGGAGAAAATATTAAGTTCAAAGGAATTTCAGGATTTTCTTAAGTGGGAATAATGCTGGGATATGGAGGTGATGTTTGGGTCATCTCTGTCGACTGCAGTGATTCATCCAGTGATCCTATACACAGGAAATCCATACACCTCTTAGATGCCAAAAACCTGCTGTGGCTTCACTACAAATCTGAGTGCAAACCCTGAATCCACATCTTTACCTCAAAAAAGGGCATTTCACTAGCATTAGCTCTTCCTAGTACTGACTTCTATATTGATTTTAAATAGATTTAAATAAATGTTTGGCATGAAAATAATTTTGGGCAAGACAGACTGCTTGACAGAACAAGCAGGAGCCTAGCTTTTGTTTTGCCCAAATCTCTAAGCCATGGGGTATTACTGCTGGTTTTTTCCTTCCAAATGGAGCCTGACAATGCAGTGCTGTTTTCCTCATGGCTGAGGCCAGGGCAAGCAGATGAGTGTGGAACCAAACCTCATAAGGATGCTGGTCCTGCATCCAGGCACTGGTTCGCTGCTGTAAGGTCACTCTGACATCTACAGGAAGCTCTCTGCTGCTCTCCTGAGCAGAGAATATTGAGGTCAGATCTGCGAGTCTTGCTCAGGAAGGAGTTGCACCAAGCTGACTCTTGAGTCCCTTGAGAACATTATGCTCCCTGATTTAAGTGGGTCCTGTAACTCTCATATATAAAATCTGTCTGTGATGTCCATAGATGCAATTTTTCCATAGGCTCCAGTCTGATTCATGCTCTGAGAAGTCTCTTCAGGCCTGACTTACCAACAGATGCTCAGCTGAAGGTGAAGTGGGTCACTCTGGCCATTGAGGCTCTGTGGGCTCCAGTGGGAACCTGACAGGAAGGCAGTTTGGGCTGGGTCTTGGGTAGCAACTCAGCACAAGGGAGGGGAGGTAGGGAGCATCTGGATGTAGCAACTCCTTCAATCATATCTTGTATCTATATGTAATTCTTTAAACTTCTGGAAAAGATGTTCACTTGGCATAACCAAACCTGCAAGATCTTGCTGAATACCCAAAGTTAACCTGGGTTTTCAAATTACACGTTGTGTTTACTGCAAGCAGTGGGTGCAGCAGGACTTATAGCTATCCAAATTGTTAAATACAAACCATTAGGTAAATGGTACAAAGAACAAGCGATGTAGGCCATCCAAATGAGTATCGTTTTAGGGCACTGACAATCAAACTGTTGCAAGCTTAAAATATTCTCTGAGTCTTCAAATGAAAAGAGAGATGTAATTCAGTACCCCTTTCTGCAGAAGGTGTGTTCAGGTCTGGCTCTTTACATTGGTAAAGGCGTAAGTACAGACATTGTCAGGATCCCGTTGTGTTAAACATTTTTCTCATCCTGCATAAAAGCGACCCTTTTCACTCTCATGCTATCTCAGAGCACACATATAAAAGCTGCCAGCTCAGGTGCCCGCTGCAGGGGAGGGGAAAAGAGTCACGGAACAGGAACCAGAACAGCTGATACAAATTACCTCTCAAATTGGAGCAAATGCTCCCAGAAATGTCACCTATTAAAAGATCAACTAATAAGTTCCTGCTGCAGCCCAAATAACTCAAGAGAAAAAAAAAAATCTGATAGTCCTCAGGCTCAGGTTTTTTGCGAGCTTTGAATTCTAAGGTTTACTGGTTTTGTACTTAGTGCAATTGATGAGGCTCTGGGCAATATTTATTTCAAGAGCCTGCTGGATCGCCTCGAAAACCTGGGCATATCTGGAGAACAGACATGTGACTCCTTCCTCTTGCCAAATCAAGATGAGGACCATAGCAAATAGCCAGAGAGTGCTGGATGCCAGGGCTGGGGGGTGCTTTGCTGGTTCTTCACATGCTGATTTAGTATAGGTTAAGGTGAAAAATGCAGTAGACCTCCCAAAGCACTGGAGCCTGAAAGAGCAGTATGGTTTGGATGAGGTTACGAGATGAACATCTCTTGGCTACAAAAGCTTTAAAATAAGTATGGTTTGACTGTATCCTAATGGGTAGATTTAATTTTCTTTGAGTGACTCCGGATCACTTTTCAAAGTCATGTGTGTAATCACTGTGAAACCTACAATTTTCATAATTACAAATACTGGCTATTTTAAGGTTTATGGAATCTTCCTGTCACACGTTTCTTGTCTTCCCTGAGGAAAGTTAACTCCTGAGGCTACCAGCTGTGAACTCAGAAGGTCTTTACCATCCTGGCACAGGTAAGGATCTCATTGGTAAAAAGATTTTTTAGCTATGGAAAAAATCTATCAGAGAACGACTAACTGATAAAGCAAACCTTTGTAGAAGCTTCTTAGAGCTAATAATAGTGACACCAAGCCCTAAACTGGAGGCTGTAGAGTCCAAACACCACTTGAGTCCAGCTGGTTGATAGGACTTACTGTTGGGGTTAGACTATCACCCACATAACCTAGTTTTAAGTCATTAGGGATGTTCCTGGGTAGCAGTTGCACCTGTATGCTGCAGTGCAGATGTGTCTGTAATCATGAAAGGGTTGGAGGGAGATGTGTTTCTTCTGTGGTGTAGGAGGGTAAGATATATGGTTGTTTGAACAGAGTTACAGCTTTCTGTGTGGGTGAATTGCTGATGGTGTTTATTTTAAGACATTACACCTGGGGAGAAGTATCACAGCAGAGACTCTTCTGTCTCCTTCCAAGCACCATGCAAGGGAAACACTGCCAGAAGACTAATACTTCAGTACCTCTGGCCTGCTACCCTCTCTGACATACTCTGTGTAAGAGCAGCCTTGATATAGACACTTGCAGAGCCACCCAGGAAGCCACCCTTTGAGCACTCAGTTCCAGGTGAACTGAAAGCCAGATTCCAGGTGAATTGCAAGTGGGGCTAATGCAAGTGGCTCTGGTCTTCTCTGACCCCAGACCCACCAGGTCACATAAACAAGATGAATTAAGACCTAAGTTTACCCATGAAAAAAAGAAGTGTTCAGCACAGTATGCAGAACAAGATGCTCTGCTTTTTGTGCTTTAATGGCTAGATAAAATTGGTTTTGCCCTGCAGAACGGTGGCCACTTGCCTTCCTGATGTGGTATGGACAATAGGTGGCCACTGGAACTCCATTGCTCTCTAAAACTTTTGTTCTAGTTTTTTGACAATCTGTTGCACAAATAGTTGACTATGTTGGGGTGCTTCCTGGGAAGCTACCTCTCATGCGATCTCCAAGATGGATTATTCTCAAGCTACCATCAAGGAGGTCTTGATTGCCCTGTGGCCAATCTGCCAGTCCTGTAAGGGTGCCTTGGTGATCTTAGAGTGGCACATCCTGGAGGGAACAATGCAGCAGCAGGGGACATCCCACACCATCCTGGAGATGACAATGGGGTTTGTACTCCTGACTGGGAAAGACAATTTTGACTAGTCATCTGGGGAGATGCAATTGTTTGCCACCACTTTTCCCTCCACATCCTTGCCAGTACAGGAACAAATAATTTGTTCTCTCTCTCTGTAGTGATGTCTCTGCCAGGGGCAGAATTTAATGGAAATAATAGGATATATGGAGCCAAGAGGCAGGAGAATGTCTGCGCTGTGCCAGACAAACCGACCCAGTGCAATATATTAGGGGAGGACTAGAGCCAAGAGCTCTAATCCACAGTAGCTGTGATGCACCATGTTTCCAAAGGCTTGTACAAAGACTCCTCTTCTTCAGATCAGCCTGCTTCCATGAAACAGAAGAACTCTCAAGGCTCTCTGTAGTCTCTGTCTTTATAGTCTCTATAGGGACATTTCTTGAGGAAAATAGTTCTTTCTGTGAACATTAAGCCTCAAAGTTGGCTGAATGAGGGTAGAGAACAAGGTCATGGCCTTCTGCTCCCCTCCCCTGAAACTCTCGCTTGACTGACACCATGAAGTTAGATGCTAATAAATCAGCAATCAGCCATGCCCTTCTGAATAATTTTCTGTTCTCCTACATTATATCTTCTAACATTGGTGATTTCATATAATTAATGCTAGACAAGGGAAGATTTGGAATTCATGGCCTATAGGAATGCAGGCTCTTTCTATGCAAGTTTCCCCTGTATCTGAAAGAACTCTGCCTTAAGTAATTGTTGCCCTGATTTTAGGATTACTGCTGCAATAAGTTAAAACAGACAAACTGAGCTGCCTGATATAAGGCAGAGGGGGCTGGAGCCATGAGGTCTTTGCTTTCGCCTTGCTGCGCTGATGATGTTTTACACAGGCAAACTGTGCTAATCCCAGAGCAGCTGGAACTCTCGCTGGGAAGGACACCGCCTGCCACTTCTGCATAATGGAGATGGAGTATTTAGACACACGCAGGCTTACATAATTTTCCTGACTAAGTGACTTCCTCTTTGATAATGTATAAATCAGATGTACCTTAAATTGCCGTCCTGTTTTCATGAAAGCCTGCGCAAAGCTGTACAAGCTGGGAATAATGATCCCTTGATAAATGAGGGAACTTAACTTCCCAGGAAGGGGGGAAATGGTCCAGGCAACATTCTCATGAAAGGCAAAGAAAAAGTCTTCACAAAGGCTTACCCAATACCCCAGTACTAGTTTTCATTATGGTGCAGTCTTCCCGTGGAGAAAAAGGATGTTTTGGTGGGGATGATTTCTACCCCATTGACTTGGAGAGGAGGCAAATATGTGTGCCTAAGGAGTGGGAACAGCGGTACTTGCTTAGCCATGACATGGTGTTAATCTCTCTGTCCTCTTCAGTGAATATCTGCTGGTTTCCATCAAAATGCTCGTTATTCTAAAAGGATGGCTTTGAAATCTGATGGTGTATGGGCTTAGGGAAACATTGATTGGTGTGATAAAACATCTGGTCAAATGGCACATAGGCAGAGATACTGCAGTTTTCTACACAACATTCCTGCAGAAGAGGTCATACTTTATCCGAAGGGAGTTGTGTTCGAGCCAGTAACGTGTCCATAGATCTCATGAGTTTAATTTGTAAAACGTGTTACCAGACATTATAAAAAGACTGCAATTTGATGCCAGGCTACTGCATTTGCTGAGCTTCTTTGGGAAAAGGGCAGCTGTCACCTGCTTCCTGAACTCATCTCCAGCATGGCAACAGTGTCTGTTGGCAAAGGTGGTGGCTTTTCACTCTCTTCTGTTTCGCCTGTTTTGCCTCTGCCTGTGGTGTTAACTCCCAGAGAGAAAGGTGAAGGGATCTTTTCATGCAGGTTTTCTCTTGTGTTTTGGATGGCTCACTGAGTCTGTTTCGGATCTTGCTCAGATGTAAACTATTTGTTTACCTCTCCACCAGTATAAAGCACAAGGTTTTATGGATGTAGAATCAGTTCTTTACAACTCCTTAGGTAGAAGGTTTAATCCTCTCTTAAGGGTAAGGAAAGACACACATAGAGCTTCAATGACTGACTGGAGGCTTAATTATGAGTAGAGAATAAGCTTGAGATTAAAAATAAGGATTGAATTCAGCTCCTTAATGAACGGTCCTAGATCTTGCTGCCTCATTTTATGCAAATGTGCAAGCAGCATATGTTCTACACAACAGACTCATCGTGTTGACTCATCGGAAGGAACAGAAAAGGGACTGTTTCTGTATTATCCGCTATCTGCCTTTTGCGATGCACTTTCCCTGTCTCTGTATCTTGAGCACTCTCCTTGCTCTGGTCTCAAAGTATGTGTGTGTGTTCACGAAGCCAGATGGAAGTCTATGCAATCACACTTCAAAGGAAGGGGTAAAGGTGGAGAGGGAAGGAGGGGATTTTGGCAAGATGGAGCCAGTTGAGGAATCTGCTCCCTTGCCCTAGGAATGGCGCAAATGGGAACATTGTCTGCCAGAGCCTGGACTGCATGTTCTGGGTGGGAGAAGGAAGCCTATAAATTAGGATTTCTTCTTTTCTCTATCTTAACATTTATTTATTTGTTCTTCTCTTTCTTCCCCCTCATCCCTCCCTGCCATCAATGGCAAAACTAATGGCATCATGTCAAAATCTGTTAATGCATCTGCTCTGCAGGTTCAGGTTATCAAAAGTATTAGCTAAGCCAGTCTGCAAACACTTGGCGAACATCTGTCTGCCATCACACAAAATACTCTAGGTGGCAGGGAAAATTAATAAACCTAATTGGTTATGAAGCAGTATTAAACATCGACTAATATCACATTGGAATTCTTCCAGTGTCCCCAAAGCTGTTGCACATGCTCTCTCTGTGCATGGACCATGAATGAAAGGGAGTCTACATTGCTTGGATTTTGCAAGTCTTACATATTGATGGTTGTTGTATTAATATGAAGTTCTTGCTCTGATATTGCACCCTCTTCTCTCTAATTATTCCAGTGGTGATGGTGATGAGCGATTTTCCCCAGTCCATGGATGTTTAGAAATTGGTAGTGGGCATGCTTTTTATTTCTCCCACTAAGAGAGTATATGCTGCCTTTGAGCCCTTTTGCCATGAGTGACAGAATCCTTGTTTCTCTGGGTAGTAGATGCTAACTGTGACTCCAGTGCAAATCCTTTCCTCCCATTTCCCCTAAGAAATAAACTATAATTATCCAGGCTGAAGACAGGAGAAGGATTCGTGAGATAGAAACCAAAGACGAGGTATCTTTTAGCAAATCGATAGATTTCTGAAGAGTTGAGTAGCACAGTGAGAGCTGTTGAAGGATTGGCAGAGAGGATTAACAACATGAATCTATCCAGCACGAGGCACAGCCACTTGCATTGACTCAGTCTCCTGGCTGCTGCTAGAAAATCAGAATAAGAGGAGATAAAAAGACATTCCAAAACTGTCTCCCCTGTGGAGGGTCATATATGGTGGCTGAAAATCTGCACTCCACAGACTGCACTGTAGACCAGGTTTTTACTGTTTTCTGACCTCAGTGAACTATGGCTGCCTCAGGGAAAAGGAGAATGTAAGCAGCATGAAGATGAAGCACTCCCAGGGAAATTGTGAAACAGCAGTCATGAAGAAGAAGCAGCTGTCCTGCGCTGCTGAACAGGGGATCCTACTGCATTAACCCATTTTCTGCTTCTGGATCACCTGGATGAGCTCACTTTCCCAATCTGAAGCAATCTGAGACTTAGTCGCTAGATCCTCCTACCTCTTCTGTATGGTTATGTCACAGGTTAGTGAGTGGTTCCTCTTTGTGGTCTGAAACATCTTGTCTCCGTCTAATGGCCTAGTGGGAGATGCTAAAGAATCTTTGCTTTCTCCACAGACTGGAGAGAGGTGGCAACACTTCAATCCTCAGCCTTGGATCTCCACCAAGCCTTGGTAGCAAAGGGACTGATCTCGGCAGGCTGATACCTGGCAGCTCCAGCAATCATGCTCAGGCTCCACTGAGGTTTCTGCTGTGACACTCTGCTTTTGCAAATAGGCTAAAAACACTACTCCTAGACTGACACCGGTTTTTAGATTTGCTTTCAGCATCCCGTTGGTGGCTATAGCATCAGCATCCCTGTGTGTTAGGCCATTCCGCACTGGAGGGGCGCTAAGTCCTCAGGAGACACCACTTTATGGTCAGCTCCACAGTCACCACTTGCTTGCTTCAACTCTTGCCAGAGCTTATCAGTGTCCTGAAACCATAACTGCTCCTACTCCTTCCCCTCAACACTGGCTTGTACGCTGGGAATGTCTCTGTTCCAACTGGCATCCTCTCCCGTGGTCCTGGTGCTCCCAGTCTCCTTGTCAGGCTGGGCACATAGAGTTCTGCTCCCCAGGTAGTTTTGTTCCTTGCCCACCTGAGTGCTGATGCTATGGTAAAAATAATTCTGCAAGGAAATGAGAGCACTGATTGGGATTTAAATAAAATTTACATAAAACTCTGCCTTGAGTACTAATTAATTAGGTGTTAAAAGCCCCTGAAAAAGCAGAAAGGGGGGCCAGTCTGCCTTGCCACATGGGGAGAAGCTATTAGGAATCATAGAATACAGAATCATAGAATCATTTAGATTGGAAAGGAACTTTTAGATAAAGTCCAACTGTTAACCCAGTACTACCAAGTCCACCACTAAACATGTAAGTTTAAGTGCCTCATCCACATGTTTAATAAATGACTCCAGGGACTGTGACTCCACCACTTTCTTAGGCAAGCTGTTACAGTGCTTGACAACCCTGTTGGTGAAGAAATTTCTCCTAATATAACAAGGAAAAAATTCCAATCTAATCATCCTCTGTCAATATTTGAGGGTGTTTCCTCTTGTCCTATTGCTTGTTACTTGGGAGAAAAGACTGACTCCCACCCGGCTACAACCTCCCTTCAGATAGTTGTAGAGAGCGATAAGGTCTTCCCTGAGCCTACTCTTCTCCAGGCTAAACATCCCCAGTTTTTCTTACCTGAAATTCACTGGCAGCCACAGCTGAGGCTGTGGTCACCAACACTGTGAGTGGCCCAGACGAGTAAGGTGTGGAGGGAGCAGTGTTAGTTTCCGTGCTGTGCTCCCCTTGGCATGTCTTTTGCTGCAGCAGTGACCCTGGAGCTCTAGGCTTTATGGCTCTCAGAACCTACCTGTGACTCACAACAGAATTGCAGCCTCCAGCCGTGCCAGAGGTGCCCAGCACCACAGCTGGCCCAGATGAGAAAGGCGGGGAGAGAGAAATGCTGGGCCAGTGTTGTGCTCCCCTTGGCACACTCTTTGCAGCACCAGTGTCCCTACTGCTGTGATGGGGAAGTGCTTCCAGCCTCATTTGGTGGTGTCACGAGGCCTCCTTCTTGTGCGGGCAGTGCTCACAGAAGAGGCCTGTAGCTTGTCCTTGTCCACTACCCAGGGCAGTAGGAGGCAAGTGCAACATCAAGACGGAGAGGGGCTGTGCTAGTACTTGTGTATGCTCTCTGGTAGCCCCTCGAGGCAACTTTTCCCCATCTATTATAAATATTATAAGGGACAGTCTGCTGCTTGTGGTGACTTAGTGGTTAATTAAGCAATGAGATGTACCAGCCTGGGTGACACCACCAATTAACTTGTTCTTCATACTGTCTATCTAATTTCATGTATCTAAGATTTTATAGAATGCTCATGGCCATGGAGAGGCTGAGGGTAGGGAGGCCTTTAAATTTTACTGCAGTTTATAGTGCTGCCAGAACCCCTTGGCTGCCATTAGAAAATGGGTCACGTAAATGGACAACCAGGAATGCTCAGTTGCTTGAGCTATTTGAAACAGGATTGAACCAGCTTGTTGTGTCAGAGAGAATATTAGATTTTTCCTAGACAGATTGGCCTTCTCATGCCCCAGCCGGTCCTCAGAAAATTTCAATAGGCTGGGTTATGAGGCTTCCTTACTCAGTAGCTCCTTACTACTCAAAAAATCCTGCTGTGTCAGACTGGTTTCTCTGCTTTCAGGATCTTTCTGTTTGGAGGACCATGGAGCAGTTTTGATCTTAATGGGTGTCCTCAGGAGGCTGCCTGCCAGGTCAGGTGTTCAGTTCGTCTGGTTCCTGGCCTCTCTGGAAGATAGCCCTTTCTCCTCTTGAGCCCACCCGAGCAGCAAATCACCTCTCACTTGTACAGAGATAGGCTTTCTTGTCTATTGGCAGCCTACTGGTTGGCCTGGTCAAAGCTAAGAAGACATATCTTCCTGTGAAAATTGAGGGTTTGTTCCAAATTGGACACCTCGCCTCCAATAGAATCACAAATATTTAAATCATCTCCAGAACAGAATTTTTTCTCTTTGCCCAGTGGTACTCTCAAAGAGTGCAACAGGCTGCTGTGCAAATCTGGAGTTAACACTTTGTGTGAGTCAAAAACCTTTCCCTGCTCAGCTTTGATGGCCAATCTCTTTTAGCTTTTTTCTTTTCATTTTTCAGAGAGGCTTGGAGTTCACAAAATCCACAGGCAGAGGAGAATCCCCTTGTTGTGCCATTAATTTTTCTCCACAGCTGATCATTAAGTACATGAGAGCTGCAATAAGCCTCACTCTATCCCAGGCTTGGCATACACTACACATCTTGAGATGACAACAAATCCTCATATGGGAGTACCTTTTCATCCTTTCTACTCCACCACCCAAAACCAATCATATAGACTCTGCAAATACTTTGCTCAAATTCTTTCTCAGCATTTTTCCCTGTACACATCTGTGCCCCCAAATATTTTGAAACTTCCAGTGTCCCTGGCACAGAGATGTGCCTTTCTGACTTGTTTTTGTGTATGTAACAGAGGGAGATCTGTCCTGATCAATGCATGGATGTAGACCTTTCAAGGAAAACTAAGTGGGTAGCCACCCTATGGTGGGCACATAGTGGATCACCTGAGCTTGGGCCACTGCAGTTCTGGAAAAGATGTGAACAGAGACCCTCAGGCTTTTTTCAGTGCTCTAGAGGTTAATTCTGGTTCCTCTGACAAATTCCAGGTGACGTTACATGCTGCTTATCTAACCTTTTCTTTGCAGTAGCATTTGGCTATTGCTATGTTGTTTGGGATTTTTACCAGAATGGTAATGGTCAAAGGCCTGGGGAGCAAAGTCTAACAATCCAGATTAGAGTCCTTCAGTGCTGAGTGCTGTCCAAAGATGGGAAAAAACAGCTGGAAACTGGTTTCCTCATTTCTCCTCCCCTGTCCCAGTTCTTAGCCCATTTCAACAGATTTAAATTGCAAGTTCAGGCTGAGTGAGCGCATAGTTAGCATAGCAGGCTACATATAGTTTTGGAAAGTATCATTCTTCCTGGAATCTCAGATGCATTCAGCTTCCATTTTCGGGTTATGTATTCTACCCTCCAAGTGAAGTGTAAAAGCAGAGCTGCTCTGTTCTGTGTGGATATTGTGGAGCCCACAGTGTCTGTTGTTCCAGGAAGAGTTTTTCCCTTTTTAATGTCCAGAATCTCTTTGTCCTACAATGCACAACATCCTGACAGTCTGTGTAGTGCTGCTGCCATTCTACCAATCACTACTTCAGGGCTGGAGACACCATCTGCAACATGCATTTGGGATTAATTTGTGTGGATGTGAAGCTATGCCAGAAAAGTAGCATCTCTCCACAAATGGGTGACATGTTCTGTAACCAAGGTGGGATCTGTAACCAAGGTCGGGTGACTAAAAGCAGCTATGTCTGCATGCAATATTCTGACTTTAAAGTGCTGAGATCATGTCTAGCCTTCTGGATCCTTGGCAAGGTATCCAGTCAAGATCCAGAGCTCATTTTATTTCTAAT
The DNA here is from genome assembly GCA_013397775.1 of Eulacestoma nigropectus. NCBI lineage: Eukaryota > Metazoa > Chordata > Aves > Passeriformes > Eulacestoma > Eulacestoma nigropectus. The sequence goes on from VZTE01002534.1 coordinate 1,255,977, forward strand.
CTTACCTTCACCACTGAAATGTTTGAACCCTACTCAGTAGTATATTATGTTAGAAGCTTGATAAGCATATCTGTAACTAAATAGGTGCATTTCTGAAGAGAGGAAATAGCTTTGAAATATAAGTACGTAACTATACATTGCATTGTCTTTTCATATGGGAGGGAACTCAATCTCTGTTTCTATTTATCTTGTGTCAGGTTTATATTCAATGTTTCTGCAGTTGTCAGGACTTAAAAGGGCTTTATTTCTCCTGTCTTTTGAATTTTCTTCCTTTTCCATCTTTCTCTACATCTCTGGAGACAGTCATAGCTCAAGATAGGATGCAGTTCACAAAGTTGCAGAGCTTCAGGTACCTTTGATGTGTTCTGCTTACAGGCTCAAGATATTTGCTGAGCTTACTCATTTTCCTGCTAGACGTCTGAACCCTTTTCAGGCCTTCTCTGAGGAAGCAAGGATGCTGCCTCCTAGGATCACCTGGGAATTTTGTTTAACAAATTACATTTTAATGCAAAAATCCTCAACAATGACAACACTTAGGCTCTGTCTAACCTCTTCTAATGCCACATTACAATGGTGGCATAATATGGGTCCTAAGTTTGTAACAGTTTGGTGAAGCATCCTGTAGACCCTAAAATGAGCAACACTTTTGTGACTGACTATGATGACCAGGCAGCAACCTCAATGCCACAGCTGCTCTGATTTATTCCTCTACAGAGCAGGACACCTGCACAAAGCTCCTCAATGACAGAGGTTAGGATAGTCAGAATAAAATCAGTATGGTATTGCCATACTTCCCAGGAGCTCTTAGTTGTAAATGTAATTATCTCAGCCTTTTTTATTCATATCCTCTGTTTCCTAATGTTACCCCTCCTCCTGAGCTAGAGAAAGTCCATATATTTCCTCTCAGTGATGGTGAACAGAGAGAGGAGGTGGAGTGGTAGAGGCTCACTGCCTACAAAAGAACTGCATTGTATTTGATCAATTTTAGCCATCTCCTATCATTCTAGTGATTTCAAGGAAGCTAACTTGTTCTCAACTCTATAAAAAGCCCCAAAACGGCTTTAAGTTCCTGGGTGTTGCTGGTTTTGAATTATTTTTGTTTGTGAATCTAAGCTCTTTTTCTCATGTGTGTTCCCCTACATGTCTTCCAGGTTAAATGTTATTTTGAATAAGATGCTTTAAATTTTTTTTAGGGATTGCTACTGCAAAGAAAGAAATCACTCTCCCATACATGTGATAAATTCAGTATTCAGAGAGTAGTTCTTCTAAAACTGAAAACAGTCACTATGTTTTGGGGTCAAACCTGTAGATTCAGGTTGGAAGAAACTCAGGAGGTCATTTAGATCTTGCTCAGGCAGAGTCAGTGACCTGACCTACTTCACTTCATTGTCTTATACACACTGTAGCCTTAACTGTAATGCTATCTGAAAAAACCCCAAAATAATAATAATAAAAAACCCAAACACAAATCCATCAACATTATATGCAATTTTGAAGCACTGCCCCAAACACTGACTTTTTTCTCTGCTAAAATACAAGCAACCTCATCTGCAAGAGGTAAACCATCACATTCTCATTTGACAGCACACTTTCATAAAAATCTCTTGCACACAACCACCACTGTTTTCAGTCCAGATCTGGTTCTGTATTTTGAGTTGCTGAGAAGTGCTGGGGGCTGAGCACAGGGAGCTCTGTGTTCAGGGAGAGGAGCTATGTGCAGCACAGGGCAGCTCTGGTGAAACGGTGCAGCCATCAATGTGAGACTACTTAAGGACCCAAATCCGACACAAATAAATTTGTCCCAGATATCCTGGTCTGTTAGGCACCTGTCCTAAGGGGTAGAGGAATAAAACCATCTTTCCTAAAGTCAGTGGTCTCACCTCTGCAGTGCCATGGCTACCAGGGCAGCTCCAGCTATTGGATAAGGTCCAGGGATGGAAAGAAGCTGTAATGATCTCATTCCTGCTCTCAGCTTCTGCTGTGTGCAAGGTAAGCCCTTGGGAGAAGATTTACAACAGCATGTAGGTGCCTACCAGGGTCATATTGACATCTTTGGAAACTCCCAGGCACCCAAGTACGTCAGTAAATATGCACCTCATTTAATCCCTCACAGCATGATCTTGAATTTATCTGTAATGAGAAGCTACTGGATGCCTGGTGGGACACCACTCTGGGGAACAGAATTCTGATTAAGCCCAGGGGACCTGAGTGGCAAATGACAAAAATGATGCAGTTCTGGGAAGCTGAACTCACCAGAAACCTTTCCCAGCCTTAATAGCTAGATGTCTCACTCTGCCAGGGCTCAGCCCAGCTGTCCAAACAGTAAAAAAAAATCTACCTGTCAGATTTTTTTTTACTTGCCCAAATATGGATTTACCCCCTTCCCCGACCCCTCCCCCTCGACCCCTCCCCCTCTTCCTAATTACTCTGGCCTATAGTCCAGATTTTACACTGGCCAGCCAAGGGACAGGTTTTCTACACATCCTCATGTCTCTTGGTAACCAAAGTCACGTCGATGAACTCTGTAGCAGGTTACTGTGCAGTCAGAACATACTTCTTACAGACACAACAATCAACAATGAGTGAAGTAGCTTTACTTCAGCTAAATATGCCATGCATTTAAAATGTCTGTCTTCTATGATAGGATCTTCCAGGCACAGTGATGGAAGGTGTGTGGGCTGTGACTATGCCTCAGCCAGAGATATCGTAGCGATCTAGCAGAAACATTGAGAGCTGAATGGATTGGCATGAACAGCACCAGAGGACATGGCAGAAGAACAGGAATGACAGCTGTTGATCACACCTAAGCTAGAAGATCATCAAGATCACACCACATCTTGCAGCTTCTCAAAACACCCAGACTGGGAATGACTCAGAAGACGGACTGAAGCCATTAAGAGGTAGTAAGATAAAGGACAAGCCTGGAACCATTAAAGATATCCAGGTAAGGCAACTAAAGAGAATCTTTCCTAATAATTCTGAAAGGTGGAACTGGGTGAGGAGACAAGACATCACAACCACTGTGAATCCTTAAAGTGAACAAAAGACAGATCCAAACCCAGCCTGGCCGCTTGCCTGAGACGAACTCTAGAGATGTGGTGACACATTATTTCATGTCCCATGCCCCCTGTCTTTGGAAGGAGTCCTGGCTGGAGCACATTGGCACACACCTGTTGGTGCTTGAAAAGATGCAGACATGAAAGAATGAGTGTGAATGAAATCAGAGGTTTAGAATTAAATCATCTCCCTGATAAGGTCTCATTCAGCTCTGCTGCATTAGTTGAGATCTGTGCAAGAGCAGAGCACTCCAGTTCCTAGCAAAGGAGTTAGTGTGAGCTAAACCTAAAAGATGTTCTGCAAAAGAAATATGGAATATTCATATACAGCTTTGTGAAGGTAGGTGTGTGTGCTCCAAAGCCTGTGGTTAAATTAATTCTTAAAGCTCCTCAATTTGACACTGCTTTCCTCTCCATAAAGAATGTAACTGAAGGAGGGATAATTTTCTCTCCTCCTCTGCTTCTTTCTTTCTCTACCACCTGTTCCCACATATGATGTCTTTTGTCATCAAAGACTATACATACTATACAAGCCCTGATGCAGGGCTGTAGTCCTGAGGCAAAGGTATGCAGGGAATATTAAGAAGGCAGGCTATGAATGGAGAGAAACTCTATAGATTATATAAATTCTTCTTTGTCTTCATTTCCCTGTAAACTCTGGCTCTAACTCATGTGTGAGCTGCAAGATATCTGTCAGATTGAGCACTGCTTATTGAATATATTTAGTGAGGAAAGAAGGGTTGGGCTAGTGCAGTAAAAGAAGCAAAGCCTTCATCTCAGTTGACAGGTGGCTTATGGCTACTGGCTGGACCCAAAAGCTCATCTTCCCAGGGACACTGGAAGTGACTGCAATTTTATCCTTCCTTCTGTCCTTAAGCACCTCAGGGTGCCTGGATAACAACAATATCTGAAGTCCCTAGATGCCTTTCCCCTCACCCCATTTTCACAGAGAGAGTGGGGACACCACCTGAATGTGAAATGGCTTCTTTATTCCTCCTGCTCAGCCACAGCCCTGCTGGCTTCAAGCACAAGTCCTGCTGTGTGATGCTACAACTGTAGCTAACACGGGAGCAGTTTGTTGGCTGTATAAAGGAGTCAACTCTGTTCTGCTGCCTGCCCACTGTGTACACTGAGGTGTGACTGGGTGGGAGGTGGAGGTGGTTTACTGGGACTGGACACCTGCAGGTTTTCATTTGTGTGGTCTGTCTCCGTATAGGCTGGGCTTGGCATGAAAGCACACCCACTGCACGTGGTATAGGTGTGACAGAAAATGTAATGACCCACTGAGTCAGAACAGTGGTCCCCATAACTCAGCTCTCAGTGCCCTATGGTGCCAGTAGGAGATGGTATTTTGGAATAGCATGGGAGCTCGACTGCTTTCAGCAGTGTCTTCACTGTGTACACCACCAGCACCACGGCATTTGGTGAGCAGCAGTTCCGTTGTCACCTCACCTACCAGACTTGGAGAGTCCATAAAAGTTCCTGATATCTTCCTCTCAAAGCAAAGACACCAGCCATTTTGCACTCTCCTTCCACAGTGGCTGCCCCAAACCTTGGCCATTTTAGTTGCTCTTCTCCATGCCTTCTCTGACTCCACACTGCCCTCCTGGGAAGCAGGGACCAAAACTGCCTACCATATCCCAGAGCTGCATGCATCTGGATTTTATATGGTAGCAAAATGGTACAAAGGAAGAGGACTGTACAGTGGCATCCTGTTCCACTCAGGAACCATCAACTTCAGCCAGCACCACCCTTGACCCCTTTTCCCATCCATTCCTGGCACTGGACAAAGCTATTTTCACCAATCACTTTAGCTGTGATGTTTTCCCAACCTTTCTGTCCGTATAAATGTGACACTGGGCAGGGAAACTTTCACAGGGTGTGTGTAAGAGACCCTAACTTCTCGTGCTGCAAATACGAGGACAGTTCAGCTCAAAGCTCAGGCAATGCAGTGAAGGGAGCATGAGTGGATGCATCCTCAAAGAATATGCAGCCACTTCTGGGCAGGGAGATACAGCAGCAGGGTGTGGTGAACCAGGGAAGTGTGACAGTGAGGGCTACTGCTAATAGAAGTGGCTTGGGGGAATTCTGAGACAGACTAACTGCATGACTTAGCAGTTATCTCATGGGGAACCTCTCCTAAAACAATCTTGCAGAGTGTCCATCAGACAATATTTCTGATGACCTTGCTGAAAGGTCTGCTATGAGGCAGAGGAGAAAGAATGGAGAAAGAAGGAAGGACTTCTCTGACTCTCTTCCTGAGTGTGAAATGCTAATTCTAGGTAACTTTGGATTTTAGTGGAGAAGAACAAAATATCTAAAAATAAAATGTCCCTTCACAAGGGCTACACTGTTTAGAAAGAATTGTAGCATTTAGAAACTGCATATATTCTCCAGCATTTGCTAACTGGACCATGGCAGGACTTCAGAGCATCATTTTCCACTCATAATACAGCTTCTAGCACTGTCAGTGCAGCCTTTTGCCATTTCATCCAACAACTTTCAGGTGGGAAAATGGGAGAAAGGGGAAGTCTCTGCCATACTGTGCTGCATGACTATGGCTTCGGGAAACTCCGAAGGGCCCTGGTGGCATTGCATTTTCCAGTTGGATGCTCTGGGGGAGATGGCAGCATGCGAGGGCCCCACCAGGCAGGGGAGGGGTTCTCAGCTGGTTGAGCATAGCAGAGGTGCTTGTGAGGGGCACATGCTTGTGGCATGGCAGGACTGAGGCATCCGGTGCTCAGCTCCTGAGGTATGTCTGGGTCAAATGCACATTGCCTGGGAGGCCAGAATACCCCTCAGAATGGTGAAACAGCCTGGAAAACACATTTGCCCATTTTTATCCTGGTCCTTTAGCTGAACTCACCTCCATAGCAGAGACTAGTAACTTGAGCCTTCTGAGTCTTAGTGTCACCAGCTATAAAAATGGGGTTAATATCAAGCTTACCTACTTTCCAGTGAGTTGCAGCTAATTAGAGTTAGCGTTAGTTAATGCTTGCACAGCCCTGGGGTGTGAAAAAGATAATATCATGCTAAGTGTTACTGCTGGTGCCTAGACACCATGATTCTTCATAACCAGAGCAGTCAATTAAACTAGCTGAGAGTGGAGAGATACAGCAGCAAGGAAGGCAGAGGAGATATACAAACTTAATACTGTATGCATGATGGCCTGCAGCTGCAGAGGGCAGGGAAAGCTCTGTTCCTGCTGCTAAGGGAGCCAGAGAGACAGTTCTGTTTGTGTAGGAGTGCAGATGTTCCCCAACAGCTTTGGGCTGCACTGCAGCAGTCCACTGGCTGAGGAAGGGAAGGGTCAGTTCCTGACAGATTTATGGGATAGGGGGCTCTGTCTAATCTTCACCCTGGCTCTTGCTCATAATGTGTCGAGGATGCTGATTTCCTAGGAGGTCTTCTGGACAAAGCAGAGCAGCCCTTCCCAGAGAGTGAAGGCCAACCTTGCCTTGTGTCTGTCAGCTAGCAGCATCCTTGGTGGGGAGTAAGGAAGACTCATCACAGTGTTCAGTACAGGGCAATGTTTCACCAGCCACAACGCAGAACAGCACTGGGCATAACACAGCCTGATAGATACACTGTCTTGAACAGGGGATCCATTTCACCCATGCCAGCTGTAGGCACGGAGCAGACACTCAGGGACTGTGGGAGAAGTAGAGTGGAACAGAGCCATCTCTGTTCCCAGCAAGGCACTGCCCTGAAGGGAAAAGAAAAGTCATTGGACTTGCTTGAAGCCCAAAAGGGGGAATGTAGAAACGTGTGATGCCATTTCCCAAACCTGGATTTTGTCCAAGACACTTGGATTAATACCGTATTTTTTGGTGCTTGATCAGGACTGACTACCCATGTCAGGACCATGGCTTGCAACCTTTCAGGAGCCATCCCCAGCCACACAGAGGTCTGACCACTTGTGACCCACCAGGGAGGCAAAGAGAGGATTGTCACACTCTGGATCGCCAGTGCCATTTCTTACAGCTCCCTGGTGCTAACCTACGTATTAGCTGAGGACTTGGCTAGAGCTCCTGGCCAGCTTCCATACTCTGCAATTGCATTCTGCTGCCTTGAAATCTCTCTCCTCATGCACATGCACATGCACAGCCCATGGTTTAATAGGGACACAGAAGCTGTCACTGCTTTCTGTCCAAAATTCCTGCACAGTGGTGGAGGTGGCTCATCCTTCTCAGGAACATATTCCATTTCAGTGCCACAAGACATGAATTATGTGCCTGGAAAGGTTATAAAAACACTTTGGGACCCTTTGGAAGGAAGATGCAATCTTGAGATGAAAAGTGATAATAAAATGTCACCCGGTTTGACTTCTGGCATGATCAGGGCCTCAGGCTTTGACTAGGGAGAGGTGTCCTCATGATGCTGGGAAAGATTGCCGACACTAAGCATATTCCATTTATGAAGTCATAAAGATGTCTGTACTGGGTAACTGATTTAGGATTTTGTTCCTCCTTTCTCCTCCTTTCTCCTCCTTTCCCTGTCCTGTGGTTTTTCTTCAGCCTTCTCCTCCTCCTCACACTCTGTTCTCCTCCCAAAGAAGCCAAGCAGCTCCTGCCGTCAGAACGATTATTCACCCCTGTATTAGAATGAATGATTAGTCTTTGTCTAGTTGCCTCCATAATTAAGTGCTGCATGAAAGAATATTTTGTAAGTAACCAAGGCAGTTGCTCCCTCTGGAGCTGTTGGGAGCATGGTACAGCTCTCCATCGGCTTATAGGCAGAGAAGTGAGTGTCCTGCATGGAAACACATTCACACCCAACCCCTGACACAGGTCCTGGATGCCCAAGCTGTGCTTGTAGCTGGGGCATGTACCTCCCCAACAGTGCTATGTGCACATGATGATCCCTTTGCATTCCTTTGTGGGCTGCTACCGATACCCCACCTGATGAGTGTGTGCACAGGGGCACAGACTCAGCTCCCTAGTCCAGGTACCCTGTCCTGTGTAGGTCTGTACACTCCTGACTCAGGACTGAGCCTCTGCATACCTCCAGCTTTCTCATTTCCCTGACTCAAAACCATCAGACTAGTCCTTCTCTATCTCTGCGAACCCCCTGGATAACCTCCATATTAAGAGAAGGCTTTCGAGGGAGGGCTGGGGTAAGGGGAGAGGTCGTGAGTGAGGGATATTAGACAGCAATAAAATGTAAAGAACACCCCACCCTTCCTATAAATATCCCAACAGCTCCTCTGCTTCCTACCAGCACTAATGAGGCTCAACAGGAGTGATGGAGGGCAACAAAGGAATCACTGATGAACAATCAGAGATGGTGCTTGGCTGCTAATCGGCCTAATGAGCTGCTTTGCATAAGATGAGAGGGAGGGAGGAAGATGAGCAGATGGGCTCTTGGAGGGAAGGCCAGTGGCAGCAGGAGCGCCACGAGGAGTGCCCTGCAGCATGGCAGCGCTGGCTGCTGTCTCTCTACTCCCTCCTGGCAGGAGACACTGACCATGAGAGGGCCAGCACTGGGCAGCTCTGCCAGAGTGGCTCAGGCACAACTGAAAGCCTGGTGTGAACCACGACTTATCACAACATGCCTCAACCCACATGGCAGTTCTTGTATCATCCTTGTGCATCAGAGAGGTTAATCCAATCATCTGCTGAGGAGAGGGGGGACACAGCTTCTGTAACTCCAGTGGCCAAGACACAGACATGGGGAACTCCAAAGGACAAGTCACCCTACTCTTAGAGATACCCAAGTCAGAGCAGAGGTCTCTGACTTGACTCTCAGTCAGACTCTGAAAGTATGTTTACCATGGAGGGCTGGATTCATTCTCCACTTGTCTGTCTTCTGAGGGACACCAGCTGACCAGCTCATCAGACACATACCCTGGGGATTATTATCCCTATGAAGGGGATTAGCATCTTGTTCCCTACTTTTTTCCAGTAGGAATGGGGGTCCAGGTGTAGGTGAGAAACTCAGGTTTCACAGTGAGTTAGCAGCTGTGTTACTGGTAAGGAGGATACAGGAGAAGGAGCAAGAGACAGACATACACTGCAAAGGAGAGGCTGTCTGTGCCTCCAACAGCCATGTATAGGCAAGCCATAGCCTAATCCCAGCCCACATCAAAATCTTGACAAAGATTTTGTGATTTAAGGGGCTTAAGTGCCTGGTGCATTCCAGCAATGCATGGCAGGTACAGAAAGAGGATTTCCCAGCTTGAGGATATGACACAGGCAAAACACATTTGAGTCACTTTTCCTTGGCACTTTAGTACCACTTCTACTATGCTTGCTAATGGGAGACTGGAGAGACTATGGTTCCCTGTTTTGCTTCCTACACCTGACTGCTGATCCTTCCCGCACCGCTAGGTGAGAGCAGATCTACCATCTCTGTCATCTTATTTCAGTCCTTGGCCATTTTCCTGCGGCTGCGGGCAACCACGCAAGTCATGATCTCTATTGCAATCCAGACAAGGATCTGCTAATAGCTGTCTGAAGTCTGTTAATGTTTCCCTTTCACAGAAGCTCTCTGAACAGCCAGAAAATGGTGACGACCGTGAAGCAAGAGCAGCAGGTTAGAAAGGCTGCAGCATTGCTCTCGTTTGAATTCAGAAGCAGATGCTATAATTTATCTTGCAAATGGAACTGTAGGAATGATTTTCTGCCTCGCCTCCATAATTTGTTGGCACTTTATCTAGGTGCACAGCTGTGGATGGGGTGTCCTCACAGCAGGGAGAAGGCACTGAGCTCTCTGCCCACTTACCAGTTTGTACTGGGAGAGATGATTATGGGCTGGGTGCAGCTCCTCTAGCAAAGAGGAGCTGATGAAAACCCTATTTCCCCTAGGGCAGGCTCTGTGCAAAGCTGTACACTGACTCTCACTCCTGATGCTTCTCCAGTGCAAGGGGCATCTCTAGCATGAGATGAACCTAGAGAACCAGTTCTGTATTCAGGGAAGCCTATGAGCTACATAAAGCCACCAGATATTCAGATGGTCCTTATGCTTCTCGAAGTTTTGCAGGGAAAGAGAGTAATGGAAAGAGATAATTTAGTACTGGATAGATGAGAATTACAGTGCCATGTTGTCTTGAAGCCAGCCAGTTGGGATGCCCTCAGCGCTGGGCCGGGAGAGACTCCATGCTGTGGGGGTGTTCACAGGGGAGGCGTGCTTCAGCTCTCCTCAGACCTTTTCCAGCTGCTGTTTTTCCCCTCCAGAGTCCTGCATGTTGAACTCCTACCCGTGAACTCCCTAACCCAGGAGGATGTGATACCTATACCTAAGCACGGAGATCTGAGGTGAGCTGTGAGGCTGATCACTTACAGGCTCTTTGTGCTGCTTGTGGGATAGTCAATCCTTTCACACTTGTCGAGTCTGCATGCCTAGAGTCCTGCACTCTGACTTGCTGTGTGTGCCTCTGACACTGTAGCCCTCCTGTAGCCTTCCAAGGACTGTTGAAAATGCTTCTCCAGGACCATCTTCTGGCAGCTTTGCAGAGCTGCAGAGGAGCCCTGTAGAAAAACCCTGAATGTTTTTTTTTGCATGGAGAGTACTGCAAGGAAGAGTAGTAAAAAGATATGCTTGGCTCAAAATCCAGTTCCCTTGTTCTGAAATGGTCACCCTGCTTTTCTGAAGCCTGATCAAGGAAAGAAATCTACCTCCTTGTTAATGTGATGTTATCCTTAATGACTATAGTCACATGAGGCTAAAGAAGGCCAGAGCCTCATGGATGCACAGATGAAGATATATAAATCCTGTGTGTCCCAAGAGTGTACAAGAGAAACCCATGATAGATGACTGGGGCAGAACATGAAAACACAACGGACAAAATGCCACATGAGTTTTGTAGTTATGGTTGTCACTGCCAGTGGCACTGCATTAGGTGCGATGAAAGAAGGGCTGGAGCCAGTCCGTAGCACTGAGGAGGGAAAGCATTGCAAGGCAAAACTGCAGAGAGCGATGGGAGGATGTTGTCTACAGCCATCGGTCTCTGTCTGGTCTGCTTTCTGTAACTGCTTTGCCAGCTTCAGGCTGTGATTGGCATTTACTGCCACCTCCTTTCCTGAAGTGAAGAAAGGGTACTGCTGTCCAGGCCTAACAATTATGTACGCTGTTCCCTTCAGGATCCAGAGGTGCTAAGATTGCTCACTTGGAGCACAGTTTTGTAACCTGCTTCCCTGCTGCTGATCCTGGCATCAGAACCTGAGAGCACAGGTACTTGTTTTCTCTAGCTATTGGCACACTTCAGTCTCCACCTGCCTCCTCTCCATATTTATTTTCCCAAAAGTTAGTTAGGCAGAGTCAAAATGAGGAGGAAGGACATGAGACAGACCCGCCCAATAGAAATTTTCCCCAGCATGTCCTTTCATAGTCTGGTCCTTAAAATACAGGACAGGGTGGTTGTTGCTGCCATAAGTGAGTATATTGGAGCTAGTCACTGTAGTGATATCTTCCTTCCAGCTGGTAAATGCTCTCCTGCTTCCTCTGTGTAATAGGCTATTATGGCTGAAGGCTGCTGGGTTGGGGTTTGGTGTTGTTTGGTTTGGTTTGGTTTGGTTTTGGGTTTTTTTGTGGTTTTGTGTGGGTTTTTTTTTTGGGGGGGGGGAGCAGTGTTTGGGGATTTTTTGTTTGTTTGTTTAGTCAGTGCTGTTTCTAGTTTGGGAAAAGAATGTCTTTGCTGAAACCATGGCAGGCAGAGGAGTGTCTGTCATGTTCCCATGACCATGGAGATGTTGTGCTACCTGTATTTATTCCATTGGTAAGATTATGCTGGGTCTCAGCAGCTCAGCTGCATCTGCAGAATTCTTCAACTGAACACCTGGAGATATTACTCTGGAGATATTTATATCATTAGACATTTGGATGGAGATCAGGAGCTGTAGGTTCAACTACTTCTATCACAAACTTTCACTGCAACTTTAGACAAGGTATTTTAACCTTTTGCAATTCATTCTTGCCTCCCCCCTGCAAAATAGATACCTAAATCTTTCTCTTACCCATTTGGATTGGAATATGCATAACTGCCTCTCTTTGTGCTCCCAAGCATCACCATACCACAGACAGATAGTTTTAATATTACAGCTCATAATTTTTAGTAAGTGATGATCCAATGATGCTCTTCACAAGAGGGTGAAAGCTATGTTTGGAGTCCTGTTCCAGTTCTTCTCATATCAGTATCTTCTGTATCTCTTCAGTTCCCTCTCCTGCTTCATATTCCCTTTTTTTTCTCTTGAATTCTTTCATGCCATGCTGCTGTGTGGCAAAACAGCTACCATGCAGCACCTCAGCTTTGACATATATGTGAGAAATAGGAGGTGACAGCTGGAAACAAAGTCCTCTTGTCTTGGATGAAAAACTGCAACTTCTTATTCCAAAATCTGCCGTCAAGAACGATTTTAACTCTTAAGTTTCTGTTGACACCTCGGGCCATATTCATACAGCAAAGCAGCATTGTGGAAGGCCAAAAAACCACAATGCACTCAAACCTTCACAGACATTTGGCCTGCAACAATCACCTACACTTGCCTTGGAGCTCACTATGTCATCTATGGAGACATCCATTTCCAGGGGCTGTGTAACATCTGAGCACTTACACACATCAAGTAGAAAATTTACAAATGCACCCAGTTGAGGAAAGGGGTCTCTGTAATTATCTTTCCCTTCACTGGCATACCTAACAGGGAAAGTCCTCTTTCTCTTGTAGATTGCTCCAGCAGAAGCACCACAGGATATGTTGCCATGGAAACAAAACCTTTTCCTTCTCGTATTTCAATAATGTGTTGAAGGTTTTCAGGGCCTTTTCCCTTTTTTTGCTCTGCTTGGCCTTTCAGCATTTACTGTGCATCATATGCTGGAAGGGCAATGCTCTTATTCTTCAAAACCCAACAAAAAACAACTCACAAAATTATTTTTCCATCTAAACTGAGTCTTTGCAATCCTTCCCTCTTATTCATTGTCTCTGTCATTCAATGGCTTTCTGTGACAATCTAACTCCGAATCAGCAATTTGCTTTGTGTGATACAAAGCTCCTTTGCCTGTGCCCAAGGGGAAGGGAGAAGTCCTGCTGCCGTGGACCTGTCTTGCAGATGAAGTTTTTCCCTGTTACACAATGCAGTTGAATGTCTTTTGGGGTACTGGGGGTGAGAAGGAAGGAGGTGCAAGCTTTTCCGCTCATGGGAAGAGTGTTGAAATGTGATTTCACAGCAGAGACTTTCGTCTCTGCAGATTCAATGCCTTGCAGTCTCTGCTGTGAAACCTACAACCACAGCCTGCTTGCTTCATTGCATAGCGCTGGGTTGCACTAGCGTATTGGAGTCTTGGTTGTTGAATTGCATAACAGTAAAAGAAGAGATCTAGGAGCAGTCAAGCTCTGAGGAAATGGTCCTCACTATGCTGTGCAGCTGCCTGTTTCCTTGCATGTCCTACAGTTCACTCTAAACAATGTATGTCCCACTGCAGCTCCTCCCTTGCAGTCCACAGGTGACTCGCAGCTTGTGAAAACCTTTTCAAAAGCCTAGCAAAAGGTATTATGTTGGTGGCCATCATGTTACATCCCATCAGAATTCATGCACTGCATGTCAGATAAGCATTATTATAAGCACACTCCCCAGTCACAGCCTCCCTCCATTCTTTCCCTCCAGAAGGACAGCTTTGGGTACCTCTTCCCTTATGTGCTAAAGCTGACTACAAAGGATGTAGTCTGTTTGTGTTTCGTTGCTTCTGAGTGTGTGGGAATAACTGTCAGCCCTAGAAGGCGAACAGTATTTTCTAGATGATTAAAAAAAAAAAAAAGAAAAAGGCAATTTATTTGAATGCAGCAGGGGTTTGAACAGCTCTGAAGGCATCCTCTGACCCTCCAAAAGGATAAGCTAGGACACCCAAAAGCATGAGAGAATGCAGAAGTTTACTGCATTTGACTGCCAGGAATAGTAAGAGGAGCTGTATCTCATAGATGAGATACTGAGGTAGGATGACATGAGTGCAGATAATCAACAACCTATCTTAATGAGTGTTGGGCTTGCTGCAGAAAGAGAAAAGTAAAAGGAGGGGGTTCCTATGAATCAAATTTTTCCTCTTTGGTAGTTCGGGAACACATGCTCTAAAATCAGTCATCAACCACCATCACCAACTTCCCATAATCTACTGCAACTGACCCACTCCAGGAGAAGGGTCAGAGGGGAAGATTATGAGACCCCAGTGTGTGCACTGCTGGAAGGCTTAAGACTGCAATAGCACAGTAAACACATGTGGCTTCCTCCCAGGGAGATTAGTGTCTGCTGTTTCTTTATCTGTGCTCTCAAATAGGAGTCAGGTTGAGCTGTCTCTTTATTTGTTTAGGAGACCCCTAACTTGTGCTAGGAAAAGGTTCTAATGGATTCAGAATTGGTGAAATTCCCCCCGAGTCCATGGAAAATGTTGTTCACACAGCAAGGGTGTGCTTTGGGAGGTGCCTTCTTTCTGGGGAGCAGAACCACAACACTGAGCACTTGAAGTCGTGGAAGACTTTGCTCTCCAGGTCCAAATGACACAGGGAGACAAAAGCGCTAAAACACACTCTGAGCTCACAGCTTAACAACAGAATTGTCAACCACCAAGGAAAGTGCTTGAGATAAAACCATTATGCAATTGCACTCTAAACTCATAATTACTTCTAGCATTTCCTTCCAAAGATGCAGGGCTGAACAGTGCCTCTTATTTTGTAGCAATTACTGATAACAAATGGTTTAGTTAAAGCTTAGTAAAGATACTTTTAGCTGAAGCCTCTATTTTTCCACTGTGGACTGGGACTTAATATTTTTGGCCACAGCCCAAAGAGGTGACATTTGGAAGTATGAATAAAACTAGCATAAGAACTTGCAATCGTGCGAAGGCAACTAAGATCTATAATTCCTCTAATTCTTTCTGTTGTCTGCTGTTTTTTCTCATGATCTGTACTATCTCCATTTGGTTAAACAGCCAAATAAAAAGGCAAGAGCCATCTTTCTGCTACAGTTTTATCTAGTGCCTTACACAGGAGCTGTTGGGGACTGTTGATGGTGGATGAGGAATGGGGCCCTACCAGTAGAGATGAGACTACTGCTGTGATGAGATGAGCAGAGATGGACTACACAGAGCTGGGAGAGTAGTCCCACGGGAAATATAATCATCACACTGGTGCCAGTCACAGTTAGTAGCACTGGGGCTTAAATCCCCATCATCATAGTTATCAGAGCTGGCAGGAAAAGGGGAGCAATTTAAGCAGATGGAATATCTCTAATCTTCCTAGTAGTTGTGTTTGTGCATTGCTGCCATGAGGGGAAATAATCTGGGCATCTAAATCCCTTGTCTACACTTGGAGTGTATCCAAATGGATGTCAAGGTAAACAATCACAAATCCAAGTCACAAGGCTTGGACTGCCTATTCTTGAGGCCTCCAGCGATGTTGCCAGGCTGGGTGGTTGTGGATTATGATCCCTGCCAAATGTACATAGGGCTTACTCTGAATGTGTCCTTTGGAGCAGAGTTCCCTTCCTAATACAGCTCTTAGGAGCCAACCCCTGTGCTGGAACCCGAGCCAATCAGCAGCTTTGTCTTGCAGTGGAAAGGGGCTATGGGACTGATAAAGAGCAAGAATTTGGGACAGATGGGAGAGCGTGGGTGACAACCTCTCCCATGAGATTTTGTATGCACACCATTTTCCTCAGGGAAGGGTCTGTGCTCTTCAGACAGCAGCAATGTGAGGCCGTGGGGGCTTGGCTGGGCTCCTCTGAGGTACTGACATGCTGTGTGGCTGTGCTCCATGGCTGCCTGGCTTCTAGGCTATAAATCAGCACAACTGTGTGGCATGGGGTAGGAGGCCAGGCTGCTCTCTGGGCAAGAAGGTGGCTGTCTCTGGGTGCCATTTGACTGTAGCAGTAGCAGACAGTGGATGCCCACCAAGCTAGAGTTCCACTTAGGGGTGCATCCTCCAGCCACTCACCCCAACTTGGCATTCTGGCCCCTTACATTTCAGAGCCCATAGCTCTCACACTGTCTCAGAGATTAACTGGTTCCTACCTGTCCAGAGGCTGCTTCCTTTCCCTTCCACGGACTAGCCCCAGCCCACTTTGGTTCTGTATACCCCTCCTAACTCCTTCAGAGCTGCCCACCTGATACATGAAGTTTGCCATCTCCTGTCCCCCCCATCGCCTTTTTTTTCAAATGTGTCCCCTTTTTCTTCATTTTCATCAGCAACAATTCCTGCTGCTTAGTGTGGCTGCTCCAGCCACCCCTCACCTGCCTCCCCAAGGGAATGATTGCTCCAGTGCATCTTGCAGCTGTGCAAACAGCTGGATCCTGGAAGCACTTGTCAAAATTTCTCTTCTGAATGAATCAAAGACCACAAAAAGAGATGTCTCTAGGGAAAAGTTGACTTATGCTAGTCCTACTGTTGTTGACCTCTACAAGGGGCACAGTAATTTTGTCTTACTATTTTTTTTATAACTCTGTCATGCATTTGTTTAAAAAATAAAAGGCTTTTGGTGGAGGAGACCAAACTAATTGGGCATTTGGGCCAAGTTTGAGAGAAGATATTGGTATTTTGAAACAGTTAATTTTGGACACAGATAAATTTTGATTTGGGTGATTTTGGAATAGGACTTAAAAAGACTAAAAAAATACTAATATTGCTAAAAAAAAGTGACCTTGCTGAAAACAAGAAAAATGGGAACATCTTTTCAGAGTGATTAAATAACTCCAAACTGTAAGATAGGTCAGTTTGGAAAGAATGAAAGGGGTCAGGCTGAATCCAGAATAAACTACTTTGCTTAAAATCTGCTTAAAAATATTGCTCTGGATTGAATCTTATTGAAGGTTATATAAAAATAAATAAATGTCTCCCCAGCTCTACTTTACACAACAGTGAGAAACGCTAGAGGTGGACTTGCAGACTTTTGAATGAAGACAACCCTATTTTTGTACAGTACAGAAAGAGACAGTCATGGCACAGCAGAATGTACAACCTCTAAAGAAAAGAACAGAGGGAAAAAGAAATAGAGAAATGATATGTCCTGTCAGCAAAAAGGAAGCCTTGGTAATATATATTTGTTTTATGGTGATATGTTTTATTAACAACATTTTAACCACTGTTTGGGCTTGTTTAAACACCAGTTTTATACAGATTTAACTAAATCGGTTTACAAAACAATTGAATTAAGTCAGGCAATATCTGAGAGCACAGGCACCTGTATCATAAGTGTTTATATTGGCTTAGCTTGTGTCAGTAAATCATCCTTCCTTTGCTGCCTGGCTTCTTCCCATAGCAGTCGCTTGATTGCATTGCAGGTGGCTTTGCCTCCCTCTCTCCCTCTGGAATTTGACCCCATCCCCCTGCAGCAGCACAGCCTAAGCTGGAAGGACAGGTGCAATGAAGGCCTGTTGCCCTGGTGGGATTTTTGGGAGGTGGTTGCTGAGGAGGGCAAAGAGGCAG
The DNA here is from genome assembly GCA_013397775.1 of Eulacestoma nigropectus. Classification (NCBI taxonomy): domain Eukaryota; kingdom Metazoa; phylum Chordata; class Aves; order Passeriformes; genus Eulacestoma; species Eulacestoma nigropectus. The sequence continues at coordinate 1,273,437 of VZTE01002534.1, forward strand.
AGGGGATGGCTAGCGGCTTTGCAGATGCAATGCCTGCATCACCTCAGAGATGCAGCTTGCAGCTGACTGTGGTGGAGCACTGGCTCACCCAAGAGCCAATTTAGCTGCAGGAGCTCAGACCCAAGCCAAAAAGTTGTGGTTTTTTTTTTTTTTTTTCCAGAAAGCGAGCAGTGCATGTGAGGATGCCACTTCTTTATGTTTTGCCCATGTGCTGGCTAATTCTCTCCTGACCTAACATGTTTTGTGAAAATGTCTTTTTGCCTAGGTCACAGGGATACTATTGTTAGACAGCTTCCTTCGCCTCTTCACTGACTGCTGCAGTGTGGGCCCCAGAGAGGTGCAGAGCAGCGAGTGCCCCTTGAAAACCAACCCCTGCTGGTCAACATCCCTGACATTTTTGTACCTTCCTGCACTTTACTTATTGCTGGACCCACATGTCAGCAGGTGACATGTCAGCCTTGACCTATGGCTGATGCATAAAGAGGAAGAGAGTGGCTAGGGTCTGTGGTGGAGACACGTGATTCCCAGTACCTGTCATGGAGGATCAGCTGCCTGGCACTCAGCGTGTCTTCTCGTGCATCAGTGAGGGTGCTGCCCGTGTCCAGGTGTTCACAGGTGATGTTGCTGTGTGGAAAAACAAGGAGCAGAGCTTTCCTGCAGGATGACAAGCGCACACTTGTTAAAAAACACTTGTGTAGGCCTTCTGTGGGGATGGAGGAACATGTGAGCCCAAACGTGTTGTGACCTTGACCAGTGTCTGGGTAACATTATTTTTGTAGTGTCAATTTTGTAGTGACCAGTTGCAAATACCCCCTGCAGTGCGGGACTGGTGCCAGATTTTGCACCTGGGATGGTGCAACCCTACTGGTATGGTACATACAGACGGGGGAATGAGATGCTGGAAAGCAGTGCCACGGAAAGAGACCAGGACCCCCTGGTCGATGGCAAGTTGAACATGAGCCAGCAGTGCCTTGGCAGCCAGGAGGGCCAAGCGTGTCCTGGGGGGCATCAGGCACAGCATTGCCACCGGGCAAGGGAAGGGATTGTCCCCTCTGCTCTGCACATGGGGGGGCTCACCTCAAGTGCTGTGTGCAGTTTTGAGCATCACAATAAAAAAGATACTAAGAGAACATCCAAACAAGAGCAATGAAGGTGGTGATGGGCCTTGAGGGGAAGGTGTGTGAGGAGTGGCTGAGGTCACTTGGTCTGTTCAGCCTGGTGAAGAGGAGACTGAGGGGAGACCTCACTGCAGTTACAGCTTCCTCATGAGGGGAAGAGGAGGGGCAGGCACTGATCTCTTCTCTGTGCTGACCAGTGCCAGGGCCCGAGGGAATGGCCTGAAGTTGTGTCAGGGGAGGTTTAGCTTGGATATTAGAAAAAGGTTCTTCACACAGAAGGTGGCTGGGCACTGGAACAGGCCCCCCAGGGAAGTGGTCACAGCACCAGCCCGACAGAGCTCAAGAAGCGTTTGGACAATGCTCTCAGGCACAGCGTGTGACTCTTGGGGTGTCCTGCTCAGGGCCAGGAGTTGGACTCGATGACCCTTATGGGTCCCTTCCAACTCAGCTTATGCTGTGACTCTGTGACCCACCTGGCAGCCGGATCCACCGAGGGCCCTGGGGGGGCTCAGGCGCAGGGACGCTCCGAGGCCGCTCC
>VZTE01002534.1:1275310-1463313 GCA_013397775.1 Eulacestoma nigropectus
CCCCGCCCCCAGCCCCGCCCCGCCCGGCGGTGCCGCTCCCGGCCCTTCGGTCATTTCTGCCTCGCGCTTCCCCTGGTCCAAGATGCGCTCTCTTACTAGGCCATCCTTCTCAATCTGGTACCTATCAAGCTAAATGAGGCATAATTAGGAATAATTATGACACGACATGGTCTGGAATGAGAAGCAGATGGGGCTTCCCCTAGGATGCCCCAGGTTGGATTTCCGGGACGAGAGAATGGGGAGAGAGAGAGGGGACACGGCAGTCTGTCATGGTTTCCTACCTGTTGTCACCTCTGCTGGCAGGGGCTGGAGACACTGTCCCAGCCAGCAGGGTGCTGGAGCAAGACCTGTGATACGGTGACTGTGTTGTGTCATGGCCACGTTGGCTGCTCTGTAGTGGCTTTATTCGTTCTCTGAAAGAAGAGTGAAGCAGCACCTGAGTTTGGCCATGTGTGCTGTCCCTTTGACTCTTCTTTCTATGCAATATCAGTCCTAACTTTGCAGTAGCATATGGAGTTTTTCTCTAGGAAGTAGGTGGAAGAGAGAGAAGTGAGGAGTATTGGCTCTTTGGTACAGGCGGAAACCTCTGGTGCTGAACTGCTGAAACCAGGAAGGTGTTTTCACACATCCTTTGTGTCCCCTCTGAAGGACACTCAGCTGCTCTGTGTTGTAGGGTGGACTGGGCAACGACATTATAGAGGTTCTGGACACTGCTAGGAAGAGGGATATTTAAAGGAAACCTCAGCCTTTGGCTCTTCAGGTCAGATGCTCCTTTCAAAGGGCATAAGGAAGGGGCCTCAGGTTTCTGGCGCATTTATTCGCCGTGATGCCTGTACAGGGGCAGAAGGGAATGTGGATTTAGGCTGGAGACATGTGGCACAGTGGATCCACATGGATATGTTGTGGAAGAGTAAGAGTATGAATTGTCATGTAAGCATCCATTTCTCATTAAAAACCAATGTCGTTCACAAGAAAATCCAGGACTAACTAAAGGAAGCTATAACCACTCTCTTCTCCCATTACAATAATATGAGATGTTGGAAAGCTTTTTTCCTGTCATTTTGTTGCACCCATAACAAAAATCTGGGTACATCCCCCTGAAGAGAGAGCCAAACCTTAGCACACAGGAGGTGGTGCTGTCAGGGGTGGACTCCAACATCGACTGAAGCTCTGCCTTTAGGTGCCTTTTTGTCTGCCTCGCTGCCAGGAGCATGAGGGCAGACTAGCCCAGGCCTCAGATCAGGCTGTTGGGAGTCAGGACACGTGGCAGTAGAGGAGCCTTGTGCTGCTGTCCCCTTCACCTGTCCTCTGCTCTCCAGCTCCCAGCCATGCCCCTGAGGCAGTGCTTGACATACAGAACGACTGGTTTTCTTTAACCCTTTCTGTGCAACCTTGGCTGCAGGGAAAGCATCCAGAGGGACAAGTTTCTTCCCTTCCTTCCAGGGTAAATCTTGCTTGTTGCTGAGAGGCATTTTTCACTTAGTCTTTCAAGCAGCCATTCTTTAAGCTGTTCCTGCTTTTAGTTACCATAATTATAGATTTGCTGTTTCCAGCAAGAAGCCTTTTTTTCCCTACGAAATGAAGGCAAAGCAAGAATTTCCTAAGAGTTTTATGGGAGATGGATAGGTGCACCCAGGAGTACTCAGGAGCTGCAGACTGGTTCTTCTTGCACATATGGTCATCCTACATCTGCTTCTGTTCCGCTAGTGTTGCTTGTGGCATCTCCAGTACCTGGAGATTTCCTGGAGACCTCCATGGTTGAATTCAGCCTGCTGACCACTACTCTCTCCTGCTTAGGGTAAATTAGTTATCATTGGCTCTTTTTTCTTGTTGCAAGGTGTCTGCCATGTCTCATATGTAAACAAACAGCCCAGTTCAACAGTGGATTTGCGTAATAATTCCTCCTAAGGAGCTGCCTTTGTGCTGTGATAGTGATGGCTGTAGGCTTTTAGTTTTCTGGGGCTTGGAAGCTCTGGCTTTACCAAAGTTGATGGGCTTCTTGACATCTTTCCTGGTGAGTTGGAATGAAAAGCAGTATTTCTGATTTCTCCTCTGCAGGGAATTTTCAAAAATGAAACTGAAGAATAACTTCTGGAAAATCAGTCTTGTCATCTCAGAGTTCTTTAAAAGTGCCATACTGTTAACACCTTTTGATGCCAGAACAGTTGAAATATCTATTATTCTCATTTCATTTTCAAAACCACTAAAAGGAGGATTTTTCTTAGAATCTCTTGAAACCTCTTTTCTAGAATAGCTGCTTCTGTTTCTTTTATAGCGAAATATTTTAACACACTGATAGAAAGGGAAGGTGGATTCATCTCGTTCAACTTTACTCATGGAAAAGTTAAGCATTTAAGCACAATTTGTCATTTGGGGTCCTTTTGCAGTCAGGGAGAGAAACATAAATCAACAGCATGATCCAGTGAGGTCATGCTGTAACGAGATATACCTCCATCTCACAGAGCACACAGCAAGTAGTATCGCCCCCTCCTTGTCTGTTTTGTGATCAGGCCCACTGAATTGCCCTCTGGATGTTTCTGTTTCTCCCTTTTTTGCTATAAAGGGAATCCAAATGAGTAGTTTTGCCCAGATGCCTGATCATTAGAGACCTAATGTGATGAATGTTACCTCACAGGTCTAGTTCAAATTTGAAAAAGGGAATGAAATATTTATGTAATTTGGACATTTCCAAAAATGTCCTCACTGGTAAATGCAGTAATCAGTATGCTCCACACTCCTTGAGTCTCCATGCCCCTTGAGTGTGCATAACTGAAGCTTGGCTACTTCAGGAGATATTGCTCAGCTTCTCAGTGAGATATTGCTCATGAGCATAATGCTGTTGTTTGCTTATGCACTGTGACACATGCTGTGTTCACACACACTGATTGTGCTCCCCTTGGGCATCCTAGATAGCACTTTTTTTGTGATGGCATCTTTCATCATGTCCAGTTTTAAGAACTATCTCTATCAGCAAGACAAACTGGGAAACATTTTATGCTAGAATCATTCTAAGAATAGAAATCTGCTGGCTATCTATGCAAGATGCCTCCTGGGTTTATTGTCTTGTGGGCTCTTCGATCTTTTCTTGGAAGTATAGGTGGACACTTGCTTTGAAGTAGATCAAACTGGAAGACTCCTCTGTGCTGCTGATTCATGTAGCCCCACAGGTTATAGACTTGTAGCAGTGTATGTACCTTAACCTTGCCCAGTGCTGGGTTCTGGCAAGATTTCTAGATGAGTGTACTACAGTTTGTCGTAACTGAGACAGAGTGGAGTCAATTCACATGAATGGTGGTTATGGAATGGAAATAATCTCACCTTCTCTGGACTGCTGGACATCTAAGGCTCAGCACCTGTAATTTAGATACAAATCAGATTCAGAAAAGATGTGTGTGCCTAAGGTAATATGATAATGCGAACTACTCCCCTTTCTCTATGTCTTCTCCCCATTTTGGCACTTAACAGCTGATACAGGGGCATGGCTCTGGTTGGGAAAGTTGGGAGGAAGCACAGCATTAAGCATTCACTAATCATATAATACAGAGGCTCCTGGTTAGTGGCCATTCCCACAGTGGTTTTGTTCTCTTTTCACCATCCTCAGTCATAGCAGCTGGTAGGATGTGCACCAGTAAGGATATTTGCTGTTCAGCATGTGGCTGAGTTTCACCCTGGGACCTGTTGTCAGCAGTTTAAAGATTAGATGCCACCTCTCTAAGTGAGTGTCAGAATCACCACAAAAATCACGGAGAGGTAAAAGACATAATCCCTTAGGAGCGTCTCATTGATCCTCTCGTGGTTCCCAAGCAGCATGTAGTACTGCATGACTCTCTATTTCTCCAGATTAGTTGATTTAGTTACACATCCCTTGGGCTTTTCAGGGGGTAAATTTGTATCCTTGGAAGATACAAGACTCAAATAAAAGCTACTCCAAACCAGCCCAAACAACATTACCCGCTTCAGCAAAGTGCAGGTGTCCCCTGGGTTTGGAAAAGAGCTGTTTCTGTTGGTCCTGCTGAAACCAGCCCAGTTCCACTGTCTCCAGTGGAACTGTATGCTATGCATTGAGATTATTGCTGCTGGCATTCAGCATGGGGTCTAAATGCTGCCGTGCTGGAGAAAGATCTTGAGGTTTTTTCCCGACCTAAATGATTCCATGATTCTATGACCTATGTTTTCATCTAGATTCAGAGCGTCTATGATCACAATCACCCCCCAGCCAGCTGGTGAATGGGTGAGTCTACATAGAGCACCCTTGAGAATTGTTGACAAATGCTGTGCATATTGCATGACTGATGCTCTCCCAAAGAAGCATTCTCTTTTCTCTTTATTTGCTTTATTTCCCCCCTACTCCACCCTCCACCCCTTCATGTTTTCTAGAATCTCTTGTTTTCTGATATCCAGTCTGTGAAGATGAGGTGGCTTGTCCTGACTGTGAAGGCATGGAGACAGCATCCATACTACCAAGGCAATGTTCATGGGCATTTTCGTCAAGGAAAACCATTGAGAACAGTTTTTTCATCTTTTTGTTTGTTTGTTTGTTTTTTCAGTTGCATGGGAGGAAATGCAATGAATGGGGAGACTTGCCTGGTATTCAGCATACATAGTCATTTTGGTATGAATTAAGGAGTCAATTTCAGCTGGTCATTTCTCACATATATGCAAAGCCCTCTGGTGGTCACTGAACATTTTGGTTACATTTTTTGAGTTTTATTGAAATGTATATGGCCATTTATAGGACTCATTTTGTGTGCGTGTGTTAAGGGAGAATTTTGCAAATGTAGGTGTAACATTTTAAGAATAGTTTTCCTACACATTTTCATCAGTTCTTTCTATTAAGAATAGTATTGTTCAGTCGCCCAGTAATGTTTACTTGGAAAATTGGCTTGGCCTAAGAAGTGCCATATTTACTCTGCAGGTAATGGAAATTGATGGAAGCTGTTGCTGTGCAGCTAAAGAAAATCCAGGGAGTGTTTCTGAGTTAGAGTTAATTTCAAATTATTAAGTACTGAAACTTTTACTTTGCCAAAATGCTTCCTTTTAAACCTCCATCTCAGAAGCAAATTTTAACAGCTCTCCAAGGGTGGCTGAGTCTCTGGAGTAGAACAGGGGAAGTGGTGAAAGGGGAGAGGAAGGATACATGAAGAGCCATGCAGTTCTGCTGCATTTTCTAGATGTCACCTTGCCTTCGACCTTCTCTTATTAAGCACTTTAGCTGTAGCAGCACCCTGTCTGGCTGGTTTCCCCAGACTTTTCTAAACAAAAAATTTTGCTGTGCTTGGTTAGACCAGAGGGACATCTCTTCTGGTGTCATGCCTCTGAAAGATGTCATGATCAGAAGTCAGTTCCCCTGGGTTAGACTCAACATGTTGCTCTCCTGGTGTGCTGATCCTTGTAATATCAAGTTATGGAGCACCTCACTTTTTGCGTCTGAAAACCAAACCTTCTTCATGTTGTTGTCAGACTTTGACACAACCACAGTCTAAAAGACTAATTGATATAATCTTTGCAGATCCATCTGGAGAACAGGAGCTGCTTTACTTTTAGAAATCATTGAATACAGACATTTATGATGTAAACACTCCCCTCAAGATGTATGTCATGCAGGATCTCTCATCTTTGTGTTCCCAGCACACCCCAGAAACCTCTGGAAGAAACCGTCATCTTCTGAATGTGTGGGGCTGTGACTGGTGTGCTGGACTGGACAGTGAAAGACAACAAGCATTGGAAATCCGGAAGGAAACAATGAGTTCCTTTTCTCCCAGCTGGGGAAGGAGGCAGCTGACCCTTGTGAGGAAAAGGCAAGAGTCAGCTTGGAAGGAAAGAAAGTCTGACTTACAAGAGAAAAATGGCAAATACTGCTTGAGAGATCATATGTGATCTTTTTGGTATTGAACATGCAGTAAGCTTTAGTGTGTGTGTGTTCATGTGCATACACACCCAGGGGATCTTAAAAACCTATTCTTGGGAAGTTCAGATAAACTTAGGCCTTCTTATCTTTGGTGGCAAGGTGGCCATGCAGTCCCTTTGGGGTGCTGGCAGTGAGCTTCTTGCTAGGTGGTTGCAGGATGGACTATGAATGATGCCATGTGTCCAAGGCCAGCCAAGGAGCAGCTGGAGAGGAGAACTTGCTGCAGACTTGGGGTCAGCCTGATGCTCCTGCCATCATGTTGAGAACTGCAGCAGATTTGGATTGCTTGCTTTCTGGACAGGCACCATCCCAATCTGATTACTGAAATGCTGTCAATTTGCACATAAGTGGGTAAAAGAATTACTGTGGTCATTTATGAAATTTCACTCTGGCGGTTAGTTTGTATAAATTTCCTTATGACATGGGTAGAGTCTTCATCTTGCTGCTAAGTGAAAGCTGTAGGGGTTAGGAGGACACCTGGGAGCCAGGCTGTTCTCAGATCACTGTCTTGATTGTAACATAAGTGATTTCTCAGCCACAATTTCTCTCCTGCATTGAACAGCAATAATAGTCATTACCTGCCCTGCCAGGCTGCTGAGACAATTGAATAGTTAATCAATTTGATGATGGCATGATATTGCAAGGCAAGCAGATCTGGGCCTGATCTAGCTTTGGTTGAGAGGTATGGGTAATACAGTAGATGATATTAGGATCCTGTCTGTGACATAGTGCAAAGTTGATGGACTTGATGGCCCTTCTGTGATCCAATAATTTGTATCAAGCAAGAGAGTTCCCTGCATATCACAGGCTCATTAGCATTTTCACAATGATATGGCTTGGTTTGAACTGATGACCTTGCATTTTTTTAGTCTCCTAAGCCAGCCCCTGATACATGCTAAAAAAAGGTTTTTTCTTTTCCAGTCTCAGAGAGAATAAAAATCAAATCCATACAGAACAAAGGACTTTGAAGCACTACAGAGCCATAGGTAGCCAAGTCAAGCCACTGGACGGCAGGAGAACTCTGAAAGCCTAGATTAAATTGCCAACTTGCTGAAAACCCTCCTGAAGAGAAGAGATGTCACCTTTCACTCAGAACTGGAAACTTGTTCTCCTCAGCGTGAGCATGCACGTGTGAGAGAGGCAGGCAAGGAGAGGGAGGAACAAGGCTAGTGAAACACTACAGACTCCTATCAGGAGCTGAGTGCACTGAGTTAAGGAATTTGCAGTAACTGAGATGATCTGTGCCAATTTATGAGATGCAGAAGAGGCTTGTGCAAGTCCTCTAGCACTGTTGTCTGGAATTAGGGGCTAGTGTGCCACTGAGTTTTTCAACTGGAGTCTGCAGAAGTACTGTAAATTGCATCCTAAAGGCAAATTGCCTTATATTTGGAGACAGTAGCCTCATCCCCAGAATGTATGTTCCTCTCCCATGAATCAAAACTTCAGGATCCAACTCATGAAAAAAGCTGCATTCCCTCCCTCTCTTCCCATATAGCCAGGCATGATCTCATTTTCTCACACTGATGAGAAAAGCTGGGTACCTGTCTTCAAAGTGACCTCTGTCACCCTTAGCTCTGCTCTCCCAGCTGCTGCGGGGCCAAGGGCTGCTGGAACGACTGTAGTGCTGCCAGCCCGGCTCCCACCAGGCAGGCGGAGCCTCTCTGTGTTCAATAAACTGTGCAATAGCCTTAAGCCATTTTGCTGTGACTGCTGCTCTTATTGTGTGACATTGAGGTCAACACTTAACTGCATTCACATATGTGTCTCTGTAGGTCAACGCAAATCAGCCCAGGAGGAACTTTTCGACTGACATATCTGGAACTGGGGGAAAAGTGCTTCTTTCACCTGGGGTACTGAGAGGAATTGCTCTTTGTAATCTGCTTCCCTCCTTCTGTGGCACGGAACTGGGGCAGGGGTGGGGGGAGGGCCCTCTTCCAGATGAGCAACAACAGAGAATTTGGCCCGTGTATGTTTTAGGGCAGTCACACTTCTGATGGTTTTCTGACAAAGCTTTTAATTCCTTTTATTGATGTAATAATTGATCTCCTAACAGTGCAGCCTGAGATGCTGCCAGGCATTTCCAATGGGCTCGGATTAAATAGCATGCAATTCCTCCATTCAGCTGTGATAACACTTCTCTGGAATTATCCTGTAGATGAGATCAGGGTGAGGTAGGCTACCTCTGGCTCGTGTGTAGCAATTCAGGGGAAATGGGAACATCCCAAAAGACATTGTTCAAGGATAACCTTCCTGGAGGGATATTTCTGCTTAATCCCTGCCACTTAGAATCTGGTTTTTATGCCCTGCAATACACACAAAGCTCCTAAAAAATCCCATCCATTACAAGATGCATGAATCCTGCTCTGTATTTTTCTAAATTCTTAACCTGAATGACATCTTCCAACAAGAAGTTCCACAAATTATTTAGATGCCATGTGAAAATATTTCACTGTACCTGCCTCTGTTGTAATTGAATACCCTTCCATTTCCTGCACAAGGCAATAGTTTGGCCTTCAACTTCCTTTGATATTTATCTATTGCAGCGCTCATTTATTGCCTCTCAAAACTAAGCAAAGACAATAGTTACCATTTCTCTTTATGCCACAGTCTCTTTATTCCTCTAGGTTTTTGCCCCTCTGTTTCTAGTTCAGTTTCTGTTATGTCTCTCTTGATATCCCGGTCCCACTGAAATTTGAGGCAAAATGAGTGGATGTCTTTATTAGTGCCTGGGTTTCACACTAAAAGCTTGAAGGTAGAGTGCTGTTTCAAGTGGAGGTGCATCACAGTTTAGTCTTCTGAGGGTACTTGCCCTCTTTGCAAGTTACTGATGCTGCCACGTATTTGGGTTATTTTGTACTCTTAGAGGAAGAAATGCCTAAGAGCTGTGATAACTTTAATTGCTTGTCAAGACATTTGCAAAAATTTAATAGTAGCTGCTGTTTGGCATCCAGAAAGTACACTCAGGTTCTCTAGGATGAATTATGCTGGAAGAAGTGAATTTGTCATCCTTACCAAAATTATCAGCTTGCATTCCTTTCCATAAAGATAATGATTTCAACTCAGTTAAGTGATTTCTACTTTTCAGACCTGAAGTCCCTCATGCTCTCCAGTTAAATCCATCACATGCTTGGTGTTGGCCTCAGAGATGTTACAAGGATGAAAACTTGCATTTTCTGTGGTTAGCTCTTTTGTAAAGGATAGCAGACATTGCTGTGGGTGCCTAGGTTTCTATTTAATTGAGGGAAACAATGCTTGAAAAGGTACGGTTGGCTTCATCTCTGTGATGTCTGAGACACAGAAGAATGAATCACCGGAGTGGAAGAATTGCTTGATTTTTTTTTCCCCTGATAAGTCCCAGCATGGTGTCAGGCTGGAACCTGAAAATTTATAGCTTCAAACCTGCTGTGGATATGTTAGATGCCACGTGGATTCCCCATTCACTTGCAGGTCAGACCGCACGCCTGGCATGCCATGTGTGGGCTGCTGTGGATACAGGAGCACAGCTATTTATGAATTCCGAGCTGGTTTTCTGACCTCTCCCTTGGTTCATCTACGAAACTTCCTTCCTCTTCCTCAAGGCAGTCATGAGGCCTTGGGCAGTTGATCCTTAACAGATCTGGAGTAAATACACAGTAAAAATGCTGATGAGGAAAAAGACAAGGAATTAAATTCTCCTAGAAATAGTAAAACCAGAGTCTGAAGGACAAAGTTTGATGTGCCTATGAATGGATATGGGTGGGTAGGAGGCTACTGAGTTCACAATCTGTCAGACTGACCAGAATTGCTTCATTGTCTCTTCTTATTCCCTTCCTGGTTAGTATCCATCTGTTGTCTCTTGTCTTAGTATTAATTTTGGCATGTAATTGCATCCCATCATCAAAAGGAAATAAAAAGGCTTTTAAAATAAATGAGTGTTGGAATTTAACCCCATCCATAAGACACTCCAGTCCTCTTGCCATTCCTCAGCTCTGGTTCCCAGTCTTATTCCTGGCTTTGCTGCTCTGAGATACGTCTCGGTATTTCTCACTTCACTTGTCCAAGATCCTAACCCTCTGCTCCTATCTTCTTGGCCAACATGTCTCATGTCACTGGCTGTGCACTGCCTGGAGTACTCCTGAGCAAAGCTGGGACCTCAGGAGTGTCTGATGTGGTTTTTGCTCATGGAGGTCTCCTTGAGCTGTCATTGTGTTCCTGTTGAAAGGAAGTTGGCAGACAACAGTTTTCTTTTGCAGAGTGAGCGGCTGGACATCTGCTGTTTTCCTGCCCTTTTCTCCCTTGGTAGGCTTCTTTCCACTCAGCCCCATGACCTCCCACAACCACTGAAATACCCTCCCTCCTGGGAGTCTCTCAAGTTCCTTGCCTCTGAGAAAAGTGCTCCTCTTGAAGATACTTTTCTTGATCACTTGCAGATTGCCCGGGGAGGAGATGGGAATTGGTCATCTTTATCCATATAGGCTTGGTGAATTGACCCATCCTGTCAGCAACTTCCTCATCAGTGTGACTCACAGTGTGGAAGGAGAGGGGTGCACAGAAGGAGTGGGCAGTTGCCCCTTTGCCAAGCTATCTTGAGGACTTTGCTGACTGCTTTCCCTCAAGGCACCATGCTCTCCCAGAGGAGACAACTGGGTGACTTGCTTGTACTGTGAGGGCTTGAAGAGTCACATTATGCACAGAGGCTCCCAGGTATTGCACAGAGGCTGAGAGAATGGAGATGATGGCTCTGGAAGACTTGTTGGTGGATTGAGAGGCTCCAGGCAGTGCCTTGATGCTTGAGTCAATTGGGCTACATGTGCCCTGTGGGTCCTAGAAGGCTCTGAGATCCTTGAGAACCCTTACTTTTCTTTACTTCCAGTTGGGAGTCCTCAGAGTAGGCTCTTCAGTCCAGTGAAGGTCGTAATGTTGAGGTTTGGCCTCAAAAATGCTTCTGGGGGTTGTGTTGTGGCAGGGTAGACCCATTCTCAGACACCAGTTCCCTGAAAAGCTTATGTTCGTACTTAGCTCTGTCATTGCACTGCAGGATGCTCTAGACTGTGATTTTGAAAACCTTTAAAGCTGTGTTTGAGCACTGGTTGGGAGTTGAGAGGTGAATTATACAATTAGAATTATTGTGAGGGGAAAATAATAATACAAGGTATATTTAAACATGGGGAAATGAAGTGGGCGTGGAGTTGGGAAGGAAAATTAACGCAGGCTGCAGAGAGTATTTCTGAGGCACTCAGATACTTGCAAGTGCTTGTGTAAAAAAAAATCTGGAGTAAGCATTTGGTTGTGGATTCCTTTGTGGCATTCATTGCTGTTTGTCACAGGGGATCATTTGTACATTGGAAGAAGGCACCAAAATAATTGTTCAGTGTAGAAGATGGAGAATATCTCTACTTATAAAAGGTCTAAAATGGTTTGATGTGCTGCAGATGCAGGATGAGTGACAATTCAGGCTATGGTTTTGAGCAGCACATGCTGAAGTGCTCATATTGCAGCTGCATCCAGGATGGAGAAGGGCTGGCATTGGCAGGAGTAAATGGCTTAAGCATAGTACTAAAAACTGGAGCTAGAAAACTGGTTAAATCTACTGCAGAGAGAGTTAGAATTAAAAGTGGGCTAGTCAATGGCTGCACTGCTGCCAGGGTTTGGCAGGGCAAGGATGAACGTCTTGCACATAGCTAACCACAGCTGGTTGGCATCTCTGGGCCCAGGTTTGTTTCCAAGCAGTTGAGCCATCCCTGAACTCAGCTGGATCCTGTGGCACATCTTGTCCTAATACCCTCTTTCCAAAACAGCTGGTGATATCAGGCCACTGTCTTGCTCTTTAGAATCCACAGATAAGCCAGGACTGCCAGGTCCTGAGCCCTGTGCATGTGGCTGTTGGAAATAAAATGAGGTAAGGGCTTGAAAGAGTAATTAAAGCACTGATAACAAGAAGTATGAATGTGTGCCAGCTTAAAGTAAGCATTAGTTAGAACAATGCAAAACAAGTGCTTCTTGAGGAAAGAAATGTAGAGCTTGAAAAGTCAAGATAACCCTAAAATAACAGGTAAGTACCTTATCAGAGTCTGTGGTGCTGTATGGTCACCATCAACCTCATTAGTACATCATAATTTTGAATTAGCCTATCATTTGCAGAAACAGTTCTAACTTAAGAATCTGAGATGGTATGGGGGAGATAAAGAATTAAATTAAGCTTAAGGATGCACAAATTGTTTAAAAATTGCCGGGGATGAATTTCGTACAATGTACAAAGTATTTTATCTCATTTACCTCTTCCTCCTTCTACCCGTCAACAGCTACTGATCTGACAACTACGTTGTTTTTTGAAGAAAAGATAAAGGAGAAGCAAATGCTGTGGACAAGACACACAGACTTGTGGTTTGCTGGCAAATCTGGAGCATGTGTGTGGTCTGACATGCATGCAGGTGGGCCGGCTGCAGGCAGAGGCAGAGCAGGACATTTCCTTGGGAGTCAGGCTGTCCAGAGTAGCAGACAGCAGGATCTGTCACTGCGAGAAGAGACTGGTACCATCTACTTAAAGCAGTAGGCACTGTGAGTCTCAGCCTCTTCGCGTGGCAGATGGAGCGGGTCAGTCTGGCTGGTGCAGGAGCAGGTTTGGTTGTGTTTGGTCCTTCTGTCTCCTTGGGTGAGGTTTGTCCCAGTATCATCTGTGGCCACTCTGCCCCAACAAAGTGGCAGATCCTGCATGGTCAGCATATCATGTTTGGTGCTGTCACTGCTTCCACGTGGGTCTGATTTCCTGCCAGGGAAGAAAGCTTTTTTTCTGGTTGTCAGCAATAAATTTTGCCTGTGCTGCTGGGTATTTTTGAACTAGCTCTGAGCCTGTCTTCACAGGCACACACATGCATGCTTGTACTTATGCAACACCCTTTAACAGGACAGAATACTCACTATAAACACATACACACACAGAGCCATATGGACACATACTTATTAATTGAAAGCAGGCCCATGTACTGAATCTCTTCGTTAGCATCCAAATCCCGGCCAATCTGCCAGTACTTAGGAGATGCAAGACTGGATCACTTCCATTGTCTGTCACTTAAAAGCTGAAAATAATTTCACTGGCTCCTGGCCTTTACTCCCATATTCTTTGAGAAATAGCATTGACATTTCGTTTGAATGCACATGTGGATAAACCTATATTTTGTGGAGTATACTACATGTAAGCTATACCTGATGCTTACTACCATGCAGATGGTTATCTTAATACATAAAAAAAATTGTCAGATCCAGTTTAAGTGGCCAGAAACACAGTGAACTCCAGAGTAGGGAATTTCTTCTTAAAAGTCTACTTTACACACTGGAAAACAGTCTTTTGATGATAAAAAGACTTGATTAACCAGGAAATGTCACGATAAAGTTCGGTGTGAAACTGAATTATTGCTTTGGCATCCCAAACAATTCACTGATCTTTAAATACAAGAGCACATGGTGCTCCAACACAGAACCTCACCCATCAGGCAGAGTGGAAGCAGCTTTAGGAGAGGTCAGAGCTCAGTGGCAGTACGTACTGCAAAGCGCAAAGCTTTCACTTATCTTAGTGAAGAGAATGAGGTGGAGATCCCTGGGCTGGACACAGAGGTACCTCCACATTAAGGCTGTTTAATGCTGTCAGGACAATTCAGAGGAATGCCTGCATCTACCACAACTTTCTACGTGATGTTGTGGGGGGCAGTCAGATTGCTGTGGCCATTTTCTGGGACTAAATTTGTGTGTGCCACTTTACCCTCTCATCAAACAAGAAAAGGTTTTTATGCAGCCACATATAATGGTATCTTAGGATCTCTCTCTGGTGTTTAAGGTCCGGTCCTGCAAACAGATCCCTGTGTCCTTCTCCGTGCTCTGTAGGCAGAAGATGCATCTGGGTCTCCTGTCATGAGCACATACATCTCCTGGTCATGACTTGGGTGTGTAAAATTCTGCCCTGAAAGCCAGGTCTCCAGCAGCCTCTGTGGTGAGCAGCACCCAACCTTCAAACAGACCAGACTCTAGTTTATCTTCTTGAGATTGTTCCAAAAGTTTTGGTCTGAGTTTTGTTGCTAAAAGATCATTTCTTTGAAGCAGGCAGGGAACTGCGGTGATCAAGAGTGGAGCAAGCAAGCCAAGTCTGGCAAAATCTTTGCCTGGCAAAGGAGAAAGTGCAGGGCATGGGGATTTGGGAACAATGGGCTGGCAGGGAAAGCTTACTTGCAGGCATTTTAAGTCATCCAGTTGAATCCATGCTCTGCACCAATGTTGCCAACCATAATTTTCCTGAGGACTTGGTATTTTGAAACTCACTATATGTGTTTGATCTGTCTTCCCGCTAAAAGACCATCAGGAAGATTTACCAGTGATTTATTGTGCCCATACTGGGGGGAGGGAAAGCAGATCATTAAGCCTCGAATACACCCTGCCATCTGGATGGGCTCAGTGCTCAAGAAGGCGTAAAGTTGGGATGCAAATGTGCAGCACTTGGTCCTTAGCCAAGACAGAGCTTGTGCTCAATTGTTTAAAGCAGATCTATGCAGACATGACTTATTGCAGGGAAGAAGAGGGGCTGAAGGCAGCCCTTGGGGTCTGCTTTGCAGAACTCACTGCAGCTGAAACCTATGGGAGCTGTGCCTGGAGTGCATAGAGATTTTTGTACATGGGCTATTGGTGTCTTGACAGAGGTATCTAAGATTAATTGATCCTTTTGACATCTGTCTTTGTGTTCTTGTGTTACCCATCCAGAGGGTTTACATTGGTGAGAGGTTTCCTGGTGTTCCCCAGATCGGGAATCCGGACCCGAGGTGACTGGTGGCTTAAGGAGAGGCATGCAGTCTTCCTTCAACTTCTTTATGCAGGCAAGAAGATGAATACATCTAGCTGTACTGAGAACATTACAGTGGGTTGTAGAAATACACTCTTCCCTCTCTGCCTTTACCATGGACTCTGAATGTGATGCTGAGGACATCACACACCCCCAACTTTTCAGCAGTGGCCACGAACTGTTTTGTATGTAGAGGCCACTGTGGTGGCCAAAATTAATGGTTAGCATTGGTGATTTTTAGCTGTGATCTGCCTATGAATCAATTCCCCTGTTTCTAAAATATCTGTGATAATGGTTTGGTTTTGTAGGGGTGACTGGAAAACAAAAGTCTCTTTGAGTTTGGGAATGGCTTGATGGTGATAATAATGAGGCGAATTGAAAAGCCCAGAAGGGAAGCAGAGTTCTGTATGCTGTGCAGTGCGCTGCTGGCGTGCAGATAAATACGGCCACAAGAGTGAATAACGAGGATAGCCTCATCCACAGAGCACTTCCGTGTGCTGAATGAAGCAGGGGGTCCAGTAGAAAGGGGAAAAATATAGGATCAATTAATTAAAACTTTACCTCTATTTTTATTTCTGTTTCTAGAAGTTGTTCCCCTTCCACAATCCACTTGATATCAAATCAAGGATGGGTAGGAACAAAATGTTTATTTTTAGAGACTCTTGTGGGGTGGAAACTTATATTTGATATCAAAAACCATTTCCTGTCCATATTTGAAGTTGGTATCAAGCTATTCTGCAGCAGTTGCTAGTGGAAACTGTTGATGTGTTGGTACACTTCCATTATCCATTGCTCTGCTCTGCAGTTCGGGAACTGGAAGGCATGCAGGTGGCTTCATTTTAATGTCTATTTAAAGTGTAAATGGCTGTCTGCAGTGCTCTTTGAAAAGGCAAGGGCTGTTGGAAGCTTTCAACACTGGTGGGAGCTAAGAGTGCACATGTGACAGAGAAAAGTGGCAAACGTGATGCAAGATAATTGCTGATGGCTTTGAGCATTAAAGCGGGACTTTTGCCCTTTGAATACCACTGGGAGCTCTGGAGGGTGGCAGCACTGGGAAGCAAGAGGAGTACAGTCCCCAGGGAAGCAGTGTGGTGGGGGTGTGACAAGGCATGTATGAGTCAGCCTACCCCTGGAAGGGCTGGGGATCAGGCTGGGAAAAGGGTGCTTTTGGTTAAATAATGTCCAGTGGTGCCTATTTTGTGCCTGTTAGTCTGGCTGTCTTGAAAGTAGGAATCTACATAGAAGCTTTGTTTTGCTTGTCGGAAACCATCAGACATAAGGTTTTCATAGACCCAGAAAGCAGAGGTAGTATAATTGCTCTCTCTCATACTAGAAATCTGTCTTTCCAGACCTGCTGGAGGTGACTTTGCAGCCATGCTTTC
The DNA here is from genome assembly GCA_013397775.1 of Eulacestoma nigropectus. Taxonomy (NCBI): domain Eukaryota; kingdom Metazoa; phylum Chordata; class Aves; order Passeriformes; genus Eulacestoma; species Eulacestoma nigropectus. Next base: position 1,291,404 of record VZTE01002534.1, read on the forward strand.
GATGTTTGTAAAGTAGGTGATGCGGAACTATGAAAGTTGAGGTAAATCCATGCATATGAAGAATGCTGTTATAAACAGAAATTCCAGACAGTGAAAGAGAGGAGAAACAAGGGCTCAGGGTCTGTGGCTTCCCATCCATTGCACCTTCTCACAGAGAGAGCTGTGAGATGATGAAAGAAGAGCTCCATTTTACTTGAATCTCACTCAAATCAGTGATTCTGGGGAAAAGAGTAAGTTTACAACATAGGGATGTGGATTTGTTCTCTTAGCTCCATCTGGCATGACACAAGCAGGGCTGTGTAGTGTTTTCCACTTGAATTCCAAATAGATCTGACTCTACTATGGCACAAAAGCTTTGCTGATATTTGGATACATGTGCAACACAGTTGAAACTGGCAAAAAGTTACGAATGGGCTCATTTTCCTGATTGTGGATTCTCTGAGCAAGTAGTACTTTTATCTATAGCATGGGTGTTGGCCTAAGTGGCATTGTGACATATATTATAGTCATGCTTCTCTACGGGCAAGCAATTATACAACAGGGACCACTAGATTTACTGCACTGCAAATACAAACTTTACCCTTATTGCATCAAGGTCATTGCAAATCTTCTGGTAGACACATGGCAAAAAAAAAAAAAGAGAGAGACTTCTCTTTGTGTCCCCATTGCAGGGTTTCAAGGTCTCTACTGGGTACCTGTGTCCAATTTTTCTGTCTTGGGTGTTTGAAACGAGATTCTTAAACTGATGGACCTTGTTGAGCCTCTGCAGCTTCCACAGATTTCACTAGCAACTCATCAGAATTAGAACCACACCCCTGAAAGCTGGTTGCCTTAATTAAGGTTAGCTACTGATGTGCTGCAATCAGTCTTTAGGGCTTGCTCTTTGCGAAACAGAAAGACCCTGTTTTCTTAAAATCCACTGGAAGTGAAAGGGAGTTAGCTAGAAATGGTGCCCCCCTGAAGCAGGAACTGTGGAGGTCCTAAAGCTCTGAAGTCTTCTCATCTGCAGGCCATCCTACCACCTCCTCCGTTCTTTGCTTCCAGTCCGCTTCCCCCAGGTCGATGTTATTTCTTTGCCTCAGTTTATCTGCCTGCACACAGCAGAGGGGTTTGCATTAACTGTAGGAGAAAAGGGCAAACCCATTTACCTTCCTGAGCCTAAAAGAGCTCTCAGTGGCCAAAGGGAATTGAGCCATGGTCACCTGTTCCGGCCTGGTGATTCCAAAATTTTTGCTGATTGCCCCATAGAGTTTCTTCCTCCATTTCCATGCCCTGTAGTTTTCTTATTGGCAAGAAATGCTCCCATGATCTCACCTCTTATGTGGGTCAAGATGCTGCACTTTTTTTTTTATGACGTGCCACAGGCCAGCAGGGAGCCCATCCGAGGGCTGCCGAGTGGGGCGGGGGCATGCTCCCGTTTCTGAAGTATACTGTGATAAATCAGCACTGTCCCTGGCCACACAGAAACATAAATTCAGCAGAGGCATTTGCTGGGCTTGCACTGACCTCTAGTGACAACACAGGGGACCAGGGCCTTCAGCCACCAGTGGGCTGAGAGGGCATGTCTGGGTCCATCCATCGGTGCTGGATACTTTACAACAGTTCACCACAGTTTTTGGCAGAACTGTGAACGTGAGCCTATGGTACTGCCTTGGGGAAGCAAGCCCACTGACCGATGAGGGTCTGACTGCTTGGTAGATGACTGCAGTGGGTCTCAGGTGTCCCAAACTCCAGACACCTCCCCGCTAAACTGCTTGTCCTCCCCAACCCACCAGTGCGGTGATAGTCTTCGTCTTCTGCAGTGTTTGTTCTTCCTGTCCATCTCATTCTCCTTCCTGTCCCTAAATTTGATATCCCACTCCTTTTACTGCCCCCTATTCCTTCATGGCATCTGATCACTGCCAGTCTACCCAGGGGTGATCCTGAGTACTTCATCTCTGCCTTTGACCTCTGCATCCCCTCGTCACCCCTGGCTCTCTTGCAGAGCCTGCAAGTCCTTTCCAGAGCTGGGATGCAAAGGGCCGGGGTTTTGATTTCTTTGCCACAAAGCTGCTTGCTGTACCACATAGTGGATCATCCTTTGTGTGATGCACATGAAGCATCTCCTGCTTCTGATGCCATTTAGAAATAGGACCCCCTAAAAAATATGCACTAGCTGTGTTGAGGCTGTCTTTTACTTCTCCAAGTCTGTAAATGATAATGGTGAGACCTTTGGAACCAGTCCTGTGAGCTGCTAAATGTACCTCCAAAATGCTGAGCAGACTCAGGTTTCAGGGACACCATTAGGACTCATGGGCTGTCAGCTGTTCCCAGGGAGCCCTGCATTCCCCAGGAGCCTGGGGGAAACCTGCCATGGCTGCAGTGTGAGAAACACATGGGAGCCTCTTTCACAGCCCCGCTCTGCCACATGCTGACCCCACCCCTCACAGGCCATGCCCACAGCAGCACCCTTTGCTTTCCTGGCTAAGCAGCCCTGGCACGTGCATTTATGGTTTCTGGGCTCTGATAACAAGACTCGTTCAGTTGATACTCCTGTCTCTCACAACCATACATTTCCCCCATCCTCCCAAAGCCCTAGGAAGTGCTCTTACTCACCGAATTACAGCTCAGCTACTCCAGCTCCATGTTTTCATCAGAGCAAGACCCAAAAAGTTCTGCAGTGAGCACATCAGTGAAACGAACCTTTTATTCTGGTAGTTGCTTCCAGAGAAAGAAATAATCTGTGATGCTCTGCAAAACTCTGCATAAAAAGTCCCATTCATCTGTGAACTCCAAAAGCTAGTCTTCTGTCCACCTATACACTTATCTGGAAGGTTGACAGAGGCAGGAGCATCCCCAAAACCCCCCTCTTTAGCACCTCTGACTGTGTTATGTTCTCCAGGTCATCTGTATGAGAGTTACCATATTCACAGGACAGAGCTCCACAGCACTGCCTCTTCCCTTAGATAGATCCAGTTCTGTCATCCAAACCCTGATACTGAAATTAGCCTGAGAGATAACTTGAAGCATCTTGGCTTCTCATAAATCTCTGCTGAGGAACATGCTTTCTGTATTTGCCGTGAGGCATCGGCTATGGATTGACCCCTCTGGTCTCTGGCTAACCTGGTTCACATGAGAAGCCTGAGAGGGGGTGGAACGTAGGAAGGCTGCCAGCTATAGCCTTCCATGCTAGGCTGAGCAGAAAGGCAATCAGGTTTCCTAAGCACTGTAACAGATGACAAGGTGTATATTTATACCAGATACCCACATACTTTGAGTGAATTGTGCAACATGAGATTTGTCATCACGCATCAGATCACAGTGTATCTAATTCAATACTGTGGTGCTGACAATGTTGGGAGAGCTGAGCTGCCTGCAGTGATGCACCTCACCAACTGTGCCATGCGGAAACAGAGGGTCTGCAATTAATATTCCTCCCCAGTTCCTCCAACAATCAACTGGTACCCTGACTGCTTTTATTATCTGAGCAGGCAGAGCTGCAAATATAAATAATCACAAGTTTAGGAAGCCTTCTAATTACAGCTAGTACAACCACAGCATACATTTCTAGGCTGCCCCCTGGACTGGATATATTTTGAGTGGGATAATACGTCATGCTGATTTCACCTACTTTCCTCTGTTAAAAGATTCCTGGGCTAGTTGCACCCAGGATGCCAGCAGTGAAGAGTTATTCTAGTGCTGGGAGCAACTCGTAGTCTTTTACACTGCTCCTGGCATCATCTTTGATACCTCCCATGAGCTCCTCATTCCTTGCACATTTGATTTTTATTTAGTTTTGTCTGGTTTTGGTTTTTTTGTATTTTGTTATTGGTGGGGATAGCTTGGTTTTTTCTGTTGTCTTTGCTGCAAGGGAATCAAGCCATTCTTCTGCTTTGGGTGTGCTGGCAGTCAGCCACATTTTGTAAATGCAGCAGGTGCTGCTGCATTTGTGTTCACAGTGCTGTCATCACCCTTTGATCAGGCCAGGAGTCGCTTTGCTTGGCTGGTTTGGGCTTCTGTCATTCAGAGCAGGGCTCTCCCCTAAGGTGTCTGCAGCGGCTTTTGCAGCACACCCATGAATATCTGCAGATAATTTCAAACCCCTTAATGTGACCAGTTATTGGACTACTTCTTCCCAGCCCATACATAGCATGACTTTCTGGTCAGAGCAAGAATGTCTCTTTTCCAAGAAGCTCTTGCCCCCTCAGCTGTCCCTCATTTTTAGCGCTTTCTGCATCTGACTTCCTGTAGTCAAATGCCCTGAATTAGTCAGCTGTTTGTCTATGTAAAACACCTTTCTCCTTGTAGTGACCTGCAGAAAAGAACCAGGGAGGGGGAATCCTTTTGCTCTGCAGTTGAACCTCAGGCATGGGAATTTCTCCTCTCTGTTTCTCCTCTTTCAAAGGCTTCTCTTCCAAGTCTAAGGACTCTGCTGTGAAATACTGGAGTCAGCCGTGGTCCTGGGCCTTGTCAAGCTTGGTCCCTGAAATCCCTGTAATGGCTTTTGCAATGATGACATGACTGTGTGTCTCACAGTCCATGTGGCACTGGGTCAGTGTCAGTTCAAGCTGTGTTGAAGACGATTTTTGAGCAAACATCTGTCATATGACACAACCAATAGAGCTATTTGCTCCTATCCTTTTCTGCTTCCTTATGCTTTGTAATTGATCCATATTTGTTGGCATCTGCTTTTCTGTTTGATGTGTTCTGTCTTGGTGGTGGCAAATGTAATTTCGTGCCTGTGAGCCCCTAATGTAACAGGATTCAGAAGATGGTGGCGGGAGCTCCACCAGGTGTGGAGCAAAGACTGACTCATTTGGAATGAATTATATTTCAGGGACCAGATGACTAGGTTTGTCAGATGCCAAGGGACTCAGTGACTTTTTCCACCTGTAGATTAGGGTACTGATCCTTTAGTATCCCATGTGATTTTTTCAGGCAAACCAAGGTACCCAGAGTGTCCAGTAGCCTACATATCCTTTCTAAGCTATCAATGACAAGAGTCTGTGGTGACACAAATGCTCTTGGAGACTACTGTTCAAAAATTGAGACCATTGCCTATGACCTGTCCTGGTCATCCCAGCAAAGCTGGCATTGCCTTGTCATCCTGAAGGTATCATGCTGTCACACCCATACCATGCTAGAAACAGGACACACATACCAGCCTAGCGTGGGTGTGCTCCTGCAAGGCCCACTGGCTAGCTTCCCTCAGTATTCCCACCTCAGTGGGTGGCTCATGTCTCACCTGTCAGTGTTAGCCTTGTCCACAGTGGCCAAATGGTCTTTGGTTACCCTGCACTTCTAGGAGTGCCAGGAGGATGAGGAACAGCAGGATTCGGTGGCCACAGCACTAAGCAGTGCTCAAAGCACCAAGCCTGGCAGAGTTCAAGAAACATTTGGACAATACTCTCAGGCACGTGCTGTGATTCTTGGAAAGGCCTGTGCAGGGCCAGTAGTTGGACTCGAAGATCCTGATTGGCTCCTTCCAACTCAGCTTATTCTGTGGTTCTATGACTCCTGGAACCTCCTGAAACCAAGACAAGTGTCCACCTGTGACACACTGTGAACCCTTCCCACACTCTGCTGTAAGAGGTCCCCATCTGGTAAAACTTCAGCTCCTCAAGATTTGTGTCACTGTTCTATGCTCAATTAGCATGTCTTGGCTCTCCCTGAGGTAGATTAATTGATCAAGAAAAATTTCCTGCACAGCTGATTCTTGCTAGATCTTACCTCACCTCACAGCTTACAGGATTGTGCCCCAAGTTTTCTGAGATCTGCCGGTGTCCTGTGATTTGGACTCTTTGCTCAAGCTCTAGAACTGCAGAGGTGTTTGGCCAGACAACGCTAAAGAGGCAACAGCTATACCAACTCGTGAGACCCAGACAAACACCTTGGTGATTTTGCTTTGGGACAGATGTGATCCTGCCAGAGTGAGAAAGTATGTTTCCAGCTTTCCTGGGTGTGAAGCAAAGCCTGGCGCTGAGACTGAGTGATACCACTCAGATACTGCTCACACTGCCTGCCTGAGCTTGCAGGCAGCCTGGAACAGGAGCTCTGAGAGTTGTTCTGCTTCCTCCTTCCCTCCAGAACAGGAAATCTCATATACTGACATGCAACAGAACATGGTAGTTCTGCATTGTCTTAAAGGGGTGGGCTGTGATTCAGTGAGAACAGCAAATACTTCTGCTAACAAATATCTGAAACACTAATGAAAAAAAAAATCAGAGCAAAACTCTTTATTATAAAGGGAATCAGATTTTATTTTTATACCCACAAAGTTAAAAAAATGCATTTCAAAATATTTACAATGACTATATATGAAATAACCTTTGTTAATGAAACACCAACATACAGTACTAGAATATATCCACCAAATTGATAAAGTCTACATAAGAAGAAAATGTAACAGAAAGAGAGAGAGGTAAATAGCATCCATGCACAATCTGCATTAACATGTTTTTATACTCTCTACCTTTTAGTTGTGAATGGAATCACAGGAAGTTTTGACCTTGTCTCTTGCCACTGCCTCTTGTGACTGAGATTCTTCCAACTAACAGAAATTTGTGGGTTGCAGCAGTACCAATGCCTAACTTTCCTATGCCAGCCTTTCACACGGGGACCTTGTATTACAGAGTGGACTCGGAATCTCTCAGCAACCCTGGGAGGTAGCTAGTTTTATCGGAAAATTTGGCAGATGGAAAAGCACCAGGTTAAGTGGCTGGCCTACGGTTGTACACTAAGGAGCAAAACTCACAAGCCCTGCTTCATCTCTCCTAATCTCTCATTAGGGAATAAATTTCCTCTGCTAACCATCACCCGCTTTTGCGATGAGCTTTGTCATGAGGTGGGGCACTCAATTAATGCCATATACCAGGTGACGATGTGGGAAAAAAGCCCTGCCTACAGATAAGGACTTGTCTCAGTAAGGATCTGCGATGTAGCAGTGCTGTTCTGCAGTTGAACAGAAGATTATTTTAGTGTAGACACACATCCAGGTGATTCCCTCCCTGCACATGTACCACTGAGCAACTGCATCCTCTGTAATTAGGAACCTCTGTATATCTTTACCCCTACACTTTCCCTCTCTCTCTCTCTCTAACATCCATGCCTGTATATTTGCCATTCCTACTTGTATCTTATTCAGCCATGGGAATATCAAATAGAAAACAGAACAACAAATAAATTTGCTGCCTTATTTTTGTAGATATTTTAATACAAAATTAATCTGATTTCTATTGGTTTTTTTCTCAATTTAATGTCTTTAACATTCACTTATGTGCATATATATATATCTATATATATATATATATATTAAAAAATGTAACAAAAGGTCCATCCCATTTGTTTCAATGGACAAATAAAGGGGTCATAATCCTCACTGCCCAATCCATAAGGCACACTCCAATGTAAGTGGGAAGGGCTGTAGGAAGGGAAAAAGACATAGCCCTTAGTTTTGTGGTGCCCTTTAATCATCACTGCTGAGCTTGAAGCTTTGTGAAGTATGGCACAACTCTGCAGAAAAGAAGAAGAGCTGTCTGGTTCACTTGCAGATTTCTAGCCCCAGAAGTGCTAGATCAGAAGGAGCTGTTTCTCCCTCTCTTTGGTGAAGGAGTTTCTGAGGATTCTAGCTTTGTTAGTGATTTTTCTGTGGTGGCAGTGGTGATGATGGTGGCTGTTTCTGTCTATTGGCCCAACAGTTCTCTCAGCAGAGTAATTCTTCCCCACTCCCAGTAGCCAACCCTCTCCCCTGGACACCCATCAGCCTTATTTTTTTCTAAGAACAAGGTAGAGGATGCCGATGATGAAACTGAAGCAAAAGCAGATCCAGGCCAATATGAAGCAGTAGCCATGGTGAGGATTTGTGGAGTACACCATCGTGCCTGTGAACCGAGCTGTGTAAATGGAGACTGCAATCAGAATGCACATCCCTGTAGGAAGGAAGAGAGAAAGGAGAGTTGGAAAATGCACAGAAACCAGAATTGCCACAAGACTTCTGAAGTACTGTTGTCCCCTGAGATTGTAATGCATGTCTTGTGCCATATGAGAGAGGAGCTGCTGCCCATTAGGCTTATTTGCGGAGGATTTCTTTTGCAGCTGTGATGACATAAGACACTTGGGGTTTGTTTAGTGGGTGCCAAGAGGAATAAACCTTTGTTAGGAGGAAATCAGTAATAAGATCTGACGACAGTTTGGTGCGACGTGTTGAATCCCATGTGCAGTAGCTGTCTAACTGTTTATTCCCCTGCTCCCCCAAAACGCTTGAATCCTTTTTGTTGTCTTTCAAAGGTATTTTGCAAAACCCACTGGGATTTCCTAATGAAAATCTGGAAATACTTTCATTATATACAGCAAAAAAAATCCCAACCCAACACTTTCCAATTCCCCGGTGCTTTGTTTTGTAACAAAAATTGGGCCACTGGAAACATTTAGCTGGCTGACAATCTCCCCTGGTGACCATGTGTGGCAAATGTGTGGCTCCTTGTGTTCGCAGAGGCAGTGGGATGCGCACGGAGCCATGGCAGGGTGTGCACATGCATACTCACAGCAAACCAGCATCACAGCTCCGGTCATGTAGAAACGTTTGCCTTTCTCCAGGGTGAACAGCTGGATAATGAACAGGACGAGTGCCACAACGGAGAAAATGATCGAGAGGATCATAAAGGCTTGCACGGTTTTGAGGGAAGCTGTCAAAACACAGAGAATAGATTGGAGAAGGTCAGGGCTCAGTCTCAGCAGTGCTCATCAACATCCTGGGATTCACCATGACAAAAATGCGGATGTAACTTACCCTCATCTTGACTGCTAACTGGCAGCTGAGTGCAGGTCTTGTTGCACATTAGCCAGAGTCCTGATGAGATTGTTCCAAAGTTGGAAGAACCCACCATCCAGACCTGAAATAGGGTAGAACGGTTGTGTCAAGGGGCAGGAAAGCTTCTTTGCTCTTCTGTCAGACTAAACCATAAAGTGAGACCAAAAATGTCAGCACGAGTTGGCCGCGATGAGCAGTCAGACAGGTGGGATATGGCACTGGTTTCCAGTGCCAGGAGTCATTTGGTCTGGGTAAATCACCGTGAAGTCTTGTTCCAATCATCATGGAGAAATCTCCCAGGTCATCCTGACCCTCTTCCTGTGCGAGGCGGTGCGGGGGCACAGCTGGCCAGGTGGGTGCGAGTGGACCCCAAAATCCGCTCCGACGGTGGGCAGGGGGCGCGGGGACCCCGGCAGCGCCACCAGGGGTCCCCCTCGCCCCAGGTTTCCCGGCAGCCCCGCCGCGCCCCTGGGCATGGAATGCGCCCTGGTGGGCAACAGGCTGGCCGCCGGCTGGGGGCAACACGGCTGGCACTGCTGATCTCCCCGGCCCCCACTTGCACCCTCCCTGATGAAGGGTGCTGAGGTGCTGCTGGCTCTGGGGAGGTGACAGACAGAGGCTGCCTCCTGTACCACCCCGGCTGCCTTTCCACTCCCTGAGCACACTCACCACTGTTCCATCTCTCCCCATGACCGTGAGTGGATGTTCCTCACCCTCACCTGAGCACCCACCCCCTGGTCCACCTGCCAGACGTATCTAAGGCTGGCTGCTGCTGTGGAAGGTGAAAGCCATGTCCCATCCAGGGCAGTCTACTTACGTTCGCAATGGTGGAGACGAAGAGCATGATGACAGTGGCGATGTGAACCACAAAAATACCAGCCAGTAGCACCAGCATCTTGGGTCTCTTCTAGGTGGTGTCACTGATACAGAGAGCTCTGAGGGAGAACAAGAACAGAGCGAGGACGTGAAGGGAAGGGCTGAGTCAAAGAACAGCATTACCATAAGATTTGTTTACTTGCAAAAACCCAGACTGATCTTAAGTCCGCTCTGGAAATGTGGAATCACCAAAATAAAGCCACTAAAAACTGTCAAAATCTGCTCAAGAGGTTAAATATAGCCTGAAGATTAAGGAACCAGTTTGGGAGGAGATGTAGAGCATGGGTAGATAACTTGGGGGCATTTTAAAAACAGCCTGAATATATACACAGGTTGCTTAAATTGATGTGTGTTAATCTAAAGTTAAAATGCCATACTCCAGGCCTACATTCGAGGAAGAAGAGTTTCTGCCCATGGGATTCACAGAGGTCAGGAAAGATTTTTCTCTTCCTGTTCTCCTCTGGTGTCTCAGCCTCTTCCAACTGGTCTGGGTCACTGACAGGTGGTATGGAATGGGGGACTGCGTGTTCCTTGGTGCATCAGCTGTTGAGTAGTGGTGGAGAGTGAGCCAGAGGGGTGGCCACTACTCAACAGACCACTCCTCTAAGAGAAGAGGAGAGTAACCAGAATAGAAATACCACGGGGTTTTCTGGAGCTGAGGAAGATGCCCAAGTTTGCAATGAAAACTGCCAGTTTCCCTTTTAAAACTTGAGGCATGCAGGTCACTTTATTACTGCAATAGGATTCTCTTGTAATGCAAATTCCTTTTTGGTTTGTTTTGGGTATTTTTGCCTCTGTACCCTGCAAACTTTTACTTTTTGTAAGATTTCCTGTCACTGATGAACATGTGATTAGAAAGGGAATGTGCTTTAGAAAGCTCACGTGACACTGTTTGTCAAGACTGATGGCTTCTCACCTGAAAACGTGAAATACAAGGAACAAATCTAAGCTGTGAGAATGAATGCAGACAAGTCACACAAATCAAGTGAGTATACTTCAGGCAGAAGCATTTACTGAGTCCACTCTGTGGCCTGTAAATGTCCTAGAAAGTTTGAGAGAGCTGTGTTGCTCTTTCCCTCAGTAGTGCTGGTACTGAAGAGCAGTATCAAGCATGTGATTAATGTTAGCTGTCAAGTTATTTTGGTCCAGGTGACTCAGGTAAGGTCTGATGCTGTCACCATTTGTACAGGGTGTGGTAACACTGTCATGAAACGACACAATTATACTTTACGATGTCTTTCACGAAAACTGTGACAAAAGGCTTTGTAAAGTCCCATTCATGCGTCTTTTTTAACTTGATGACTTCACCTTCTCCACTACTGTCTTTCCTCTCATTGTGGCCATGAGTGGGAGTGTATTCCTGTAAAATGCTGCAGCTGTTCCTGGCACTGCTTTGTGTACAGTTTCCCAAACCACAGTGGGTGGGCAGGCTTTTCCATCAGTGGCACTTTGACCAGTTCAGCATTAGCTGGTGACCAGGAGGAATTCCTTGAGTTCAGGATCTCAAGGAACCAGCTCTGTTAGGTCACTGCTCCCACCCAAACAAGGCTACTCCTTAGTAAGACAGATCAGGTTTGGTGACTAGTCCTATCTCCTCAGCAAAACTTGTCTGCTGTGAGGCTTCCTTCAAGTTGAGAACTCTCTGGAGATGTTAAGCCCTGGCTTGCTGAATGTGGGCCAGGCCTGCTTGTCTGCCTTGGGGTGTCCTAGCAAACTCCTCATGCCCTAGAGCTTGATTTGGCTGGATGGCCTGGTCACTGTGACCTCTCTTGTCAAAATACCTCCCTTAGTGATGATCTTGGAGAAAGCACAGCCTTCTTAGGACTTTCCCTCTGACTGTAGTGACAGTCATTTATGAGTCCAGCACTGCTAAAATCCAGGCTCTCAACAGTATATGCAGGCTACCACATGAACATACCTGACCTAGAGTTAAACCCCTTCTTTCCATTGACTGTAAAAGGAATGAGGGTTTCAAAATGCTGGATGGCAACTGATACTGATATCACCACTGCACCTCAAACTGAGAAACTATTGCTGTTGCCATGACTAAGTGACATATCTGCAGCAAACTCTTGAGTCAAATCTCCCTGTCCCTTTGACTACTTCTCATTCTTTTTTCTGATTACCTTGGTTCTTACACAAACTGTAAAAAGTGCTCTTGACACTAGAGGGTACTGGCATGCATAAACCGAACTCTGACACATTTGCCTGCTCTGAAATTTGCCTTTACTGAACAGTGGCTGAACTTTCTTCTTTCTTAGATGGACGTATTTTTCCATGGCCTCTTTAAAATCTCATTCACCGCTTTTTTTTCCTTATTATTTTTGAGGACCTTCAAACAAAGTGTTCTACTTGAAAGATTAAAAACCTACTTTCATGACATCCTAAAGGACTGGAACACTCCTTTTAAATGCATTTCTTGTTTGCATTCAGAAATGAAAATGAGGGATAAACGTTACTTTACAATGTAAAAAAACCCCACAACCATGACTCCACGCCCAGGACTTTGACCAATACTCTAAGAAAAAACTGAAATCCTTTATTCCCTTTGCTTTTTCTGCCTGTTCTAGCACTGCAGGAGAGCAGTGTTAGTTCAGGTGCTCTCTGTGCACCTACTTCCTGAGAACGTCAGCACCTCTCCCTGAACACACACGCTATCAAATGCAAACTCCCCCAGGGGATACGTGCTCACAGCTTAGTTTTGATTCTTTGTGAGTTAAAGCACAAGCCTCCCTCTGTATTCATTTGCTTTCCCCTTTCTTCATCTCTCTCTGCCTGTTAAATAAAACACGAGAGAACAATCCCAGAGGAGCTATGGGTGAACGAATGGCACTGAAATAGATTCACTTCTGTCTCTGATGCTATGGCGTGGACTTTTCCTCCCATTAGACAGAGAAACTGGCAGAGCATCAGGGACTGACAGGATACCGTTTCCATTTGTTAAGTGTGAGACATCTTTCTCCACTACAGGGTGGGGTCACATTGCTGGAGCAATAGGACAAAATTGCATGCAAATGCCTTTTCTTCCATTCCCCTACCTAAACTGCAGCTGCATTTGGAGCTCCTCAGGCTCTTCTTGGGCTATGAGTCAGTCTCAGCCTTCCTAGAGCTGCCAGTTTTTTCCACTGACTCACCCCAAAGCTCTCAAACCCCACAATAATTTAACCCTGAAAGATTAAGTGCTCAGGACACTTACAGTTTTAGGACTGCTTCTCAAGAACCAGTCAAGTGAACAATTTGTGAGTCTTCCTCACAGAGGAGAGACCCCAACTAAGCCAAGAAAAAAAGGAATGAGACATAACAGTAGAAGGACTACTGAGGTAGGGCAGGCTGGTGGGGAAGTGAAGGTCATGCACCTGCTGAACAGCCTGCATGAATCAAGAGAAGATCTTGTGCTGATAACAGTGGACTGACTTTCCTTTTCATGGGGTGATGGATGAAGAGAAATAACAAGCCACACCAACAGTAAGCACGAATAAGAATCACCATAGAAGCCTTCAGTACAAAATAACCTGCAGATAAGCAGGAGAGACTCTTAGCTGTGCAGAGACTATTTCTCTGACCGTGCAGGAGTACACATACTGGGGAACAACACACAGCTCTGCTGCACCCCAGTTCAAGTTCAAGCAGGCTGGCAATATCTATTAAAAACTAAGACAAAGTCTTCTCAAGCGGGCAGACTGTTGCCACCCATATCACCCCTCTGTCTACTTAAGTGTTTGGATCCTTCTGTCTGGAAGGCAATATGGAGAAGTGAGTCCTTGCCCCTGGTTTGCTTCTTAGCAAAGGATCAGGGTGGAATGCAAAGTGCCACTTGGAGATATGATAATGGCCAATGGTATAGTTTCTCAAATATAGGGAGTGAGTTACTCAAGAGGGTAAGCCAGATTAGGTAGAGGTGCTTTGCTTCTGACAGAAAGCGCATTGCAGTGAAAGAACTAGAGGGTGAGTGTACAGGATGTTTCTGCAGGAACGATGGGGTTGTTCTGGGTGAAAAATCACGGCACTCTCAACTAAATTTGAAATATTTCAGATCTCAAGTATTCCTTAATGGATGTAGCTCATCTGACTTCCATTTCCACCTTCCTCTCTGAACTGAGGTCCCTGCTTGGGACTGACTCTCCCAGGCTCAGTTGGTGAGGTGTACTGTGAGAGATGCCAGCTGAGGTGAGAACCCAGCCAATAGCCTGCAGCTCCCTACAGTGTCCAGGGGGCAGAGGAAATCTAAATCACACTGCCTGTACACACTGGTGACCTCTGACTCCTTTAAAACTGAGTTTTTCAGCTGAAGACCCTTTAGTTTGATACATTAGATTCCTCAACAACGGAAAGATGGCCTCTTGGGGAAATACAAATGGTTTTGGTTAGAGTGTCAACAAAAATATCCACAGATTGAAAGCAACTAACATGAAAGAAATTCTGCCTTTTCCAGCTGCTACTACAGAATATAAGGAAGGCAGTAGTAAGTCATACCAGTGGTCTGTCTCTCCCCGTAGTCTGTCTCTGATGGGGACAATAGGAGGTCCAATATTTAGAGAAAGCATGTGAACTTGTCCACTGTCTGAGGGGGCACAGAGTCACACCAGGAATACTGGTGGTTCAAATCAGGGCCAAGGCCACTTGGAAAGGAAGGAGAAAATTGGAGAGTAATGGACAGAAAGTAAAAACTGTTTGGTATTGTTGGAGACAGCCACAAACTTCCACCTCCGTTACCAGCACATTCCTCAGTGCAAAGCCAACCCACAAACAGCAATGCTGCCATGTTGCTACCAGTAAGGGAAACCTCAGTGTGGGATAAAACCTTCTGAGGAATTTGTACATCTGCGTTTTGACTGAGCTGAGGCCATCACTGCATCTTAGATCTGCTACAACTGCACACCTGTGTGCTATGAGCATCAGTCCTCATTGTGCCCAGAGACATCTGGCAGGATGCAAAGATGTGAAGGTCCCTCTGATATTTCGGTGGCACGATGACTTTGGACATGTCACATTGTTACTAGAAAGCTCACGACAACTTTAAACAACAACAGGGAAGAATCTCTTTGCTTTCACCCTTTGCTCTGTCTCTTGCTTCAGATCCGGATGAATCCAGAGTCCTTGCTGACTCCAGACTTTTACGTACTACTGTATGTCAGCACTGCTGTTGACAACCTGGTTTTGACAGACCAGCCTGACTCAATTTACAAGTCAGATGCTTTTTATAGACGTGGATGAGTAGGCTGGTGCCTCTGGAAAGAGATTTCACATGTGTGGGAGAAGGGTTGGGCAGGAGGTGTGCGTGGGCACACAGAGACCTTTGGAGCCTCTGGCTCACGGCAGTGAGATTTCATGTACATATGGGTAGTGGCTGTGATGACCACATGGGGTACAGCAAGGTTGTAAAACCAGCAGATTAATGCCAGCCAAAAGGAAAGTGTAGACCAGCCTGAGGGGCTACAACTGCAAATAAACTTAAGTAAATGGAAGATTTTGTCTGGTTCTTGTGAAGCATTTCCTGGTGGAATGGTCTCCAAGAGATCAGTGGAATTGCCTTCCCAAGGGAGTGGTGAAGCACCAGCATGTGAAAAATTTCTTATGGGATCTGACAAATTCCTCAAGAATCCACCCTTGGTGATGAACCTCCACTCACTGAGAGATGCAGAGGGGAGTCACAAAAGATGACACATAAGGGTTTTCCAGCTCTCATGCTCATGATTCATATGAGAGTGGGGAAATATCAGAGCTCCTAGGGCAGACAGTGAGAAATTGGCATTTTCTCCAGAAGAAACCACCCTCGAGCGCTCAGCCATGTGACAACAGCAACTGAAACTCCAATGCTCGCTTGGTAGTCAGAACGGGAAGAGAGAGCTGCCTGGGGCCTGGCAGGCAGCCAGCATCTGCTGCTGGAGGAAAACGCTGTCACTCCTCACACTAGGCACTCCAAGGAAGGGCTGGGACTGATGGGCAGCTAGTAAGAGGGAGGGGTGGGGAAGGGACCCCAGAGCTAATGGAAGCACAGAAGTGTTCCTCTGCACCTCCAGAGGTGCAATGCAGAGCACCCTCACTCCTTAGAGCGCTGGGTGGTCCCTGGGTGGGTAATTAAGACACTGGAGTTGCTGGCAGGAGTTCCAACAAGATTCTGAGATACACGAGAAACATTTGTGGGAGGACTGACAGTCTGGGCGTTGACGTGTTGTGTGTAGGGGTGTGCGTCTGCAGCTCTGTGTGGCTCCCTCTATGAATGGGAGTGTGCACCTGTGGGTTCCCTGTGAACTGTGTGTGTGTGTCTGTGTGTGCACAGCTTCTTTATGGGTGCACGGATCTATCAGTGCGACACTGGCAGCATCCACGTGGGACAAACCATCTGACAGCTCTGACAGGAAAGCTCAGGTTACAGTGTGGTATGAGCAAAAGTACACAGATGATTTCTGGTGGGACTACCTGCTTTTACTCTTTGCCAACAGCCCTTAGGTAGAGGTTGAAGGTCTGTGAAGCCCACATCAGCTGTGCTTTTGGCTGCATTCTTGGATTAAAACTGCAACCCTATGATTTACATAGACAGTTTTGTCTAGATATTCCTTTTATTTTTTTCCAAGGGAGTGTAACTCTGAAAAAGAAGTTGTATCTTTATAGTGTGTCTCTCTCTCAAAACTGCAAAACCTCTGAACATGCCAATACAGCCTATGAGACACTGAGGTCAGCGTGACTCAGGCATCTAAAGAGTCTGAGCTTTCCGGTCAGTTTGCTTTTGGGGTGCCTTTGCTCCCAGCTTGCAAGTCAGCTTGGAAAAGACTGCGCAGGATTAAAATGCAAAATTGTGTGAAAGCTTCTTCTTTCAACCAAAGTGCACAAGTGATGAACTGGAGGGATCGCGTATAAAGCAGACACGGGAGGATGCTGTGCAGCCTAGAGCTGTTCAGTGCCCTGTGCAGAGTGGGATAAAGGTGGTCATGATGCAAAATACCTCATCCGGCTTTCAGAGGGCTCCTTACACCTGTAACCAGTACGGGCTGGCAGAACGGCATAAGCTAGCTCATGTTACGTGTGCCTTTGGACACATCAGGAACTGCCCTGCTCAGGGCACACCATGCTGGCCAAGTTGCAGCCGCTGGAGGCCAGCTAGCAGGCAGGTTGGCTCCACAGCCAGTGGATGTGCCCAGCTCTCCTTCAGCAGTGGTCCACATTCCTGGAGCTGATCTTCAGCAATCCTCTGACCAGCCTGCTCCCAGCTCTGAGCATTTTGTAGCTCTCCCCTCTTGCTCCCATGGCTCTCACTATCCTTCCCAGAGGCTTGCCAGAGCCAATATAGGGAAGGTATCTCTCGGGAATGAGAAGAATGTGGACAATGGACCCAGTCATGGTGGTTGCTTTCACAACTCCCCTCACTGAGCAGACTCTGCCCTGTGAGGGCAAAAGGACAACAAAGGTCCTCACCCTGGATTTCCTCAAATACAAACATATTGCCAGGTGGCCCCACATCACAAGAACTAAGCCTTCAGCATGAGTCACTGTTCACCTGTGTCAGCCACTCCAGTGCTCAGAGTTCAGTGTGTTTCTCTGCAGGACTGGGGATGACCTAGCCCAGATCTGTCCCTGGGCTCTCGTCATGGGTGTCTCCCCATGCCTCTGTTACAGACTGGTTTTCACCAGGGTAAAGGGGATAGATCTTAATTATGATCTTGGCAAACTTGTCACTCCCTCGGGCAATGTGAGTTCTGGGGCTGAGTTGTCCTAACCTGTCCCTCCCTTCTATGACAAGGCACGGGCTATATTTGGTCTTACCAAGGGAGCAGCTTCCATACACTCTCTGAAAACAGTTCAGGGGGAGCAGGGTGCATGAAGCTGCAAATTTGGCCAGAGTTTCCTTTGTTCATTGTCAAGCTGGTCTAGCTAAGGAGGTACTTTCCAAAACTCTCCCAGCAGGGTTTGAAGAAACCACACTCCAGATGGCAGCCCCGAGATGTGCTGCTTTGCTGCTCTCCCCACAGTATAATGGCAGAAAGCAGCTTAAGAGGCACTCCAGATTCCCCTCTGGGCAGTTTATACAGGGAACTGCTGCTAGACCCTGTGTCATGCTGTGGGATGATTGGATGTGGACTGGCCTTGACAGAGGATCAATACAGGCATAACTGAGATGTGCTTCAGCACATTTGTTCACTGCCACCGTTACAGCACTGTGGCTATGAGTTAGTTATCAATCCTGGCAGGGCCATGGAGAAGAGCCTCCTTTTCTGTGAATGCTGCTTTGCCTCAGCAGAAAAGACCAATGAAGTATTAAGCATCCATCTTCAGATGGGAAGGTTGGAAATCCCCTTCCTCGCCCTCCCTTTTAGAGGAGTAAAAGAGCAGCTCCAGGCCTCTTACTTCTCCCTGCCTTGAAAGAAGGGTAAATAAATCTCATCTTTTAGTTCTATCTCATTACCTTTTTTGTAGGAAAACAGAAGGAAGGAAAAAAATTAGGAGTGCCATGCCTTGCAGCCTGCCTTATGTTGTGCTAGGTGACAGTGCTGTCACTTCCCTATTGAAAGGCACAGGAACCTGTTGAGATCAAAGGGGTCTAGTAGCGCTATTTCTTGCCCTATAGGGCACTTGAGCAAATTTTGCACTGAGGGCAAATTCCAGCCCAGCATCAGGTGCCTCCTCCTTTGCCATCCATGCAGCACTTAGCGAAGGCAGCACTAAGTGAACTGGGGGATGAGCAAGGGGAAACATGCCATGGGAGGGGTGTCCCAGCAGCCACCTGGGGACTATGGGGCCCGTGAAACCCCATGGGAGCGGCTATGGAAGCAGGCTCCCTCCCCATGGGAGCGGGCAGGGCTATGGAAGCAGGCTCCCTCCCCCTTTTGCTCACTCTGAGGAAAGAGAAGCAGGCACAGGCTGAGTGCCATATGCGAGCCTTGCGGCTGGGAGGGTGACGAACAGAGAGAAGGGTTAGTGCTTGCAGCGAATCTCCCCAGTCTCATTATAAGCAAGGCCCCGAGGTGGGTCTTTTACCAAAAACATGCTGGTTGTTATCAGCAAATCTCCCAGAACTGTTTCAAAATACAACCTCTGCTCCACCCCAGACCACCAAACAGTAATTTCTGCATGCACTTGCATCGGTCCCACACTGCAGGATTGAAAGACCACTGGCTAGGCCAGAAGGGCCGGTTTTCCAAGCCCAGGGCTCTCTGTCCTCAGCAGGGTCTCACTGGGGGAGCACTAGCAGCCCTGCAGCTGAGGCACCCACTCCGAAACTTGATGCTTCTCCGCAAGATCCCAAGTCACCCCTCCATTAATGTGTCCTTGGGTGTGGCTAGACTCCATAGCTGTCAGCCGTCTCCCTCGGGATGGCGTGTGCCCAGTGGAGATCCCTGCTGTCACACAGGGGTAGCCAGGATGAATGGCTCAGACCGTGTGTCACGTGTTTGGATGGTTAGTCATAGCTGCGGGAGCTTCCACAGAAGCCTACTGACAGGAATTCCTTAGGTGGGTGTGCATTTCAGGATGTGCTTCCAGGCACTGCAGTGTTAGTAAGGTACCTCAATTTTGATCCTTTCCCCGATGCTAATCCCCAAGGGAGCAAATAGAAATAAGCTGCCTTTAAGGCCTCACTCTCTCAGTGCTCACAGTCCCTGGGTGGACTGGGTGGAGGCATTCGGCTCGCTCAAACCCCTGTTATCATAGGAACAGTAGCTCATGGGCTCCAAGTTCTCACACTCTTCATGCCCAGCTCCCTTGAGTGTTTGCTCAGAAAAGAATCCCACTACATCCAGAAATGTCAAGTGGGCAGTTCCTGGGCAAATCTGCTCTCAGAGGTGCCTTGAGGAATTCAGAGCTTCCGAGTGAAAGCTGTTCTGTGGCCACAGCATTTTTTTAATATCAAAATGATTTAATTGTTAATCTTATTAAATGACAACTTCCAAAAATGCTTTATTCCCATTCCAGTTTCTGACTGCCCTGGAAACACTCGCTGCCTCAGTCAGTTTCCCCACCACTCCAACACATTTATTTCTCACTCAGGAGGCACCACTGCATGACTGAGACACAAGCAACAGGGCCAGAGGGGACTTCAAAATTCACAAAAATCCATCCTTTTTCCACAAAGTTACAGTCAGCTCAGCTTCTAGTTCATTCATATAGTAACTATCCACAGCCATAGCCTGAGCTCCACTCATTCAGGGCCGTATTGAGCTAAATTCTGTTCAGTCTCTTTCAAACCCTTGAAACTCTGCAGGGGCGGGCCGAGTTCCTGCAACAGGAACCAAAGTGTGGTGCCAACGAACTGACTTTGCTGTGCTCCCTTTCTCAGACCTCAAAAATAGTTCAGATTTGACCACAGGATGCAAACCATAGCAGACAGATGAAATAAGAGAACTGGTGAAGAAGAGGAGGGAAAGAAAGAGGGGGCAGTTGCATGGAAAAAGGCGGGTGAAGAGGGAAAACTGCCAGTCTCTGCAATCCTACACTTCCCATCAGTGCCTCTACCTCCTCGACACACCCTACCAGCAGACCGTGGTGCTCCTAGCAATTCCACCCGCTCCCCCACTTTGCCTCGCAGTGCTCCCCACTCCAGTGTCTGTGCTGCCAAGGAAGGCGCAGCACACATTTCAACCCTTCATGTGGCTTTGCTCAAGAACTGGGGCTTGGCTTCAGCCTCAGGAGCCAGAACCCCCAGAAAGAGGGAGATTGTCTCCATTGTACCCCAGAGTCTGCACCTTTGGGGCCTTTCAGCCTTCACTCGGAATGATTGCTATTGTTTTAAATTAGAGCTCGGCCAACTAATTATGGAGGGGAGAGAGACAAGCAGAAATATTTGAGCACCAGAAAAACTGAGCCAGCAGCCCTAATTCCAAGCAGGCATTTTTCCACATTTGTCAACAACGCTACTCCAAAAACACACAGCAGCTCCTGAGCGTGAGCTGGCCGAGGTTGGGCACCCTGTGCCTGCGCCCTGGCTGCACGTGTCCCGGAGGTGAAAATAACATTGCTGCTGCCAGCGCTCCGAGACTGCAACCAGGGTGCCTTGCAGCGCCCCTTTGCCCTGGAATGCAGCTGGATTTCAAAGCAAAAGCTGCAAATTAAGGTGTGTGCCATAGCCAGCTCGAGTGCCAAGATGAAGAAAAGTGAAGGAGCAGAGGAGAAAGGCAGACTGGTGCTGCTAGCAGCGGGGTGCAGCCACTGACGGAGAAAAGTGAGGATTTTCAAGAACAGCTCTTACCGTGTGGGCTGGGACCGGTGCTGGCACCTGTGGAAGAAGGAGCGTGCTGGGCTGCAGCGCCGATGTCCTGGAGTGCAGGGCTGGAGTGAAGGGGAGTGACCTGGCGGTGGTTTAAGTTTCCTCCGGTGGTGTGGGAGGGTGGTGTCTTTCCACTCTGTTTTAAAGGAGTTACTATGAATCAGACTGCCTTTAAAGAGAAGGAAAAAAAAAATTAATGAGCTACGCCCTGTTTTGTTGGCAGGGTGTCAAGAGTCTCTGGGAGGAAACCAGCAATTCAAAGAAATCTGTGCAGGGCTGCGTCTGACTCAGTGTGCAGCACAGAGACCACAGCCTGGAAAAACGACTGACGCTGATCCAGCTGAGTAAGAGAGGCCCACAACAGCATCTGTTTATAAAACTGAACTTCTGGTTGTCACAAAAAAAAAAATTGTATAGTTACAAATGTGGCAACAGGACTTCAACAATACAATCACTCAAACAAACAGTGGGTTGGCAGGGGGGATCCCGAGGCTGGGTGAGTCACTGCATCCCCTCCCCGTGCTGCATGGAGAGAAGTCGCTGACAGCATGGGGGAATTCAAATTGGACCTGTGAGGTTGGCATGGACAAGACTTTCAGGAATATATCATGGAGCAGAGATGCTTAAAATGCAGCTCTGGCCTGGTGGTGACTCTGGAGCAAGTTGGCCAAATGGTGGTGGTTTGCTTCTACAGAGAGAGAGCAGTCAGGGAAGAAGAAATAAGGAGCTTGTTATTGACAGTTTTCTCAGGTCAGCATTTCTTGCCATCTTAAAGACTTCTAAAAATAGATCTTTTACATTTGCTGAGAATTGGCTGGTGGAGTTGTCTCATAGATGCTACAGGCAAGATTGAATAGGGATGTGCTTGAGATGTGGGTGAAAGGGGAAGAAGTTTGTCAGAAAGCACCCATGTTAAAACGTGATCCATATTGCAATAGAGTTGGCGGTCTGCTACTGCAAGGAATCAACCCTGCCTTTGCAGAGGCCCAGCGAGAGATAAGCAGATACTGACAAAACACCTGGCAAAGGCCTTTCCCGCTTTAATGAGGATGACATTGGATTGCCTTTATTTGAAAAACGAAGCTGGTTCTCTTAGAAATCTACACAGATTAAAAGATCTTGCTGTTTTTCAGATTATTCCTTCTGTCTGGTGTTATTGATATGTATCTGGTCTAATTTTAGACTATAGCAACCTGCTTAAAAAAAGAGCTATGGATAAAACAGCAGCAAAGATGACGCATATGGTGGGCAAAGACAATCCTATGGGAATTTTTCCACTGATGGAAAATAAAGACAGTCTTTTTTCCTCAAGGATAAAATAAGCCTAACTGTGTTTAATACCTATGAATTAGAATGTGCTTCTTGTTGATATATATGAATACAAAATTCAGGGAAAGTTTATTTGCTTACCCTGCAGAAGAGGCTGGCATTTGCATTGAGCTGCACCATCCATTTCCCCTGCTCTGTTCCCCTGGCAGAGTTTATTGGAGTGAGGGATGCTCAGCTCCATACAAAATACTAGAGTGCAGGATCCCAAAGCAAACTCTGGGAACCAGAGTTCAGCTGTGGTGAAGTACCCTCTGCCCCAGACCTGTTCACAAGTGACTGCCCACCTGCCAGGGAGCAGCTGCCTGCAATCACAGAATTGCTTATCTGGAATCCAGCAGACAGAACATTTGCATAAAAAAGCCACTCGCATGGGGCAACAACAGCTGAGCCTCTAAGAGGCTGGATATGAAGTGAGCCGTGGCTGGCAAAGCATTATTTGTCCAGAGAGGGCAAACTAGTTTTGTACAAACTGCTCTCCAGCCTGGGAGGCCGTGGCAGGCAGTGGCCAATATCAGAGGCTTCACAGGGAGGCAGAGGTGTTCTGCAGCATCAGCATCAGCTTCCCCACAGGAGCATTGCTTCCTAGCTCTCCATCTGGAAGTGTTGGTGCCCAGCCAGCAGAGAGAAGAATAGTAACCGGACAGGCCACACAGGCTGTGACCGTGGCCCTGGAGAAGCAGTGGTACCCTGCCAGCCGTTGGCTTCATCCCTGTTGCTAGACCTGTCAAGCCAGGTGTGAGAGGGGGTAACAGCGTGCGTCAAGTGAACAAGAGTGCGAATAGATCCTCCTGTTTGGGAACAGTACTGCAGTGCTGCACGTCGGCAAGATGATGGTTTAAGGAAGAGAGGGTATCCCCGTCATGCCAAAGTACAATGAGGTCGGGGAGAGTTCAGCTTCCACTGAGCAGATTGGTATCTCGTTGAGATACTTCCACCTTTCATCTGGATACAGAGGAACTGTAGAAGTGAGAGAACATCCCACCAATAGCTTAAGGAAGGAGAAAGTTTCAAGTTGATAAGATTTATCATATTTTCTGTAGCTGCTTCTGTGGATGAAGGGTTAGCCCAATAAGTCTTTATGTGTGCGTGGTGGACAACCAGCTCTATCCACTCATCCAGAGAAGAGGCTGGTCTTTCTGTGTGCCTGCAGTGATTTCTCCCTTTATGGTGTGTGGTTTCCACAAGGTGGGTTGCAATAGAAAACCCATGACATGAAAAGTCTCAACATGAGATCAAATATCTTAAGCATTCTGCAGGTTTGACACACTAAAGTTGAATTGCCTAATATCCCCATGCCATACTTCATGGTGTCCCTTAACCTAAGCATCACTCATTTCACAGGCTTTTCTGAATGCCTGCAGTCTGTTAATTGGAGGTGGTCAGGTCAAAGCCATGAGAATTTAAGATGTGAGAATCTGGATTAGCATTTCCACGGGCAATGAGACGGTGAAGCTTTCCCACGTGTGCCGTGCAGTTGCTGAAGTTCTTCCCAAACAAGCAGCTTGCAGCTGCTGTAATCTGCTTGTTTTGCCATGCCCCATGCATTTTTAGGCATTACTACTGTCTGTGAACAGGAGGCTTTGGCATTAAAGGTGAGCGTCCACAGTGACATTAGATAAGAAAAGCATTAAGCCTTCGCAAGCCCAGATCAAAGGAGGAATGGATGATATGACTGGGAAATGGGGTGTGGAGTTAGGAGTGGGGGAGGCATGGTCAGGCTTGGCTGGAAACATCTAGAACAGATTGTTTTTAGGGACTGGGGGTGCCAGGAGAAATAGGCCATACATGGTCTCTCTGCACTTTTTGCAGATGCGAGAATTTATGCTTGAGAAAGTTCTGTAGCTGAGTTCCCATGCTCTCTGGGATGCTTTCAACAGGAATTTAACTATGTGCTATTTGGATGTTCTTTTCTGGCTAGCTGTCTGCAAACACATCTTGCATACTAAGCCCCCCTCAGTCTAAATAGCGTGTCTTTCTACCTAAAGGGTTCCTCTCTCTTCTATGTGCTATTTTTTCTGTGTGTTGTCTTGCTGGCTGGTTGCAGGACAAATGGAAGTGATATGGTCCATGATGTTCATTACTTCTACACTTGTCATAACATGGAGAAGGCGGGGTGGAGCCTCAGCTGGTGTGTGGGTTTAAAGAAATAGAAACCAGCAAGTTTCATACTGCTCTGTGGTGGTGCAACTGGTGTGTTTATGTGTGTGTTGTGGGATTGTCCTTGTGATACAACAATTTGCAGAGACATAGGATAAATCTCAGAGCCAAATGATAAACTGCCTTTGTCACGCCTGACTGTGCAGGGCTTCAAATGTGAGCTGTCATCCACTGGAGAGGAAAGGGCGGTGGTTCCCTTATTTATAGCTTCACTCAGTTTTGAGGAAGCGGATATTGGAAGTCCCACCTCTGTGGTTTTGGTAATTTCTCTAGTGTGTCTTGTCATGTTCCCATCCCTCCAAGGACTGCTAGATGTCCGAGACTTAGGGCAGCAGACTTTGCAAGCTCAATGGTACAAGAAGAGGGTGGATTACAGTCAACACTGAGCAGATGTAACTCTTCCTGTGCACAGTTTAGTTTTTTGGTTGGGTTGTTGTTTTTTGTTGGGTTTTTTTTTCAATGTCAGGGATTATCTCTGTCCTAAGTACTCTGGTAAACTGTATGATGAACAAAACCTACAGGAACATCTACATCTAATTTTTCCAAAATCACTCATGGTTGCCAGACTGACTGATCTTTTGAAAGTGCATGATAGGTATTGAATAGAAAATTCCCTGGGTTTACAGCATTTGTGTAGGCATGTTTTGTCACAAAACTTTAACAGGTAAAAATTGGAATAGTTCCCTCCAGGACTTTAGCAGTATGAATGGGATCTATGATAGAATACATTCCGCACATCTCACTTATCACATCTGGGAAGACCCAAAAGTTCCCTTGTTTCTTAACAGGAATAAAAAAATTAATATGGACATGAGATAAGGAGATCATTCCTACCACAGTTTCATAGTGATTGGAATTTAGTTTTGTCCTCCCATGTGGAAAGGACCATAATTTGTTCTTATGGCAGAAAGAGAGGTATGATTCTGCTGTGCAGTGGATGGACTTGTGTCTCAGACTGTCTGACAATCACATTGTCGTTGCTGCAGAAGATTCTGTGGGATTGGGTTCATGGCAATCAGTTTGTAACTGGTGGAGGGGTTTGAACTTGTTCTCAGGGGGATGGGTAGCCCAAAGGTGCCTTGCCTTCCTGTGTGCTGTTGGATGGGATAAACGTGATCCTCAGGCTGAGGTTCTGAACACATGGAGGAAGCAGCATGAGCTGGCTGGTGCTAGGAACAGAGACCCGAACCTGGAAAAATTAACTTTTTTCTGTGCTCTGGTGTAAAAGAATGTGTGGTGAGATGAGAGCCATCTGAAATGTGGTGGTCTTCCCCTGCTTTTTAAGAACAGGGGAACTGCAGTCCCCATCTCATTTTCCCTTACTTTAACCTCCATCTTAGTAGCTTCCATTTTTCCATTGGAAACAGCCCAGCTGAAGGTATTTGCTTATAATGTGCAAATGATACCTCTGCTCTGGCAGACCCATCTAAGTTGTCACTTTCCACAAGAACCTCTCCCACTCCACATCAAAGGATTGGTGGTTGGTGGTATTCTCCACCTGCACATGAAGGCCTTTCTTATGCATTCTGGCAACCAAAGAGGTTTTCTTTATTGCTCTCTCCTGCTCCTGGTTCATTTCTAGCTCTGTCTTCTGTGACTGTTGTACTGTGCCGTGCACAGTACCGATTGCTTCACCAACATGTTTTACCATGTTAGTAGAGGAAAAAATCCTCCAAGCACCAAGAAATGGCATAAGTTGACAGTGCCTTACTGTTCTTCTTTCATTCAGTGACAACAAAGTGAATTAGCTGCTTGACTGTCCTGCATCCTGGACTGCAATTGGGTTGATTGTCCTTAGAAATGGACCTTGGCTAAGAGGCCAAGGTAAGGGCAGGTGCCGTTTGCACTGTGGTTGAGGTTTGATAATGGGACATATTTCTATTTATCTGCTGCTCCCATGTGCCGTTTGCATGTGTTAGTTCTACTCAAGTTTTGCCGGACTTTCTTCTTAGAGCAGATGTTCTGAGAAAGTTGTAGGATCTCCTTTTGAGCCAGAGGTAAGGTTTGGAAGGCGCATAAAGCTTTCTGTAGTTGCTTCTCACTCTCTGCAGTATCTTGCTTTTTGAATCTCAGGATGCATTTATTTAAGTAATGTTATAGTGTCACGGGCTCTACAGATATGCAGGAGGAGTGCTAGCCTGGGAATACAGATGGCAGAGACTGAAAAGGAACTGGCATATTAACGAACCAAGCAGGCAGATCACTTTTGCAACTAAATGGAAAGAAAAGCCCAAGGAAGGCTTCCTAGTGGTTGCCTATACTTGTCTCCTATTGAGGAGAAGGGTTGATGGAAGAGGGAAAAGCACCAAGCTCAATGCACAGTGAGAAGAAGGAGAAGAAAAAAAGCAAAGTGTCTCTGGGATGGAAAGACAGCTAGACATTGACAAGGTCAGGGCAGGACAGAGAGGGCTGAACACCATGGGTAATGCAGCCAATAAGGATAGCGCCTCTGAGCTCCAAGTTCCTGAACAAAGTGCAGAGAGCTGGCAGGAGGCTGGGAAGTCCTCTCCTTTCTGTTGCTGTTGCATGGAAGAGGGAGGGGACAATCTCCAGGTTTGCTTTTTCATTCCCTGACAGAGAGGGAAATGATTCCTGTGACTGCAGAGCAATCATTCCCTTCTGAAAGAGGAAACATCTACTAGTGTCACGCTACGGGCCAGCTTCTGAGTTCATTTGCAGCAGGACAGAACCAGAACAGCTTGAATCAACTTCATGGCAGTTTTTCTGATTAATGAACCAGGGATTGAAGCAGTGCCACCATGTCAAGAAACTGCTGGTAAAGAGAGAATTTGTGGGGGGAAAACCTCTCACCACAGCACAAAGACTGAACATTTACCTAAGCTCTCTCTCCTTCCTTGCTCCCTGCCCCCCTTGCTTCTTGCCAGCTCTTGATTGGACTTTTGAGAAGAAATATAAATTATACTTTGCTTCCCCTCGTGCATACCCGCTCCTCGTCTGTGCTTTATGCATTCACAAACACAAAAGTTTTCACGACTCCATTCCTTCTGCTTTTGTAATGTACAGTCACCGCTTGTGTGGCTCCCTCGTGCTTGAGGCAGGATACGGGCAGGACATAATAGCGTAAGATTCAAACTGGAAAAATGCAAACTTATTATCTGGGGGAAAATAAATTCAAAGTTAGCTATTCAGAGGGTGTGAGCCTTTGGAACTTGCAATTGAAATAAACCTGGAAGCAACTTAACAGGGACAGCAGAGAGAGAGCTGGAGAAGAGCTTGCAACATGATAGCACGGAAGAACACAGATCATGTCATTCAGAGCTCTTCAGATGTTGATGTCCCTCCCACATTCACAGATCTCAGAGCCGTATTTCAGCCCCAGATATGCCCTATCAGTGGTAATGATAGTGGTTTTCATTTCTGAGAGGATTTCACTTAAATCCTATGACAAGGGATCTCTCTAGTGTAGTCACAAACAGTGCTGTGGGACTAAGGAATTGCCTGGATGGTCTGTGATACTTTCATATCAGTCAGAGTCAGAGGTGTCATGTCCCTGTGCAGCTCTATACTGGGAATATGCGGGAGGAAATGAGCTAGCAAGAGGCAGGAGAAAGGGAGCACTCACCACATTGCCAGGCTCTGAGGGTGATTAAATAGCACAAAGGATTAAAAAACTGCGCTTTTGGATTTCAAGTGTGCTTACCAAGGATAATGCTTTATGAGTGTGAACAAAATTCAGCAAAACATCTCAATGTCAAAAATGATTGCTTGGATTTGATAGGTGTGTCTGAACACCTCCATCCCTGTGAGATATATGACAAAAAGTGAGAATTAGTGAATTGAAGCAAAGGACATGATACAGGTAAAGAGTCCTCACAGTTGAAGAATAATGACTTTTGGAGGTGAACTGAAAAAATGCAGCTTTTGAACCTTGGACTGAAGCTTAAGAGTTGCCCTAAAGCTGTAAGTACTGCCTTGCTGAGAAAACATGTTACATCTCCTGTGATATGCAAGAGAATGGGTCTACTTTATAATACTCATCAAAATTGGACTAGAGGGTCAAACTGAGCTAAATGAGGCACAGGCTGAAAAACCTGCTACAATAGCTTTGTGGTGGCCAGGTTTGGTATGAATGATGAGGTTTTGGGTCAAGTGAAGCACAGAGGATCAAGGGACACCATCATCTTCATCGCTTCCAAAAGAACAGGACAAAAGTTTTCTGAGTGCAGGGTCTGATCCTCTTCACAGTGCTGCTGTGAGCGTGTTGGGGTGGGCAGTGTGCAGGCAGCTGATAGGCCACTCCAATGTCCTATTTCTGTTATTGTAGCTAAAGAGGCAGCGAGACACATTAGGAGCTTCTATGTGGTACTTGTGTTACATTTCTTATAACTGGTTATGCTCCTTAAAATGACAATGTTTTCAATGATGGTGGGGAAAGAGGCCCTTCTGACTCACGGACCACTTGCAGGACAGCTGTTCCCACCAGATCACTCCATCTGGCTGGCTGCAGAATCCTTTTGTCTATCAGAGAAGTGGTCAGCGTGGAGGGGAAGGGAGGTGCTGATGTCCTTTGAACTCTCCAAGTGTTACAGCAAGGATGGACTCATCATGAATCCTCATACGTGAGGAGCAGTAGTGTGGCAGGCCAGACCAGCTCTGAGCAGGCAACGAGTGCTTATGGGCTGCACAGCGTACGGAGGTTCCTTGTGCTGCCTCCTATCCACTTGTTCCAGTCCAGTGCTGTCGCCTTCATGGCTCCATGCAGAGGTGATATCCATGCCATGGGACAAAGAGTGGGCATGGTGAAGCTCTGTGAGTTAGTAGAGATCTCTGCATGTCATAGCCACCAAAAAAAGTGATTGCAGAGTGAAAGCAGGATGGAAACAGCAATGACAAATGGAAACTGCAAAGTCTGTGGTAGCTGATGTGCATCTTCATCTCTCAGAGGGGTTTTACTGTTGTCTCTGCTGTCCCCTTTTAGGGGAGCGGGATATGTGGCTGCATTGGAGACATGAATCCCAGCCTTTCTCTTTGCTGGAAACTGATCCCACCCAATACTCATACAAGTGGCCACTGATGGTTCTCCATTGCACTGTCCCAGCAGCAGCTGATGCTGCTCACCAGTGTGGGTCACTGGGTATGCACTGTATCCCTCCCAAAATGCCTGGAGAGACTTGCCAAGCTGAGAGGCTGTGAGTCAGAGATCTGTGGAGGTTTCTCTTCCCAGGAGAGCAGTCTCTGAAGGCAGGCTGTTGCTCAGCCCGTGACTTGCTGAGTACCATGCAAGCGGAGTTCTTAATACAAGAAAGGCCAGCTTGTCACTGTAATTTAAAAATCATTTTGCCGTCTGGGGAAATGTGAGCAGGCAGAAACAAGTAATGGGAGGGCTTGACCCAGACACAAAGAAGCTTCTGTTTTCTGCCTGTCCTGGCTGTCAGTGGTGTCAGGTTGCTCAATGCTGCTCAGAAAAGCAGCTCTGGAAATTCTCTGCCTTCCATGAAGGCTGAAGACACGTGAAGTGAAATGCCTCTTCCTGAATAAACACCTGTCATGGGAAGAGCTGGGATGCTGAAGTGCAGCAGGGTGAGAACTGGCACCAGGCCCAAAATGGGAGTCGAGGAGAATCCTCTGGCAAAGCTGACACCTTGTTTTTGATTGCTTGTTTTCCACCTTCAGGTGTAATCGATACCCAGGTGCTGGAGTGACTAAACTTGCCGGCTGTTGCTGCCGCTGGTTCAGCAACTGCACCAAGCAGTGTGGAGGAATAGAGGGAGGGGATGGGTGTGAGAGAAATTCCTGTCTTGAGAACCACAGAGGCATTTTCATGCCTGGGATACTTTCCTATTTGCTTTCCCCCAAGGTGGCCCCTCTCACCTTGGAGAGAGTGTGGCACCTGAAACCATGGGGCACATGACCATGAGGTTGTTGGCAGCTGCAAAGTCAGGAGCAGAGGGCATATTTTGCAGTTCAGAATCCTGACTGGGGGATTCTGAGGGGCTGAATGTAGAGGAGCTGGGGTGTATCAGAAGAAGATATCAGGGTGATATCCTGGCTGAGCCTGTGGCTTGGCAGAGGAGAGTGGAGGGTGTGTTGTGCCCACACTTGGCCCACTGATCTGTTTCTAAGCCATCCTACTTTTGGTAGACGGAGGCAAGGAGTTGCAGTGGAATGGTGCAGATCTGCACCCTATCCTCCACTGGTGTGGATAGCCCCAACCTTCCCTGTGCAGTACCTCTGGTTTTCCTATGCAACTCTCAGATCCTCTGAAACTCAGTAACACAGAAACCAGCAAGCATCTGTGTTCATTTTCTTGCATCCCTGGATTTGCTTGATTTAAGGTCCAGGTCATTAAAGCAACTAGATCTACTTATCACAAAGAGTGGCCTCACATACCTGTTGTCTGAGCACACTGCATCTGTAGGGTCTGGTGCCAGGCACTCCTGTGCACTGGACCAGTCTCGGAGGCAAGCCCTGGCTGTGGAGAGCTCTGTAAATGGGATCATAAGTAAGAAAACAAGCGTCAACCTGAGCACTTCAAATGGTCGGTCTCGACAAAGAGCTCAGCAGAAGGACCTCACAGGGCTCTGTGGTAGCACTAGTGCTATTCAATACGCTTGTTATGGTCTGGACAGGAACACGAACAGCGAGTTTACTTGAGTCCCACAGTTATTGAAGAGAGGCAACATAGAGCTGACTGCAAAGGGTTGCAGAACATCTCCCGGCACTGAGTGGCTGGGCTCTCCCTGGCAGATGAAATTCAGTGGTGGCAAATGCAAGGGAATTCCACTAGGAAGAAAACAGTCTGGCTGTACAGATACATTGAATGTCTCTAAGTCAGCTTCTACCAGCAGAGAAAGAAATTCTTGGATTCATTGCAGATAGGCTGCTGAAAACAATCTCTCAAGGCTCTGTCGAGGTCAAAAAGCCAAAAAGAAATGCTAGGAATGAGTACAGAAGAAACAAAGAACGTGATTATGCTTCTGTGTACTTCATGGTCTGCTGAAAGTCTGAAAGTTGTGAGTGCTTCTGGTTACTACACTGAAGAGCATAAAGAAACACTAATAAGAGAAGAGAGGACATCAACAACGATCAGAAGTGGGAGATAGTTTCTGGGTAAACACAGATTGCTAATCTTGAAAAAGAGATGCCTGAAAGGGAATCACAAATGGTATGGAGAATGTCAACAAAGAACTAACATTCATGCAGTTCCATATCACAAAAACTAATGGCACCCGATAAACTGGTTAGGCAACAGGTTTAAAATAAACAAGCTATGGACTTTTCCACGTAGGCATCAAGGAATAATGGAACTCTGCCACAGACTGTTAGTGGAAGACAATCCATGAAGGGGCTGGGCACATCTATGCAGCATATTTCCTTTGGAGACTGTCAAATTCAGCAGCACAGATGTTACCCCTGCATCAGAATTGTCCTAAACAGCAGGCTGATGGGAGCTGAGAAGTTGGACTGGGATGCAGTTTATATTTCCTCTGTTTCTTATACTTCTTTCCTAAGTGAGGTGACTGCAAGAGAAGAGATCCTGCTTCTTCAGTCTGGGCTAGCACAGGTCGTCTTACATTTTTAGTAAAACTGTTTTTTGGGGTTTTTGTTCTACAGTAATTCCCCAAATTATTATCTGACCACTGGTGATGTATTGCAGGAGAAGTGGAAAGTGAACTGACGATCTGGAAAAGAGAGCAAGCTTCCAGATGGAGAGCTGACATCTCTTAAGGACATTCCTAATGTTCTTTGCACTGGTGTGCTAGGACATGCCATAATCCAGAAACAGGCACTTTTGAGTGAAAGTAAGCAAAGATTGTGGTAATGTTCTTAAAATGAGGAAAACATTGTTTTCCCTATTATCTTTGCCAGGGCAGTAGATTTCCTTAGACATTTAGGAGATAGAAGAGACATAGTCTTCCCTTGCAATTAAATGTGCTCTGGCTATCTGATCCAAACAGTTACACCTGTCCAAGCAGGAAATACCAAATTTTGTATCAGCAATGAAATCTGGATTCTGTGTATTTGCAGCTGTGAGTAGAACACTTGCAGAAATAACTGAGAGTAAAATTTGTCCCCAGGGATGTTGGTCTTTCCAGCTTGCACAGATTCATTGCTTGGAGACAAATTTCAATTAAGGAGAATAATTTTGCATGAATAGGCTGGGAGGAGGTATAAGCTGTCCATAGACAATTTTTGCAAAAGAAAAGATAACTAGCTACAAGTCCAGGACTGTGGGGTGCTGGTAAGAGAAGCGTACTGGTTGTGGCTTAGCACAGTTTCAGCCAGAAGCCATTTTAGACACAGCCTCCCTGGAGGTGTTCCACAGTGTAAGATCCTGTCACAGCTCTGGAGAAGGAGAGAATATTCTCTCTGCAAACAAAGCTATGTTTTGGGTTATTTGGCCTTTTCCATTTCAAAGGCCTCGATTGCTGATGCCTGCCATATTGTTTAATGACCAATCCCTCCTCAGAGACTACAGCTTTTAAGACGATACACATCCTGAACCATTTCAGCTGTGGTCCTGCTTTTTTTTCCTGTTCTGTTCTGCCCAGTTTCTGACTCCACCTTCTCTGCTGCCCAGCCTCCTCGGTAGACAATGTTTTTCCATTTAATTTTATGCGACTAATGAAAGGCATTTTCATCCCCTCCCCCAGGACTGGAGAAGAAAAGCCCACATCTGGAGGCCATTCACAGCTGGAAGATCTCTTCTGACATTCCTTGCTTTGAAATCCAATCCATGTAACCTTCTGTCTAAATACTCTGTTGCAGACATGGCAGAAAGAGGCTTTGTGAGGGGAGTCTGTGAAGAAACCGGTGACCCTTACATCCTTTTTCAAGTGCGAGACTTCGAGGCTTTCTTTGCCACAAGGAACTTTTTGTTTGGGTTTAGGGGTTTCCTTGTTTTGAGGTCTCCAAATACACACTTTGGAAGCAATTAAAAAAGGGAGCTTCATTCTTCTGAGGTGTTAAATGTACCCAGCAACAGTTAAAATGAGTTGTCTGAAGCGTTGCGTAGGTTCCAACATCCACAACTGACTTTGTCCAAATGGTCCAGCCCATGGCCTGTGGGCTGCATTTTGTCTGTAGAACAGTTCACCCAGGCTTCTAGTGACTTCCACTGCTGAAGAGTAACACTTCATGTTTCTTGCATCCTCCTTGCCCCCTTAGAGTAAATTGCTGTAATCTGACCCCTGCTTGCCAGGAAGGTGGATAATTTGTAATTCAATTTTAAATACCTCAGAACAGCGACTTATTTGTTATCGCTGGGTTTGCTTAGCCTGTATAGGATTTCTTCTATGACTACATCATGGAGTGCTTTACAATGCTTACAACCACACTCATCATTGTCGTAAATGCTCCTGTCATGACTAATAGGACAAAGATCATTGAACTGGTGGTCTGGAATTTAAGGCCTGGCACAGAGGAAAGAGGTGTGTCTTTTCCCTAAAGTAATTAAAAAAAAAAAGTGAGGAGGGTGTCCTGTTTGTTCCCCAATGGGATTCTGTCTGTTTCCATGTCCTGATAATGGCCAGCAGCTCCCTGTGCCTTTCCTGTGGGAGTTCACTGGCTTAGCTGCACAATAGCCTCAGGTGTTTCACCCTGCGTGGGATCTCTGGGACCTGAATGAGTCCAACTACCTTAACTTCTGGTGTCACACCAAGCTGCTGTTTGCCTCCTTGCCTGGAAACATCTGCCTTGATGTTCCTTCTTGCATTACAAATCTGAACAGACTAGAGAGGCTGTATTGTTCTATGTTATTATAATTTGGGAACCATTTGTGGCTGGTTGTTGAATTTTTACTCTTAAAGTAAGAGAGCCTGATTCTGAAAAGAATAGATGTATTGTGTATGTACATGCACCCAAGAGCTGGAAGAATATATTATAATAGATCTATCTCAATTTTCTAGTCCTCAATCCCAGAGAGACTAAAGGCATCCATTCACCTTTTGATAAGTTAACTATTGCAGGGTGTGATTTGCGCTGTTCTGTTTCACATCATACCACTACAGGCACTGTTCAGCTCATGTGTCATAGTTCAGAGGATAGCAATAAACCACTGAACAAGAGTGACTTAAATCATGACAGATTTTATAGGTACTTGTCTGAATCAATTTAGCTTTCCAGGCTGCCCCACAAATGTTATGTAATTTAATGGTCTGCACATGTCTGGGCCATATTCAGCCTACATGCTACCTCAGTTTGACTCACATATTGTGACTGTTTCCCTGGTAAGTCTGCTGGGGGAACAAGGGGTTAATAGCTCTGGGAAATAAGTGACTTTTTTTTTCTTTTCTCAAGCTTAAATTGTTCTTTTCGTGATAGAGTCACCAGAACATCTGGAATAGACGTATTTTGGGGAATATGGCTGCTTGTGCCTAGAGCTAGTGTCTCTATGGCCTCATATCTCCAAATGAATACCTTTGTAGCACTAGAATTAAATTTGCACTGGTATAAAAGGCAAGCACAATGCTCATTACTCTTACTGACAACTTATTCTAACAGTCTGAGGAAACAAAACCAACCATATTATTACCAATGATTATTACCGTTATCTGCTCTATGGCAATGCTGAGAAGCCAGGCCCCAGTGTGCCAGGTGCTGGTCAGAAGCATAATCAGTCACCACTGCCCATGGAAGTCCATGTGATGTTGAAAGGCTGTAGTCATCACTAGCACGGCTATCACAGAGATCTGTGTCCCTGTTTCAGAGTGCAGTGATGGCCTGAAAGAAAAGCATTTCCTTTTCATAATTCTCTGCAGTTTCGATACTTTGAGGAGTATTTCTAGACATGTGACACTGACCTTCACACCTCAGTTTTTCTGTTTCTGGTGGTCACAATGCTGTCATCAGGAGCAGCAAGACCTGCCTTTGGAGGTAACCGGTCCTGTCCCACTGGGATTGTAGCCTCTCTGCCTGCTGTGGCAGCTGGATGTGGTCACAGCTGCAGCTCCCACAGACTGCTCTAGAATTGTGGTTCCTTAATAATTCTGCAAATCTGAGTCTTGCTCCCAGCATTGCAAGTGCTGTGCTTCCTTTTGACAGGGTGGTGAACCAAGGCAGGGTAGGGCTGGGACAGGCCGTTCTGCTGAAAAACTGGGCTTGCATACACAGTGATGAAACTTTGTCTTGGAAGGACAGAGGCAAGTGGAATACGCTGCTTAAGGGAGAAGATCCAAAAGAAAGTATCTGGTGTAATGGAAAGAAAGGAAATTTTCAGTTGAGTATCAGGACTGAGTTTTTTTGGTGTGTGGAGTAGCTTCCCAAGGAAAACCCAGTAATGGAAGCCTATCAGTTCTGGTCTCCAACACTGGAGTGGACACAGCAGAACATACTGCAGGCCAGGAAATGAACTTGCTTTGTCTGGGGTGAAGACTATGGGTGTGACCCTGCACCACAAAAAAACAATGTGAGTGTCGCCAGTGACCTCAGGAAAAACAGACTCCTTCTAACCAGTAATCCAGTGCTGATTTTCCATCTCTCCTCTACACTCTAAGGTGTTTCTTATCAGTGCAGCTGTGTCACTGGTATATCCAAGCCCATGCTCTTCCATTCAATTCTGCTGCTTGCTCCCTTCAGGTGGCTGTTAAAGAATGGTCCTGAGAGTTTCAGATGTACAGAGCATTAGAAGAAGAGAGCCAGATATACTTCTTACCTGCAGGGATGGGCGGGAGCACATCCCTGTTGTGCATGAGGCCTGCAAGACTTTGTTTATTTCACAGAATCATAGAATCATTAAAGTTGGAAAAGACCTTTAAGGTCATCAAGTCAAACTGTCCAGCCAGCACCACCACCATGTTCACCACTAAACCACGTCCTCAGGTGCTGTCGATTAAATGAAACTCACCCTGGCCTCTGATGTGGCAGAGGCAAGGAAAGGCAAAGGCAAAGGAATTGATGCCTTTCTACCAGGCTTGGTCTTACTTCCCTTCACTTGTGCCCCCTGCTGCCCTGGGGCTGCTCTGCCCAGTAGCCCTTACAGCAGAGGTAGTGACTTTTTTTGCTCTTTTGTGCTGATGACTGGTCCCAGTGGACATCTGTCTCTTGCCAGGTGCATCCCGGTGCAGCTATCCTCCTAGAGCTCTTTACAGTTCTTCCCGGTGCTCCCAAATGCTAAGGTGTGTTAGTACTGGGGTACACAGGCCAGTGGTGAGAAGGGTGGAGGCAAATAACTGTGGTTTTAAAGTAAATAATTTATGCAACAATAACCTCTCCACCCAGGTAATCACCTCGAACAAACATTCTGCATGTCAAAGGTGTTTCTGGAGATAAGGGTTAATACAATGAGACTCCTGCTTTCTTGGCTTTATCTGGTGCTCAGCACTTAATGCCACCTTGCTCTCTGCTGAAGGCAAAGTTGTCCCTCTAAGTGCCCCAGTAGAGGTTACCAGTCAGGGGCGAGACTTCAGGGGGATGTCTTTGCACTGACAATAAGGACAGTAAGCTTCTAGTGTGGTAAGTGTGGTATTTTCCAAGAGGGCTGGACATAGCCCCTAAAAC
Organism: Eulacestoma nigropectus; assembly: GCA_013397775.1. Taxonomy (NCBI): domain Eukaryota; kingdom Metazoa; phylum Chordata; class Aves; order Passeriformes; genus Eulacestoma; species Eulacestoma nigropectus. Next base: position 1,328,210 of record VZTE01002534.1, read on the forward strand.
TTTGCCCATGGTATGGATAGTGAAGTATTTGCCTTGGGGAGAAAAGGGACAGATACAGAGAAAAATACATTCTGATGGCTGGGAAATTAATCTCTTAAGCTGCAAATTGTACTTGTGCTTGTGAAGCAGGCTGAGGCTTTGTCTTCTTTTCTTCTTTTCTTTTCTCTTCTTTTCTTTTCTTTTCTTTTCTTTTCTTTTCTTTTCTTTTCTTTTCTTTTCTTTTCTTTTCTTTTCTTTTCTTTTCTTTTCTTTTCTTTTCTTTTCTTTTCTTTTCTTTTCTTCACAAATACTGGTTGCTGGAGAGGATCTCTGTCTCCTGGGCTACCTGACCATGGAGAGCTCAACAAAAGAAGTCCTGGAGTTTGCTGCTGAAGATTCGAGATTCAGCCTTGTGACCTTCCCATGGTATTTTGACAGGCCATTACCATGTTGTGATGGTTGCCTAGCAAGGCAGTGACACTTGTGCTGAGGCACAGTGACAGCTGTGTCACACCTGAGGGCTGCTGAGGCTGAAACTCGGTAGTATTTGTTTTGCAACAGTGCAAAGCTTGCATCAGTGTATCCCTCAGTCAATGAGAGCCGGTGTAGTGACAGGCTGACACCGCCTACGTGCTCACCTAACTTGTAGCACTGAGTGCCCTGCAGTGGCTCCCTGGCTTGGCGTTGCCAACACTCCTGCCAAGAGAAGTGATGGAGCCTTGCTGCGGTCACAGAGGCAAAGAGCCTGAGTGGGAGCTATTTTTGCGCTGCGATGGAATGAACAAGGCCATGGCATGCAAGAGTCCGTGGGCTGTGATGCAGAAACCTTCTTGTGGGTGGCAGGGTTAGAGGCAAATAACCAGTACCACCTCTGCTGCATGGCTGGAAAGCGCGTCTACGGTTAGACCTCAGAAGACACCTGCCAGGGGAGATCCTCTTCTTAGCAAGTGCTTCTAGTGGGGTTCCTATGGATGTCATCTTTTAGTCTGATGGTACTGAGCTAATTTATCAGGAAAATTTAATTTCTGCCATATTTGCATATCACATGGACAATAGGGAGGAGGACAACAACAGTAAGGTCAGCTCAAACTGCACAGATGGATCTCTTAAGTGCATTTGAACAACAAAATGCCGTGGCTACCTTATTATAGCAAAGCGTGTATTGGGATGTGACAGGGAGATTGGAAACAGTATCCTGTCTCACAGTGCCACTCTAGAGGATATGGGAGTCAAAATACATAGTCTTCAGGCTAAAAACCCCAACAGATTAGGGAAGACATCACTCTGAGAGGTATGAGGGGAATAGCAAGTGGGACAACATTTTTATTTTTTCAGTCCCACTAACTTCTGTGTCCAAGCTGAGCAGCAGAAGTATAATGTGGCACCCTCTAAACTCTTGAGCCCCTGAGAGCTCTTATCAGGGACTAGGTTAATGTATTCTCCAGTTGGCACAAATCTGTAGATTCCTGACCCTGGAAATGAGGTATCCAGGTGAGGGACAAGAGGACTTGTGCCTTGTGCTATGCTCCTAAGAGGAAGACAAGCTGGGAAGGGCCTGGAGTACAGGCCTGGCTGGTAAGATCATGCTGGAATACTGTCTTCTGTTTCCCTGTATGAAGTTCTCAAAGGATGTTAAAAACTGGAAAGGACTCAAAATGTAGTTTATGTAAAAGAAAGTTAGGAACTGACTTAATCAAAGTCCACAAATATTTCACTAGAGAGATAGATTTCTAATAGCAAACAATGCTGGCAGAAAAGGTCTTGTTGAAATCTAGGTTACACCTACACTGGTAAATAAAGCGGTCCAGGGTTAGTTCTCTGAACCTGAGGGCAAGTGGCACAGCATCCATCTGAATAAAACTTCTTCTCCCCCAAAGAAGGTAGCCTGGCCCAAATAATCTGTTAGGAATGATGCCATGACCCGTGTTGTCAGAGCCAGCCCTGCTGTTAGGAGAGTACCCTCCTGTTGTTCAGAGAACACTGGCTGCCACAAGCCAAAACTTGCAACGAAGCATGCTAACAACACGGAAAATTGCCTGTCAGGGCTTGTGCATGTCTTGAACTGCTCAGCTTGCTGATAGAGAAGTCATCTCACTGGCTGGCGGTGAAGACCATCTAGAAATAGGGTGTGCACTCTGAACTGTGAGGTTGGTTAGCTAGTGGGACAGTTGAGGGACAGTAAATTCCTTGTCATTTGAAGTTTTTCAGTCCAGCTTGGATGTCTCCCTAAAAAGACAGAGATTTAAGAGAAACCATGGCCACAATGTGGGCAGGAGAGAGCCCAGAGGTGAATGCTGTGCATTGGGTCAGAGCAGGTATCTGCCTCATCCAGCAGAGGCACCTGTGTCCCTGAAGGGTGTGACCACTACAGGGAAAACCTCTGTGAGAACCTCCAAATGATTGTAGAGAAAATCATTCTCCATCATCACTGCTAGGAGCCCTAAGCTCTGTGGAAAGCACTCAATTAAATCTCTGCCTCTGGCATAGGAGACTGAAGTAGCACTCCCTGCATTCCCTGCTGCTGTCTTCTGTGGGAAGTCTTAGCGCCTACACATAACCTGGTAGCTGAGGGAGGCTCTGGGCTCAGAAGAAGAGTGAGAAGCTTTTTGGGGGTGGGCATAGGCATCCCAAGCCATGGCTATTTTCCAAGCAGTGGTGGAATAAGCTGGCTAAGAACTTGCAGACATCAGGTCACCTTTCCTGCCCGTACATTTTGGTTATGGGCTAGTGGGCCAGGTGCCTGAGTCAGGACACCAGTGAACACCTGGGAAGGTGGAGAAGGAATAGTACAGCAGTCTTGCCATTAGGAAAGACAGTAAACAAAGCCAGATTGGATGTATGGCTTCTCTGACACCCCTGCCTACACTTTCCCAGATACATCCCCAAGGCAGCAATTGGTGCTGTCTGGGACAACCTGTACCTTACCAGATTTGATCTGCGACCCACAGGTTTTTTCTTTAGCAACAACAAAAAAACATCAGTAGCTCTTCTGTTCTAAAGGATCTCAAAGCTTCTTGAGGACCTCAGAAGAGCTTTTGAAACAACAGTCTCTAGCTCTTCAGTGCAGAGTTTAAGCCAGCTGTAAAAATGGCAATGAAGGTCTGTGGGGAAGTTCACCATAGATTTTAATTTTCATTTAATAATTAAAAAATGCATTTTAATCTATGAAGAGAGTGGAACAGCAGATCTGCTCCAACAAAGCCATGAAGCACACATTTAAGGGCTGTAACAGACTGTGGGTGGAAAGAAACACCAGTAAACTCAAGACTGGTTTCATTTCGAATCTTAGTGATATTGTACTTCACACGTCACCTTTGTACCAAACCTGGAGCATGCTGATTGCAGAGGGAGGTGTTTTTCTGGTCTGCTGTATTAGCCCTAACCAAGAGGTGTTCCAAGGCTGGAATAATAAATGTGGTACAGTAGGATAGACTGAACGTTCCTAGGCCAGATTGAGAATTGCTCAATAAAGTTGGACTTAAGGTGTCCCTGAGCAGAGCCCAAGGGCAACCTTAGGATTTCAACACAGACAGGTTTACCTGAAGTGGTAAAGGGCTGCAGCACAGGCCAGTGACCTGCTTTGAAAGGGGAGTGGCTGACCTGTGACTGCATCCAGTCATGGACTGAAATGCTAGGGATGTTGAAAGTCAGGATTGCAGTGCATTGGTAAAGCTGTGTGTGAGGCTTCATGACTGATGGGAGTAATTGAGGATATTTATTTTCCAGAACTGGATTGGAGTGAAAGACCAGCTCTTCAATCCCTGTTTTAATCCAACCCTCTGAAAGCTGAGTTCAAACCAAAGCAAAACAGAAAATTCTTGTTTTAAAGAGAGTGAGAGAGAAGCCCCTAATCAAAATGTTCTGATAACAGAAAAATCTGTTGGTGAAAACTAATTTTGGAGAGTCATGCAGAGAGCAGGAGCTGAGCCTTCCCACTTCTTACCCAGAGCTGAAGACTGACCATGAGTGACAGCAGCGTGCTTAGGCAATGTCACTGCTCTCTCAAAGCCACCCTCTTTACCTCTGGCCTAGCCCCTAAATCCTCAGCCATGGTGTCCTCAGTGTATCTCACTCATGTCTCAGCCTGGTAGGAGTAGTCCCTTCGAGCTGTGTTCCCTCCTTTTCTCTCCAGCCAGTCTCCTAGTTTCACAGCCTCTTCCAGGCTGAAGGCTTCCTTTTTCTTCTCCTTTGTGTCATCCAGGAAATACACCCACCTCTCTTGCTCCAGCCTTGTATTCTGCCTCACTCAGAGATTCTGTAACTCATGTGGAGGAATTTCAAGCAATGCAAACTGTGGCGATTTTTTTTAAACTATGGAGATTAGAGATTGGAAAATCTTGCTAGCTCATCCAGTCCATTATTTTACATTCTAGCCTATCCCAATTCCTGCAAGATTCTTGCCTGCAATACATTTTCCAGTGCATTATCCAGTCTGCATTCTTTGCTTCCCATGAGAAACTGTACCACAGAGGACTACTTTTCACTGTTTGGAAGAGGTTTCTGAAGTTTTCTTTCCATTCTGCCTGACCTAATTTCTTTAAGTTCTGCCTGTGGTAACATGCTAGTTGGGTTCTCTTGCCTTCATGCTTACTTTGTTCAGGTGATGGCAAATAATTCTTGTTCAGTCAAGCTGTTTAGCCACAATGCTTAATACTGAGTTGTAAAGCTCAGCAGTAATAGTCCTTGGCTACCTGGGAAAGACTAACATTGAGATTAGCATGTTAATGGGTACACAGAACACAGCAGACACTGCTAGCAGTGTTGCCTCTTATATTATTATAACAGTCACTTGACACATTCCGTCACGAGGTCTGGCTTTGGTTGCTTTTGCCTTTGCCAAACTTGAAACCAACATCATCTAGCTCACGTCTGCTTCAGTAGTTTTATAGGGTTCATTTTGGTTTTGTTTTTAATTTCAGTCAAGACCACTTAGCTATTTCTTGAGAACAAGGCTGGCAGGGGAATATTCTGCTTTATCCACATTAACAAAAAAACCCAACTCCTAATGACTTTTTCTCTAAAAAACCCAACAAATCACATTTTGAGCAATGTCTTGCATTAAAATAAATCACACTTTTTCTGTCAGGAACACATCTATTGTCATCTATGACAAAGGCTGCCCCCCCAAGTCGGCTAAATAATGAGCTTTTGAGTTATTGCAGCTTGAGCCTGCTCAGAAAAAATGATGAGGGCTAGGAAGGACAGTTATTTATCTTTTTTTTTTTTTAACTGTGAGCCTGATGGAAGTAATAGCACATGATTTAAGACCCACGTTATAATGTACTTGCACAAAGGCCCCTGGCTATGGCTGCAGGCTCACCTCGTTCTGGCCTCCCTTGGGCCAGGACGCTGTCACTGCCCCTGGCCCCCTCCTGCCCATGGCTGGGTCACCCTCGGGAACTGATGTCCTTGTCCCATGCATGGAACTGGGGTTGCCTGGGCATGCAGAAACCTGGCTGTGAGGAAACAGGGAGGTGTGGAGAGAGGAGGAAAAAGAAAAGAAAAAAAAAAAAACCAACCGAAAGAAAGCCAACAAAAAAAAATATAGCAGAAGAGAGGCAGACACCCAATTTCTCTGCTGGCTGTCTCCAAAATATTTTGTGTTTGTGTTTTCAACAGCTGGGGCACTCCTTTCCCTCAGGGCTTGTAGGGAAGCCTGGGCGCCCCGAAACTCCCCTGGCACAGCATACACGTGCTGCATCCACCCCATGTCCATGGCAGTGACGCCATCTGCTCCCGGCATTGCCTGCTCCCGTCATTGCCTGCTCCCATTGGGCCTCCAAGGCACGGGGCCAGGGCCCCAGACTGGTGTCACCACTGCCCTGTCCTGACCTGTCTCCTCTCTGGTGCACAGGCAGCTTCAGCGTGCTGCCTACCACAGCATGCGTGGCCATGGAGATTAGACTCAACAGCAGGACTGTCTGTGAAGCAGCAGCTCCAAAATGCCATAAAGGAATGGAAAGGAATACTGAATCCTCATCAAATCTGAGGAAAAAAGGAGATGCCCTCAATCCTGGATAATTACCAAGACATCCAGAAAGATAAAAGGTGTAATTGTACTATCTAGCATGATTGTTTTCAAAGCACCCACTGTAACAAAAACCCTCTGCTCATCACTGTAAGGAAAGCTGGTCTCATTATTCTCTCTAGACAGCAATATTAGACCTTGAATCCTCTGATCTGTGCTTGCTGCCACCTCTGCTCTATCAGGCAACCCAGCCTGAGAAACTTGCTTATGCCTTCTGGCCACCATGCTTGCTGCATCTCTTGCCATGCTGCCTCTTTATTCATTAATCCTTCCCCTCCCAGTTTTCTCTTCCCCTTTTTTTTCCTTGTCAAAGCAAGGAGTTTTTAATAGCTAAAGAACGAAAACACCTCCCACGCCTTGCCTCAAAAAAGCTAACTCTCTGTCTTACTCACTCTTTTAGATTTCCAAACCTTTCCTGCTAGCTTAGATGTTTCCTTTGAGGCACTGGTTCCTCAAACACTAGCATGTGAGTATAACTTTAGTAAACCATGTAGCTCCAATGACCTTGAGAGGACAATCCGTGTGAATAAATAAATCAGATGTGGAATGGACATACGACATTTAGCAGAGATGAAAAAATTTTCTAGTTTATATTGTGATTTAACTGGGAGAAGAAGATGTTGTGAAGGACTTTGTTCCAGGATGGAGTAGTATCTCCCTTGCAAAAAGTTTTAACAGTAGGCTTGAAGTTCTTCAGAGTGCTAAGGTCATAGTGAATGCAAATGGATTGATTAGATAATCTTTGGAAGCTTCCTCTAACTCTGCTTATTCTGATTTACCATGGTGAAATGGAGGAAAAGATAAATTGAAGCAAAGAACAACTGCTTTGGCTTTCTCATTTCCATGAGTGAAACCAAAGTGCAATGTGGTTTAACCGTATTGTTTCAAAATTTTTTTTGCTTTAAAACATATTAAACGTTTTCTTGATTCCAAGATCACCTGCATATGTGAAATACTCTTTGCACAGATTAATTTTAGATCCTCAAATTTTGTTATTACCAAAACAGAATATCTCCTGCTGTCTTTGTTCTGATTCCAATATCAACAAGGATCCCCTGTGTTGTAGATTTGCATCTGTGGGAATGACTCCAAAGACCCAACCTTATAGTGTATGGAAACAAGGACTGTTTTTGAACTATGAGTCCAGCCATGGTAATGTGGAGTTTAGCACAGTTTACTCCGTTTCTGGACTTAGGTTTGTACCCTGTGTTGTGCACCATAGTGCTGGAGTGAATTCCTAGCAACACCCAATTAAAACAAGCACTGAATGTTTACTCCCCATCATCGCCACTGCTTTGACTGCAGTGTAAATGCACCACTAATGACTTGGCTGATGGGAGGGGAAAATTAGGTGTCAGAGCCAAGTACAGAACTAGGAATTTGGGCCACCAGCCAGCTGGTTAGATCACACTGTGTGCCTCTAATGAAATGCATTGATTTGTGACTCTTACAATAACATTTTTAGGAAATCACTTCACTAGGTGTTTATTTGTGTGTTGGAGCAGCCTGGTGAGGTTGGAAAACTCAAGCAGACACTGCGTACAGAGCAAGAGCAAAATTTTAAGAATGAGGTTAATTAATCATCGGAATAACTTTTCTAAGGATGTGATGGGTTCTCTATCATGTTCTGCTGCACAGCTAATACCAGTTAGTTGTATAAAATATGTGCTATAGCTCCGGTAGGAGTTCTGTGTATCACTAGAAATTATTATCCAGAGTTCTTTGGGTTCTGTTACATCTGAGAGGAGACTGTGTTTTTGTAATGGTTCCTCTTGATGATAAAAAACCCCATGAGCCTGTGGTAGTCATTGAGTCTGGGTGTTTGTGATTCTGTGTAGTAACAGACTGAGATCTCGTAAGTGGTACATTTAAAAGTAGCAACAATTTTCAGAGAGGAGACTACCATATTTCAAAGACTCATTCTGCAGAAGTGGACGCCCTGCCAATCTTACAGCTGATAGAATGTGCTGTGATGATTTAGCGGGCTCAGAAAGAATTAAACCATCAATAAAATGCCAGACTTGATGCATTTCAAAGCAACTGGTCAGATCTCATGGAATTTCTTGGCTACTACATGTTCAGTCAGACAGAAAGACATGGAGGACGGTCCATGATCACCTTGTAGTATTTCACTGGACGCCTCAGAAGAGCAGATGGGAATAGTGAGCAGTGGACAAGGTAAGCGTTTGTCTACTCGGAGTTTTGTATGGACCCTTTTCTGGTCTGGCACCTCTTTAATATCCTGATAGATCTATGTAAGAATTTTTGGTTTTCTTGTCTGTTTACAGTTTACGGTTAGCTAAATTGCATAAATACTATTTTTTTTTCTGTGTGCTCAGGTGAACACATCCTAGAGTTTAAGCAGTCTGTGAAAAGCAACCCCCTAGACTTATATATAATATATAGTCTTATATTTTTTATCTAGAAATTGAGACACCTAGAATCTCTAGTGAGTCCTCAAAGTCTTTGTTGCTGCATCTGATTATTTTCCTTTTCATGTCTGCTTTCTGTGTGGTTTTTGAGTGGCTGATAACCACAAAGATTAGAAAAAAAAAATCCAGCCAACTAAGACCTGTTTCAAGAAAAAAAAAGTAGAAGGAAAATAAAAAGTAATTAGGTCCAAACTGACTGACTTGTTTGTCCATCTTTAAGATGCATTTAGTTAGTCCAGTTCAATCTTTATTTCTGTTCTGCCACAGTCTTAATGTCTAGCAGTGTAAGCTGATCATCTTTGAAAACAGAATTCACCTTTAAATGTGCTTAGACTAGAAAAAATATGCCTGGTGAGGTCATTTTCAGAGCAAGAGTTAATGCATCATGCAAACAGCTAAATAAAGGTTACAGTCTGAGTGGAATTATTCAGAGCTCAGGGAGAAATCTGGCATTTGCAGTCTGTCACTGGGTTTGAGAAGTCTGGCTCCCTCCATGTCACTGTCGCTCGGGAGACATCCTGCTTTCTGTGTGGCAGTAAGGGAGGGGACTGCGGCTCTGAAAGATCTTCCTGTAAAAACAGCAAAAACAGGAGCGGTGGGAAGTGTCATGTGCGAGGAATGTGTGGAATGAGGGGTGAGTATGAGCCTGTCTTTGTCCAGTTTTCACAGAGCGACTCTATGGGTGTAAATGGCCACTCTTCCTCCTCTCCTTTCCTCTTCAGGTCAGCCGAAGAGCCAATGTCAGGACAGCAAACGATCCCTGGTATCCCTGGAGGATCGCTGCATGGGGGGCTGGGAGGAGTCGTGTGCTTCTTGAGACCCACCAGTTAAATATTGCAAGTTTTGGGCCCTATCTGGCAAGGTCTCCTTGACCTTCTTTTCCACCAGCACCCCTGGGAGTTGAGTGTGTCACTTTGGGGCAGGATACACCCAAGCCAGGGTGTAGATGTTGATAGAGGCAGGATAAAAATGCATCACTTGTCAACGCCCAGGCTTTTTTAGACTTGGCAATCTCCGTAGTGGTGCTGTGCAAAGATTTTGGGTTTTTCTGCATTTTGTTTCCTTGTTTTGTTTCTATAAGTCAAGCACTTGGCTGATTGCACAGGAAATCAACTGCTATGGGCATTCACTTCAATGGGCGAATTTTAAACGAGTCACCAGGGACTGGCTGCTGCTGAGTTCAAAGAGAAGGAGACATCCAAAAACTCTAGCCAAGCCAAATTATGGTGGGAAATATCAGATACAAAGAGGAGAAAACTGGAGGCACAGTAGGGTGAAAGACAGATACAGCTTGATTTTCCTCTCTTGCAATAGGTCAGATTGAGGTGAGGTTAAAATAGAGATTTAAAAAACAACAATCTACCAACCAAAATCCAAACCAAAACCAGATAAAATCCCCATAATTTTGCTAAGGGAAGTTTGTTGAACATCAGGAAACATGCTCTGGTGTTGGTGTTCTATGAGTTATGAGCAATAATCTGGGGAAACTTAATGTGGTACTTGACAAAATTCATGCAGGGTAGAAGGTGAGCAAAAGCTAAGCTCCTGCAATCATTCCTCTTTTTTTCTTTTCCCAGTGATTTTGAGTGTTCCCAGGCTCAGATAACTCCAAGAGACAGACCCATACCCCATTTCAGAGGCAAGGTAAAGAGTTTGTGTGCATAAAAATGTGAATAAAAAAAAAACGGGGGAAATTTCAAGGGAAGGAATAGAAGTCTAAACTTGGGTGTTGCTTCCCCCCAGCATACACGTGAGCATCAGAGACTCCCAAAAAGAAGACTAGAGAAAGATTGCCATCTTCTGGAAGGATAAATATCTGCCGTTATTCAGAATACTAAACGTGCTATAAGCACATTTTTTAAATCATAGCATATTTCTGATAAATTTCTTTCCCAACATGCATTCTTATCCAGATAAAACTAATTCAGTTTAATTTAATCGATATATATGCTATGAACCCAGCTTTAGAAACTGACATAGAATCTTGGGTTTTAATGACACTCTCATCAGGCTTAAAATTAGGAGGGTATTAGGGATTATCAGTAGAGATGGACTTTATCTATTCTTAAGCCTGTAAACTAGGCTTTTTTTTTTTTTTTTTTTTACCTGAGCATTTAGAAGTAAAATTTAAGGTGTCCAGATGTGAACAGACTGAAAAAAAGAAAGAAAGAAAAAATCACTCTCCTTTTAAACAGCATCAGCTGTTGTTCTACCTACTTCAGTAAATTAAGTACATCTGTTTCAAACACAACCTTTTTATTAATCAAAAACCTGCAGGCAGTCGGTGGAGCACAGGGACATTTAGCATTGCTTTCAGTTAGTCCGTCTTAGAAATGCTTGTCTATATTAGAGTTTATGCAGCAACTGGGATTTAAGTACCCACAGAGCTACTGCCCGTTCTGCTCAGGGCAGCAAGGGTCAGGAGCCCGGGACAGCACAGCCCATGTGCTGGACCGTGAACTTCTTCCTTTGCTGCCCATGCTGTGAGGGGCTGTCACAGGCTGTGCTGTCACCCAGAGCTGCCCCCAGCCTCTGGGCTCTGGTGTTGGACGTGCGGGATGAGAACGGATACACCACTGATTCCCTCTGTCTTGGCAGAGCAGCATGCAGGGAATCTGCCTTGCTCCCTCCCAGTGGTGGTGCGAGCTTCATCCACTTGGCACTGGGCAAAGTACTCGTGGGGAAGACAGGATGTGTACCTTCAGGATGCTCCCCTCCCTTGCAGTTTGATTCAGTGCAGCTCTGCTCCATGGCCTCTAGTACAATCTCATGAGAGGTGATGTCATTCTTACTTTTCGCGGTTTTGATACCACACAGGTATTTTGGGAGCCTTTAAACTTCCAGGACAAGAGCTCTGAGGGCACTTTGCATGAATGTGAATCTCTGTCTCTTCTTACGAGGTTCCCAAATTCGTCCAATGTGAACCAGCTGGGATTCCCAGTGAACTTCACATTTTGGTAAAATCTGCCACTACAAGTGACACTGACAGTCTACCTCATTCTCCTATGCTTTGAGTATTGGCTTGACTTGCTGCTGTTTCACATACCTCCTTCATGGTGGTGATGCCATGGTGTCAGTCTGCCACTCAGCAGCTCTTCTGTTAAGGGGCTCCTTTCGGCATCAAAATTTCCTGTGCCCATGGGGAGACCTGTATCGGTATCTCTTCAGAGACTGAAATCCTCAGTCCTCAGAGCAGATGCAGTTGCATAAACTTTCCTCTCCCCATTTTTTTATTCTGCCCTTTCTGCAACTATCAGGTGTGGCCAGGAAGATATCCTAGGGCTGAGATGCTTTTGGTCTTTGCCATTCTGCTGAGACAGTGCACAGGACAAGGGGTGACCTGATGCCCAGGGTGCTGGCAGTTTCCAAGCTAAGGTCGCTCCTCCCCTATAGCGCTGGCCAGAGCTGCCAGCTTGCTCCATACAAGCTCCCAAACAGCTTCCACATGGGGATGGCTGGAATCTTCCAGTGTTTTAAAGAAACTTTCTACTCAGTCAGTACAGGTCACTCCTCTGCACTTAATCCCAACCCGCAGCACCAATCGCTTCCCATATAATCTCCCAGAACAGCTGTGCTGTGATTGCATTGTGGATTACAAAATGACCATTTTCCACAAAACAGCTGCTGATCAGAAGGATAGCATTTAATAATCACTGGGGAGGCAAAGGAGGAGGGGACCAGACAAAGGAGGAAGGAGTTTTGCAGCAACTGGGTTTCTTGGAAGATACAGAGATGAGCAAAACAGCAGACAAAGCATGAGTCCCACTTCTGTGCTGTTCATCCAAATTAACAGAACTTCAAAGACTTGCTGCTAAGGTAAATTCAACTATCTTTTCTGTTGGGTCTATTTAGATATTATGGTTGGTTATTATCAGTGAATACTTGGCTTTTGTGGAAGGAAGCTTTTCTAGCAATGTTTTCAGGAAGTAGTTCAGATTTGCTTCTCATTCCATATGTCTTCTGCATCCTTGATCCACTTCCTACTTCTGACTCATTTGTTTCTTGTATTTTTTATGTCTTTTCCTTAACACTCTTCCTGAAATTATACAGCCTTTCAACTACTGTCATAAATCAACTGGAGAGAATATTTTTCCCACTACTGAAGATTTAAATTAGAAAGATGATTTTTGTCAATATTGTGAGTGGAATATTTTTGTTAAATAAAAGCATTAGCAACCCAAAACCTGATGACAGAAAATTTTATAATCAAGTATTGAAAAAAACTGAAAAACTTTGTGTGCTGAAGGCTTCAATTTTCAGGTGAAAAATTATGTTTTTGAGGAGAGCAATTTCATCTGTAATTTCCTTTTCAGTCATAAGCCAATTTTCCACCAAAAAAACTTTCAGTGAGAAGTTTGCCACTACCCTTAGCCAGAAACTGTTCCTAGTAGGTGTCTACTCTGCAAAAATTGTGATATTCAACATACATTCAAATCATGAAAGTCATTAGTTATGGCATCACTAAGATGTTACCATCTCCAGGGTGCAGAAAGAAATGTCCTGGTGAAGAGACAAAAGAAGCCAGAGTATGAAACAATACAGGAAAATTTCAGGAGCTGAGTATTCTCTTGCTTTCAGTGAGGGTGTTCGGGGTCAGGCACTGCTTTCTCAGTATGATGAGATGCTAATAAGGTCTTGCTTTTCAAGAGGAACTTCAGCGCCCTCTTTGTTGACCATGTTTCCAAGGTTGCTAGTTAGCAGAAAAAATGATTCTAACTGCACCACTTTTCGCTGTGGTGCAGTCACAAACAGTGCAAAGCTTGGTCTCGTATTGTTTATTTATAATTGTGTCCACAGAATGCTGGGTCTTTCTCACACGTTCAGCGTTGGGTGAGTCAGCCGAAGTTAAGTGAAGAGGACTGGCAGCAGGCAAAGTCTGTACAAACTGAATCTATTCATGGGTAAATAGATTTTCAGAGTCATAAATAGGAAAGGGTAGGAGTATCTGGATGAAGTTGCGCCAAACATAGGGAGTGCCATGTGGGAAGAGACATGCCTTGATTACATGAAAGTTGATGTGTGGGTAGATGACATCTAATCAATCTATGGAGTGATATTTTGGGGTTCTCAGGAGTCAGTGCAGGGTTTTGCAGGAGCCCTAAAGTCTTCATCTTCTCTCTGAGTAAGTCCACAGGATCCTAGTTCACAAACTGCTGTCTGAATTACTTTTAATGACGAGATGAAACTGGTAAGAATGTTTGTGGCAATGTTCACTCTTACAGGAAAAAAAACCTTTGGCACTTTTTGTGAAAGCAGAGATGCTGTCATTCCACCATCCTACCAAATTTCTGATGTGCAGATGAAAGCTCAGGTGGAAGGTGCTGCTCTGGGGCTTGTACTCAAGATGCCAGGTCTGGATAGCTGGGTGTCCTCTCTGAGCAGGTCACTGCTTTGATGTGTGACCTTCAACGATATGGAAACATTTTTCTGCCTTTTCCCACTGAGAATTCACTATACTCTCTGCCTCCCTAGGTACAGTAATGAACTGCTTGAAAAAGTGTTTTGGGACACTTGGCAGCAAGATTTCTCATTTAGTTGGAGAGAGCATTCACTGTATTTCTTGTAAACACATAGTATTCAGGGAAGCTGGTTAACAGTTTCTCCCCGTCATCTCTGAGATGGATGAATGCAAGGTTCCTTTCATTTTGCTCAGACAACTCAATGCACTCAGCTCTGCTATGTCTGCTGGGTCACCCTCTCTTCCCCAGTACAGATATTCAGCATACTTTGAAATGGTTGAAGCTGACCTATTGGTCCACTGCCCTGGCTTTCAGAAATGGTTCTTCCATGCTGGGTGAGCTGTTGGGATGTTGTGAGGATGGCAGAGTGCTCATAACCCTTCCCCACAGATGCATGCTGGGAAAAGGTGGGATTCATAAGGCTAGATGGGACAGGTGGTGTGACCGTCCCTCCTGTTTGTGTGTTGTAGATGGAACTGCTGAAGGGACTGCCACTGCGCCGTACTTTCCTGGCTGTCATCCTGAACCTGCTGGCTCTCACCCTCTCCACCACTGCCTTGCTGGGCAGCTACTGGTGCACCGGGACCCAGAAAGTACCCAAGCCTTTGTGTGGGAAGAGCAAAGCCTCCCAGTGTGTGGGTGTCCCCATGCCATCTGATGCAGATGCTAGCAATGTTTCATCTGAGGACGTAGTGCACTACAGCTGGGAGACTGGAGATGACCGCTTTGCCTTCAGATACTTCCACACAGGGATGTGGCTTTCCTGTGAAGAGAGCATGGAAGGGCCAGGTAGTGTGTTCCTCAGGCAGCCACAACTTATTCCCTTGTATTTACTCCACAGAAGTTTGTAACTGAAAGGTGGGAGGCTGACAACACTTGGGAAAAAAGTCTTCTTCCTTTTCCTAGATGGTATCAGCCCTGTGCATTGGTGTGGTCAGTATATTTCTGTCCTTCACTGGAATGTTCACAAAGCAGGGAAATAGAGAGTGGTTGTCTCTGGTGTGCCCTTTGGCCTGGAATAGGGGCTGTGAAGCGCAAGTGATGGTGGTGATGGCAGTGACTTTGTGATGGTACTGTTCATCCTGATGGGAACTTCCATGAGCCTCCTTTCCCTTTCCCCATATCTCCATTCCTACACACAGCTTACTTCATGCTCTTCAGGGTAAACTTGTGCATGTCCTCTCAGAAATTTAAGTACAGTAATTTTGTGCAGATGTTAATTTTTAGCTATCACTGTGAGGACTACAATAGTTGGTATTCTTCTTAAATCGCCAAACTGAGTAGTTTTGTGTTATTAAACAGAGACTGGGCTTTTCTTAAAAAAAAACAACAACCAAACAAAAAAAAAAAAAAACACCCAGAGAAATATAATTACTACCTTATAGATACAGAGAAAACCTGGAGGATCTGAACCCAAAGGAACTAAAGCTAGGAGGCAAACTGACCTGAGGATTAGAGCTGCAATATTGTAATTGTTTTTAGTTTTTGTGATATTGTGACAGGTTTCATTTGTGGTTTTTGACCATGTGGGACTGACACTGTAAATCCTGGAGTGCTGGGGACTGGTTGTGCAATCTGTATTAGAACCCTTTGGTGCTTCCCTTCACCCTTGACTTGTTCCTGCCCAGACCTGCTCAAGTCCTTCTGCTGGAACCTGTGCCACACCAGCACAGGTGGGTGCTCTGCAGTGCTCAGATGTCCTTTACTGCCTGGCATACACATCAAGGATCAGAACTAATCCAGAAGGTGGCCAACAGAGAGATTTGTATCTAAAGAGAGAGTGATGAAAGTCACTTTCATCAGGCCCATTCCCCTGAGCCCACCACCCTCCCTTCAGCTCCGCCCAAGTACAAACCTCTCACCTTCTTTATCCAAGCCATCCTTCCAGTACAGTATTCTTCATCTCTGTTGCTGTCAGAGTTTGAAAATAAATAACCAGTGAAGAAAAGCAGACAGAAGGAGGGGTTGGAGCAGAAGGGAATGTGCTTGAAACTCTCATGTCCTAACAAGTGGGCTGCTTTTTGTTATGAGCATTTCCGGATGGGCTGTGGAAGGAGGTGTTTTTTTAGGACTGGGTTGGGTTGGGTTGTGTTTCTATGATGCTTGTGGGAATGAAACTACATCCCTTGACTGATTTCTCTAAAAAACTTATCTGGCCACTGGGCAGTCCTGGAATAACCCCAGTGCCTGAAGGAATGCAGAAAGTATGTAACATCTGGATCGCAGCAGAACACGGGGATAGAGCACGGGGTAGAAGCACAGTCAGTCTCAGTCTCCTGCTTCCTGTAAATCAAGCACAACCCACCCACCACTATGCATCTTTGAAGCAAGTGCATAGACAATAAAAACAACAAAAAAGAGACTACTCTGAACAAAAGGAATTTGAGTCGAGCTGGAGAAAGGATTTCATTATTCAGGCTAATCTCAGGATCAGTTTAGATGAGCCATTACTGAATATCCTCATTAAAGTTCTAGGTGAAGTAGCAAATTGCAAGTTAATGAGAACTGCAGATGGCACTAAACTGGGTAGCATCCTGAGAGCTGTGGATGACAGAAGTAACACAGGAGATTTGGAAAGATTAGAACTGGGGATAGAAATTAAGAAAATGAGATTCTTACATGAAGCGGAAATGTCTGACAGAAAATACTGTGCCAAGTGGAGGAGAGGACCCTCAAATGCAGTAATGCAGTATGCAGGGACAGAGACTTACAGATAATAATGATGGACCCTCAGCTGAGACAGTAGTTTGAGTCTGACCAACATAAAAAGCCAAAGCAAATATTAACACAATTTGTTGAAATAGCACGTCTAAAATGTGAGGACCAAGGACCATATTTCTCTATGAGTCTCTGCCAGAGAAGGGGGACTCGCATCTCTGTCACAAAGTATTTCATTTGAGAAGTTCTTTTTTTGCTTTCTTTTTTGAGAAGCAGTGCTAGAAATGCTCTTCTGAGATTAGGGTGTGTGGGAATTCAGCAGAAGTGGTGGATCTGCAGTCTGTTACAAGCTACAGCCTTAATAGACCTGATCATCAGTAATGTTGTGAATGAGTAGCAACAGATTTTTACATCCAGCAGAGGCTAGTAAGATTTATGAATTGCTGAAGATTTTTTTCTGAAAAGGCCATTTCTAGTTTTGCAGGCAATTGTTGCCTTCCCGTCCTTTGCCTCAGTGAAGGTCTGGAAAGATAGTCAGAAAAAGACCAGAGGTGAGAAGATGGGTAGATTCAGGGATGACTGGATGTATGCACTGAAAAGAGCGAGATTAAGAGATTTTCTTTTCCCTTATGTTCCCTGTATTGTTTTGTAAATGAAAAGCTTTGGTTTTGTGTTTCAGAAGAGAAATGCCGCAGCTTTATTGAGCTTTCACCACCAGCAGAGAGAGGTAAGAGCAAATCCCTGTATCTCACTGAAGCTACCCAGTGCGCCTCCTTGGGACAGGGGACCTGCATTTTGCCTGTGTGGGGACAGCAGGGTGAGTCCCCAAAGAGCCAGGCATGAAATCCTGTCCTCGTGGTTGCTAAAAGAGCAAAGATTTCCTCCCAGATGTTCACATAAACCACTGCCATTTGTGAAGTCGGTGCTAGAAACCTCAGATTCCCTCCAATATGAAGTGTGATTTGTCTCATGTAGTAGGTTGCCTGGTCTGGGGTTGTCATCTTGCTGTTGTAAAGGAGAAGAGGATGCATGCTGCCTCAGGGCAGTTCCTCACACACAGGCTACATATTATCTCAGTGCTTCAGTTTTGGGGTCTAATATGATGAATCTCAAAGCTGAATCACCCTTTACTTTGTGGTAAGTAAACAGGACATCTGAAAGTTATGTTTTCAAGGTGAAGTCCCTGCCTTATTAAATACAAAACTACATTTGGGTAGGAGAGATCACCCCTCCTGTCATTGTCACATGTTTCAAATCACCGTGCAGATAGCCTCAGTATACTTTGATGTATGTAAACACATGCTACGGAGATTTTACTTAATGAAGGCTTTTCAATTGTGTGGGCTTGCTAACTATTCCCTGAGATGGAGGCTGGAGGCAAGTTGTTTCAGAAGATGTTCATATGTCAAGGGAAAGGCCTGGGGTGCAGAGCCTGCATCAGCATTCGAACCCTGACAGCAAGGGCATAATAAACGCCAGGGATTTGCAAGCATCCTTTTCACCCCTTCCTGCACATAGTGTCATCTTAAGATGACCGGTGCAGGTGCCATTGTATAGCTGGGTTAGCACTGGACAAGGTGGTGTGACTGCTGATTGTGGGATGGGCTGGTGAGCTGGGTGTGTGCAGAGCTGCTCCACAATACACAGGCAACATTACAAGACCAAATTACACATCACCAGTGGGAAGCCTGGACTCACAAGGAAAATGATGCAGAGATCTCTGTGTATGTGTGGTGCCTGCAACCTCCAGAATACTTTTGACAGTCTGACCTTTAATGAAATATTCTCCTTGATGGTGCTGCAGCAAGCAAGCCAGCTCCTTTAAACAGGGAATGCAGCTCATCTATTTCTGCTAAAGAGCTGGGTGACTCCATGGCACTAACGGTGTTGGGTATTCAAGTCAGTGCCACATTAATGAGGGTTTTCTTCACACTCCTTTTCCCCAGCTGAATGTCTCCTCTACAGCCATTAATAGCTGCTAACAGTAGTGTTCACAGTGCTGCTTCATTTGCCAGATTAATGTTTCTTCCTCAGTGAATCCTGTGCTTTTCCACAGCCCAGCATTACAGAGTGCCTTTCTTCATTCTCCTCCAATTCCTACTGCACAGTTCTACTGCTGTAGAACTCAGCTCAGCTGTGGACTCTGGTATCACTTATATCCCACTCAAAATCCCAGCATGAAAGTACCTGTACTCTGTTCAAGAAGCAGGGTGAGTGGTCAATGTTACTGCCCTGGCTGGATATCAACCCCAAGGGAGGTACTTTCATTCTAATTGGGGTTTCAGTGAGAAATACAGGCTTGCAAGGGGCTTCCTGAATTCCAGAGGCCATGTGCCAGCCAGTCATGGATGCACCATATAGTTCTTAACTAGTTGAGTCCCAGGTTAAAAGTTGTTTGCTTTCCTTGTTGTGATTAGAGCTCAGATGTGTTCATGGCCAATCTATGACCATTAGGTTTTAGGCTAATAGTCAACAGCTTCCCTTGTCTTTTTCCTTTTGCATTCCTCTTTGCTGTTTATGAATAATGCTGGCTTGTTTACAGATGGCATTTTAGTTCCTCTCAGCTCTGCCATGCTAGAGGACCCAAACCATCCTCTGTGACAGGCACTCTGTCCCTTACAGCATCCATTAATCCCTTGCTCACAGGCTAGGGAGATTGCTTTTGGGTCTTTGCTGTTTTCCTTTGTTCCCTTCTATCCAAAGGACATCCTTTCAGGATTGGGTTGAGAGAGGAGTGTACTCTCCCTTGAACATGGTTTCATCCTTTATTCCTGGCAGGAATCCTGTGGCTGTCACTGGGATCAGAGATGCTGTACATCAGCTTGCTGCTCATCAGCTTCATCCTCCTGATGCTGGAAATTCTGCATACTGGCAATCCTGTCTGTGGGATGAAGCTCAATGCCTTTGCTGCTGTCTTCTCGGTGCTGTCAGGTGAGTGTATTACTGTAGTCTCGGAATCTCAGCACTGGAGAGCCTGCTTTTCCACTCAGGGCTGAAGTATGCTGCTCTGGCTCCTGCTGTAATATTTTTGCTTTCCTGTCTTTTGTGTCCAGGTCTCCTTGGGATGGTGGCACACATGATGTACACTCAAGTCTTCCAGGCAACGGTTAATCTGGGGCCAGAGGACTGGAGACCGCACACATGGGACTATGGCTGGGCATTCTAGTATGTGAGCTCTGAAGCCATCTTCACCTCCCCAGCCTTTAGAGCTTCAGCCGTACCACCCGCTTCCTCCTCCTTTCTTGACCTTCTGTGTGTTCCAAAGACAGGTGTACCATGGTTCTCCTACTACTAATCTCCTGTCTTTGCCTCACCCCGTTTTAATAAATAGTGGCTGAGCTACTTAAATGAATAGCTACCAAACGACTGGCAAAACAATGGGGTCACACCTAAACAATTGCCTTCAGCCCTGCTGACTAATCATGCTTGCCCCTCTGCTGGTTTGCCCTGTTTGGTCTCAGCTCTTCCCTGTGTGCAGAGGCCAGTGTTACACTTGTGATGATGCTCTCAAACACACCTTGTTTTTCCACAATTTTAATAATAATTTGCGTGCTGGTTTGGCATCTTCACTAACCAATGTTAGGCCAAAGGGCCTATTCCTGCAAACACCAAGCCTAGACATGTGCCTAAAGATGTGGGGACAGCTCAGCCCCCAACCAGCAGTCACACCATCTTCTCCAGTGCAGGCTGAGCCATATGATGGCAGCTGCACTGGAGGCCAAGGTCATCTCAAGATGGTACTCCGTGCAGGAAGGAGGGAAAGCAGGCGATATACCACAGTGTCACTTGCGAGCCAGGAAGAGGAGCTGCACAAAGCAAGTGGCTCAGTGTGCCTTTCTCTAAAGGACAAAGCAGCCAAGCACAGCTGACGTCACATACCTGACTTGAAAAACAGGTGGATGAGCCTTGCAGGTGCCCATGGAAAGTGCAGGTTCAGCTTGCAATGCTGTATTGATGATGACCACATTGATTCTTAAACACTCCAGTGCTGTGTGCCACCCGTGGACATCAAATGCCAGGATGGCAATCTGGTTACGCCCAGGTAGACAAGCCTCACGCGCAGTAACACAGAGCAGCCCCGCAATACAGAACTTGCTTCCAAGCTGTGCTCTCCTGCTCTGACCAGTTACAGATGTTCCTGCTGCCCTTTTCCCTGTTATCACTCCCTTTCCTGTGATGGGGATGACCAATATTTATCCCACTGATCTAAGAAGGATCTTGCGGTGGGATAACCTCTAAGAACTGTAATGCTATGAGCCGTAGTCATTCTAGTTCATGTCTGTGCCCAGTAGGTTCTGCCTGGCAAATCAGGGACAAACTGGGGTGTGTCACAGTGTTCCTTACCCTACATGGCTTTTCACAGCATGTGCTTCTTCTGTGTGTCTCTGGTAGCATGGCCTGGGCCTCCTTTACCTGCTGCATGGCCTCTGCTGTCACCACTCTCAACACCTACACCAAGACAATACTGGAGTTCAAAAGGAACCACATCAAGGGATACGATGGGAGCCTCAAGGATCACCCTCAGCACCACCAGTGCTTCATACAGCAAATAAGCAGCTACTATGAGCCCAAAGGCAAGGTCTTCCACTCAGTCTCTGAGGGAGTCGACTTCTACACTGACCTGCAGCAGAAAATACTACAGCGAGAACCAGAGCTGGACCTGGATGAAGTCTTGGCCCAGACAATCGGGGAGGATCGCTGTTAGGCATGAGTGTACAGGGACAGAGCAGTGGGGTTTGGGAGGCACAAGAGCTCTGAACCAAGCACTGGCACCACTGTTAGCAGGTTTTGGGGAGCTCTTCCTTTCTCCGCAGGGAGTGAGGAGGTGGGCACTGGGTTACGGCAACTACAGTAGCAGTTTGGGGGGTCCTCCCTGGTCATACACAGTGTGATGGGTGCCCTCACCTGACAAGGGTGAAACTGGAGGGACATGATGGTGCCAGCTGTCTACAAGTACTTTCAGAGTTGAGGCAGATGTCCTAATCCCAGTATTGCACTTGGGAATATAGTCAGTACCATCCAGATGGCAAATTGCACCGCTGGGTGGTGTCACATTGACCTTCCATCGACCGCTCCAGTTCAGTGCTATGGTGAAGGGCATCAGTGTTCATACTGATCGGCTGTCACGCTCTCTGAACACCCTGTTTATTCTTAATTTCCAGGCCCAAACTCTTCTCCCTGCCCCCAGATTAAAAGTCCTGCTGCAGTAGAAATAGGGGGTAGCTTTCAGACATCACTTTCCTCTTCCTATCTGTAATGACTCCCACTTGTTCCCTTCTTGCTTTTTGCCCAAAAATCTCCCATTCTGAGGTACTTTGCTGTCTGCCTCTTTTTACTGTTTCTTCGCAACCTTTAAGAATTTGGCTGGACTTCTGCTTTTTACATTACTTCTATTCATCTGTTCCTTTTTGCCCATTGTAAAAATATTGCTAACAACCCGCAAATCAAAACCCCAAGCAAACTGATAATCTCTCAAAGGTGAAACACTGGTTCACATGACACATGATGCTGTACACGGTATTTATTTTGCTTCACTGCAGTTCAAATACATTTTCCCAACAATATACAGACAGACTCTTTATTCACAGTGGGGATGGGGGATGTGGGCAGGGTGAATTCACATTAAGGAGGAGCTAACATCACTGCTCTTCAATGTCAGTTCTCTCAGGAAGAATATCAGAAGAGTAAGTACTTAGGTAACAGCCGCTTCACCTTTCCCAGCAAGGTGGTGGCTGGACAGGAGGGATGAGGCACTCCTGTTTAATCCCTCATACGTCACTGGTCCTCACACTTTCAGTCCTATTATGCAGCTCTATTAACTGACTACATATTATAAACACTAAACCCTGTCTGGAGGAAAATGCCAGGCCTAGAGCCATTGCTACAGTTGTGCTAATATATACAAAGCTATTTACATGAAAATACCATTAAACATATACAAACTGTTCGCAGGCTCTGACATTAGGAGATCAGGGCCCAAGGACCAGCCTTGGGGCTTGCAGCTAATCCTGAAGGGCTATCCTGGAAGCTTTATATAGAGATGTGGGATGAGGGAGAGGGTGATACAGCAAAGAGAGGTGTCAAGGGCCCAGGAGAGTAAACCCATGGCTAATGTGCCCATCTGGAAGGAGGGTCAAAGTCTGCTGTCACCTCACCACTCATGGGGAAATGTGGGGGAGGCTGGAAGGGCACATGCTAGACAGAAAAGTCCTTTGCAATCCTCATCTCAGCCTGGCTCTGCTTAATGTGAAAGGCCAAACTTAGAATGGCATACTAGGAACACAGTTCCTGTATTATTACCCTAAACTGTGGGGAACTACTGGGGCACCAAAATGGTTCCTTTCTATATGGTCTTTTCTATTACAAGAAAATTCATAGTGATGCTCTTCAAATGCAACACAGGAGAATGATGGCACACTCAGGGGCACAGTTCAAAACACCTAACACACTGTGAGTAGATGTGTCCCAGGGGTAGCTTGTTCCTCCTGGAGCTGCACACAGGGCCGGGCTAGCAAGGGAATGGCAATATTGAGCCCAGAATAGGGTTAAAATGCACAGAAAAGCTTTCTAGTTCTGTCTCTGAGCCTCTAAATCCTGCATCAGCAGTGTAAGAATCAGCTTTTCTGTAACTAGATTGAGTGACCTTTACAGTGACAGTCGGGATCTGCTGGGCTTCTATCCCAAGAGGGCTGTGATACATTTGCAAAGGAGGAATCTGCCCACTGGACTGCACTGTGATGTTACAGTGACAATTTGGGTTTATACAAAGCTTAAGGATGGAGACAAATAAGCTGTGAACCTTTCACTTCTACGTTACCCACATACGCCTGAAGTTGGTGTCCTGAACTAGGAACTGGGAAAGAAAGATACAAGTGTGATGCCTTAGGTTTTAACTTCCATATTTTTCAAATCCTGTAGTGCTTAGTGTGTAACTCTGAAGTGTCTTGTAGCCTGCTAACTTCTGCTCTCTCATGCCAGCTAGACATAACAAAGCCTCTCCAAGCCTGCTCTCCAAGGACACCCAGACTGTCCTAGGCCCAAAAATCTGTAAACCAACATCTCAGAAGGGGGGGTAAACTTGGGGAAATTACATCATTAACTAAAGTTTAATTGGAGAATTAACCCTGATATGCAAATGGACCAAACTTATAAAAGTGTGAAGAACTCATGACTCGGGGTCCATCTTGGGTGTAGCCTCTGGCCTGCCCAGGGTGTACCTTTGAAGGCCCTTCAAATAAATACCTACCTTTATTCCCTTATTCCTGTCTAGTCTCTGTTTTTAGGTGGCCACCTCAGGCATCAAGCGCAAGGGGCTGGCAAATGCTGTGGAGACCATCTTTCTCTAGATCAGATAATTCAGCCAGAGAACTAGTTTGTTTGTGAGTCTGGCAGCAGCATGGACAAGAGAGCTGAGAGCACAGGAGAAGCTGTAGATAAGACTAACCCTGCAAGAGCCAGAGGCTTCTCTCCAAAAATAAAAACATTAGAGGTGTCCTTTAGCCACACCACTTGCCTTGACTCATCATGGTCCACTCTAAGCATAGAGCTTGTTAGACTACTTGGGAACACTGGTTGGACATAAAAAGGTGTGTCCTAAATATCATTCATAAATTAAACATACAAAAAATATACATATATTGTATAAATTAACACATATATATATAAAGCCTGATTTTATATATATATGTATATAAATTCTAAATTCACATTTCTGTGTTACCTGGAAGGAAGCATGCAAGAACGGCATATGGAGGGGGAGTTGCTGAACAAGGTTTCTCTGGTACAGAACAGGTCTGTCTAGGACAAACCTGCCTCCAACAGCATTCCCCAGATAGCTGAAGAAAGGGGAAGTGCTTTTAGCTCCCATTCCCTCTATGTAGCCATTTTCCTGAAGATACACAGAGCAGCTTCCTATATTCCCCATACAGGCCACAGGTCCAACCAAGATCTGAAGAATCACCAGGCTAGAGCTGAAGAAGGAAAGGCAAACAAACATTAAGCCAAAATCTATTATCATCCAGTCTGGTAAAGCAGTAATTTACAAGTCAGCAATAGAAGCTGGGCACCACTCTAAGGAGGACCCTTGTTTGCCCATGTCAAAACAAGTGGTCTCAGTCCCACCTCTCTGATCCCTCTGCAAGTCTCTCAGTCTCTTAATGATCATCATCCCTGTTTCTTTCTAAGATCCTGTGCTGTGTTCAACTGCCAAAGTACATCTTTGCTTCACTATCTGTCCAGCTTATGCCCAAAGGGACAGCCAGTCATCTTGCAAACAGTCTCTTTGCATCCCACCAGTCTCTTTCCATCCCAAAGAGCACCTTTACTGTGTCTGTAGGGAAGAGACCGCATGTTTTCAAAGGCCTGGATTTCATTAGGGATTCCTGCACAAACTCACCTTCTGAGGAAAGTCAGCAAATTTCATCCGGGCAAGAAATCGCCTCACTTCTCCACGGCTGATTTTCGGAGTGCTGCTGTCCTTCAACCACACCATTCGACCTTGACTCATCATGGCCCACTTCAAGCCCAGCTTGCTGACCGAGAGAAATCCTGGCTGTTTTTCAGAGGTTGCGGTTGTTGTCACAGTGATGTGAAATGCATCCTTTTGCAGATCATTAATTCCAACTGGTCCATCAGAAAAGGGCAAGAAAATAGTGGTGAGGAGTAAATGATTACATTTCTTCCAAAAGGAATTTTATAGCCCTTACTCAGTCAAAACATCCACTGGACTGAGAATATATTCAGTCTGACTTTAAAATTCCATGTACCTTAGTTGATAAGGAAAAAATTATCTTAACATTTTTCCATGGAAAAAAACTGAAATATAGATCAGAAATGGAAGGGTTTGGTTCCAGGTTATGCTTTTGGCCTTGATATGGGATATGAACATATTTCAAAAATACAGTTCATGCTCAGCTTTCCTTCCCACACCTGTTAGTAGCTATTGTTTACCTCTATAAAAGGGGAAATTTGTAAAGCGCTGGCAAGTCAGGTGCCTCCAGTCACTGCAGGATGATCTGTACAGACCTCAGAAATCCGAGTTTCTAAAAAACCCCTGTAAAAATTGTATTCTATTTGTTCTTGACTGAACTGTGTTTTTGATACAAGTCCAATTAGTTGATTACTATGCAGCAGTTTTTCTATGCTTCCTGGCCTACTTCTCTCAGTTCTGGATGAACTGATCTTTTATCCCACACTCCCATGCACAAGAGGCTGGCTATTTGCCGAACTGCTTTAGAAAGAGCAAGGAAATCCAACAGGGACCGAACAATCTTGTATAGATGTTAAATGCAGATCTACTTTTCCCTGAAAACACACTTAAATATTTTGGATTCCCCCTTACAAAAAGAAAGAGGAAGAAGCAGCACAGCTGCTATCCCAAAGAGCAGGAGATGGCCAACAAAAGCAGAAGCGTATCTGAGGCGACAGAGAAAAGTTTCATAGTGATTTTTCATGCACTGCATTAAATTATAAATAGCTCCATGGAAAGCAACACAACTTCTCTGGTGTAAAACATGCATTAAATCAAACTTGAACCTTTCATTGGTAAACATGTGTAAGAAACTTTGTGGGTCTTCTATTTGCAAAGTAGGGGGTGGACAGGATGCTCCTTCAGGAGGAAGATGCATCTTATTTCCCACTGTTGTCCTATGTGTGGTGGACTTTAGGTGCTACTGTTAAAGGCACAACTACAGCCCATTGTTTCTCACAGCTACTCCTCTCTCCATATTTCTAGCCTAGTTTCTCCTCATTTGTACTCACCTGCTGAAGCAATGACTTTGTCTGTTGCATTGGTGAGGTCCAAAAGGACTGTAGGAAAAACAGGATGGAGGAGATAGAGGTGGTGCAGCCCTGGGCGCTCAGGTCTGGGACCAGGTTGCTGTTGGAATGCAAGAGACAAAAACTTAACAGCTGGCTAGCAAAGGGGAGTCTAGCTTTGTCAAAAAATAAAGTCTTCTGACACTGTGTTGTTTTCACATGGATCAGAGAATGAAAAACTATGGTTTTACAAAGATGAAATCCTGAAATCTTTTTTTCCCTAAAACAGAATTTGCTCCACAACTTCTGTTTGGTGAGGTTGAAATCTAGCTCTGTCATATGCAGCTTGATGGGCAAAGCTACAGGCTGGAAGTTTGAGTCTCCATGCCGAACTGTGCGCCTGCATGGACAGAAGAAGCACTTTGGGCTGGGAACAAATCTGCAGTTACAACTCCTCAGTGCTGCATGAAAAAAATGAAATTCACAAATTTTTGGGTTTGTGGATACAAAATTTCTGTCAACAAAGCTTTACAGTGAACAATTTGCACACAAAAAGTCCTATGTTCAGGCTCAGAGAAGTCAGAATGTTAAAGTAAGAGATGTCCCTGACAGCCTTCTTATATGTTAGGTTTCAAGTTCAATCACAATAGGAATAAAAGACAGAGACTGCCTGTGCTTCACAGAGAAACCTCGAAGTGAAGAAAGGATGTGTGCTCACCAAACTTTGTAACACAGGCTGTGTTTCATCAGCCCAGAAGAGAAAAACAGACTTCTTGTCCAAAGTCATGACTGAGAGTGCATCGAGTTGTTGCCTCCGCCACGGAAATTCCTGGTTCCAAACAGGGAGGCCAGATTTGCCGTCTATCACCACCACCTCAAGGCAGGGAGAGATCGAGCATTAATGGGTGTCAAGGTGTGGGTATGCAGAGCCCCCCTGCAGAGGCATGGCCTGTGCCGTTCCCTTTCATGCCTGTGGCCACTCAGTAATGAGCACCAGCCAAAGAAATGGGAAAACTGAGGACCAGAGAACGTTTGTCTCTTTTTAGCCAACCTCCCCCACTCTATGCTGCCATTGCCCTCCTTGCCTTCACCTGTTTTACCTTTTTGTTCCCATCTCCAGTCTGTGCTTGCAGCATGAAGTCCAGAGTTTGGTCAGCACCAAAGTAACCTGGTACAGGCTGGCTGTAAATTTGGAAAAAGAAACACTCAGCCCCATGGTAGAAAAAAGCCATCTCAGATGGAGGCAGAATAGTTGCCTTCATCCTTCATTCTGCCTCTTAAAATGGCAGGATTTCTCATGCTAAATACAGTCTTTCATCCACTCAGAACTATTCTGACTGTCAGGAATCATTTGTTGGTGGATCAGAAAAGTGAAAAATGGTAAAGCAGCCTATGGTGCTTGTCAGCCATTCTTCAGAGTTGTCTGTGTGGGGGCCAACCCTTGATGGGCTATGTAGACAACTGTTTATCTCCCTGTACATGACTCTTACCATTCTTTCCTTTGCATAAGAACCTGTACAGTTGTTGCTGTAATTATAGAAGATTATCCAGCGCTTCCAAAATGCATTGGCACATTTGACCTCCGGCTGAAAGTGGATTTCCCAGGCTGCCTTAGGTGTCTGAAATGGATCTTAATATACTCACCATTAATGTCAGCCCATGATTCCTTGTATTCTTACTGCTGGCAGGTTTACAAGCCTTTTTATGACCTTAAACAGGTTAAATGAAGACCCTTCTCATTGTCTCACTTCTGGGTGACGTAACACATTAATATCTCTCATTACCACTGTTTTTTAACCATCTTGCTTGCTTTTGGCTTTCTGAGCCTTGCCTCTGTCTTCCTTCAATTCACCACAGCTAGACACAAGGTTCTAAATAAGCACAGTTGAGTCCACAAAATTCACAGAACCAGAGATTTTATGGCAAGGCAGGATCATCAGAGTATATCCTCTCTCCTCTTATTTATGACAGATTACTGTATTCCACCCAATTAACCAAGTATCAGTAGGCTGACTTTGCCTCACATTTGATGAGATGAATTAATCACTTCTCATGACAGTTCTAACAATTAATTTCACTCAAAGAAACAATTCTGCATCTTCATTTTCTTGAACATGAATGGCTTTTGCTTCAAGGCACTTGTTCTTGCTATGCCTGTTAGCTTCTATTTCTTACACATGCTTATGAATTTACCTCTCAGGTTTCTCTTTGATCATATAAACTCAGGAATTTAAATCTTCCATGCTAAAGCATTTTTTCCAGACCTTTTCTCAATTTTTTTCCAGCTTCCCCTTTAAAATGTGCATGACAGAATGGTTCCTGAACAGCAATCCCACAGTACCGCAGTGGCTTGACTTTATACTTACGACATCAAACAGCATCATTTGCTTTACAGACACATTCGGCAACCAGGTGTTGCTTTCAAGGCAGTATCATGAGACACTCCTATAGCTTGAAAGCTCTCCAGTAGCAAAAGGAAGCAACAGGCAATTCTATCCTATGACCACAAACTCAAAACATCACCTAAGGTGCCTCTTCTCATGTCCCTTATGGGTTACAGTCAGTGGCAGATCCCACAAACTGAATGCAGACAGACGTAAGTACATTGCATGCTACCAATCAAGTGAAAAATCCCCTGGGCGCTTTCTCAAATGAACCAGAAGGCTAGTAATTATTCTGCCCAACAGTAATCCCCACAGCAACCTGCTATTAATCCTCTCTCATCTGAAACATCCATTTACAACACAATTTGCAACTGCTTACTCAATTTCATGGTCTCTGAACTTCGCCCTTGTTTTATGACTACTGATTCTCCTTTATGGTTTTCCAGGGATCTTGTCAAAAGCTATCTGGAAATGCAGCACATCTGCAGTAGCCATGATGGTTTTCTCAGAAATTATTCCCACAGGTCTGGACTTAGTCTGCCTGGATGAAGTGGTGTGCTCGGGGCAGGTTTACCCAGGAAAAGGGGCGCTCACAGCTGGCTCTGTAAGCTTTGTCTAACAAGGAATTCAGTTGGTTTGACTCTCTGGTAACACCCCTGAGCTGAATTTGTCCCTCAGCCTGTGGTGCTTAAGTAGAACTTAAGTTCTAAAAAAATCCAAACAAACCTCTTAATTAAATGCTTGCCCACAATACATTCAGTGTAGCAAATTTTGTCTTTCTTAACTCTGAGAAAACAGGCAGTCCAGGACTTTAGCACAGTGGCCTAGAACAAGAATTGCTTTCATTATTTTTCAATGATTATCTGACAGCTCCTCTACATGTATTGTACTCTGTCCCTTGGGAGGTCAGGGAACAGGAAAAAGCAGCAACCTTGAATACGAGCTGCCCAGAGATGTTGTTAAGTCTCCATCCTTGGAGGTTTTTAAAACCTGACAGCACACAGCCCTGAGTAATTTGCTCTAGCTGACTCTGCTTGAGCAGGTAGGTGGGATTAGGCAATCTCCAGAGATGCCTTCCAACATCAACCATACTGGTAAAGAAGTTTTCAACCCTTCTTGATTTGTATTTTCCAATTTATTACTGCATCCCTTTAGATATTTCTTGTGTATAACTGATTCTACACCACCTATGAAGTGGCTTTGCTTAGTCAGTACGCACTTATCCTTTAAACCTGATGCCAGACACATTCAGAAGTCTGCAGATTCTGGGCCCAAAACATTTCTAGTCCATTTCCTTTCCCCATAGCACAATCAACTAGCCATAACCCATTCCTAAAGTCGTGGCTTATGTCACCCATCAGTCCTCAAGAATGTAGACATTACCTGAACATCAAACATAGCTGAACACCCTTTTTTTGTCTTAATGAAGTTCCAGTGCCTTCTTCTCATTTATGCTCCTGACAGTCAGGTAACACTGAGAGCTGCTTTCTTTATTCTCAATACCAGAGCAAGCAATTGTTTCCCATGTAATTTCCCTCAATTGTGCCCAACTGCCCTTTGCAAATATTTAATACTGGGCAAGGTGAAATTGCTGGTTATTACCAACCCACAAGATCTGGAAAATGACTTAATTTCCATGTGTGAAATTAGAGGATGAGCAGTATTATTTTAAGGTTTGCATTTAGTATAGATGGTGTGCTGACTGTCATCAGAATGCTCATTTTCAGCTTTCAAGGAACATTAAGATCTCTGGGCCATACTCATTCACCTGCTCTAAATTCTTAACATCACTAATGTAACTGATCCTCTCCACTGAAGCCCTGGACAGCAGGTGGGCTGAATCACACATCAGTAATTCACTGAATTCCAATGCCACATCATTCCCATGACTTCAGTGTTGGGCACTTGAATCAAGCCCCTTATCTGTTATTAGTAACAAGCACAGCTCCAGTTTCCAGTCTTCCGTTCCTTGCTCCCCCTGCCCTCCTCACTTGGCTCAACAACACACACCTCCAGTTCTTAAGATTCCTCTGCAGACTTGGGAGAATTATTGTCAATTGCTTTCTGAGGAACACATGTGCTTACAACTGAAGTCAGGAAATGGTACAGGAAGAAATAGGACAGAAAAATGTTTCCAGTAAGTTACCTGCTGATATTCTGCAGCTCCAAGGTCCAGCGGGGCTCCAGGTCCTGTCCCCTCAGCAGGATCAAGCTCTCTTTGGTTGTGATGAGCAGGTTGCTGCAGTTTGTGTCAGGTGTCTTCACTGTCTGCAGGAAGTCAACACCCTCACTGGGACAAATTGAAAACAGAGAGGAGATCAAGGCTTGTATCTGCACATCTCAGCAGTAGCTGCCTGTCCACATGGCAATTCCTATCAAAGATTTGAACTATACTTGGAGAAGTCCATCTTCTCCCCATTGATGTGGGTTCCTCAGTTAAGTGAGCTAAATTCAAATGTGGGGTCTTCTGAACATCGTGAGTTACTATAAAAAGCATGAAGTTT
The DNA here is from genome assembly GCA_013397775.1 of Eulacestoma nigropectus. Classification (NCBI taxonomy): domain Eukaryota; kingdom Metazoa; phylum Chordata; class Aves; order Passeriformes; genus Eulacestoma; species Eulacestoma nigropectus. The sequence goes on from VZTE01002534.1 coordinate 1,359,410, forward strand.
GCGAGTTCACATTTGCTCCCTCTCTTTATTCCTATTGAAGTTTGCCCCACAATTTGGCAGCAAAAAGAATGAGCTGAGAAATCCAGGCCCACACAGACTGAGCTTCCCAAAGAGACTCCATTAGCTGGGAACACCTCTTTTTTTCCTTCAGCTATGCATACAGGGCTGAAGAAAGGAACGAGGAACAGGAGAAGATAAGTTCTCCCTTTTATTATACTCTGCAATTCTTTTGCTAGGAAAACCAGAGGACTGGGAGGAAATGATGAGCTCCCCACAATATTCCCCAATTATCAGCTGGACAGTGAAGAGAAGGACAGTATTGAAGTAGAAGCGACCACCTCTAGGAGCACTAGTAAGTGCCTACTCTTCCCTTCCTCTCCCAGAAGGAGCAAGATGACAAGTCCATCTTCTACCTGTAAATGCCAATGAGCTCTGACAGGTTGACAGATCTGCGCTTTTCCCACTCTGGCTCCTCCTGCTGCAGCATTGCAGGAAAGTTGTCCCGGTTTCTGGCTTGGGTAAAGATATCCCTCAGGGCAACTGCTTGAACATTACCTGCCAGGAAGAGTAAAGATGAAGAGTCCTGACTGCAAAAGATAACCTAGTAGAACAGAGGGTGATTGGGACCACTGCAGTTGTGGTAGAAGGCAATGAAATGTCCAGAGCTGGAACTTTCCTGGCATGATGCACCTTTGGGAAACTCCAAGGTTTTTGAGACTAGCAGGTATTGGTGCTCCTGTACTTTTCCACACCATGGCAGTGAGACTTGTGCTTTTGCCCTCCTAGCTTTTACAGCAGAAGGCATGGCAGAAATACCCCAGGGACGCTCTGGACCATTTTAGGTAAAACAAATGTTTTCTCAGGAAGGTGAAGCGCTGCAGACGCAAGGTGCATCTTACCAAAACCAAACAGGATATAGATGGCTCCTCGGCTGGTGATGTGGACTTGGGGGCCAATCACTTTCCCTTCTCCATTGGTGCTGTACTTCACAGGCCCACCCAAAGCAGTTCCAGTCTTTCCTGATACCAAGATGAAAAACACATCAGGCTGCAAGGAGAGAGAGGTAGAGATTTTTATCAGTGCTTTCATGCACCTCTGCACTCAGAATCTTCCCCCAACCCCACAGCATGAAGCTCCATTGATCTTTTCCCCCTCAGCAAGGTCCAGATAGTGTTTGCTTTCTCTTTGCTCAGTCCGGCTTCCTGGGCATCTTACAGTCATGTTTTTCTCTTGACACAAATGCATCAAATATGAAAGCAACTTCAAAAACCTAAGCTCCTCTAACATCATCAATGTTAGAATTGTGGGGAGGGATGAGCATAAAGGAAATCTGCATCTGAATTAATCACACAAGTATTTCTTTCTTTTGGATATGCTAAATACTCCTTTCTCCAGAGATCCATCCCTACACTGCCGCTAAACACTCACTTCAAACCAAACATTCACGGAACAGAAACAGATAATTCTCAAGTCTCAGTCAGGTGCAAATAATGACCCTTCTGTTCATTCCCAGCTGTCAAGAATGCAGGTAGTGTCATTATTGCTTGATGTCACTGCTCTAACCTATTGGAAGAAAAAGGGTGCTTTTCAGCAAAATCCAAGGGAATGAAAATTAGGGGCTCTTGCGGTTTCTATTACAGTCCTTCCACATCAGTCTATTTTTCCTCTACACAAATAGTAAAGGTCCTTCCAAACCTTGAGTAGGATATACTGTACCTGTGTCTCTTTGAGAGCCAGAACAACAACATCCCTAATCCCATCTCCATCTACATCTGGAAGAGTTGCAGCTGGTGCAGCCAGGATCCCACTTGAAAGATGAATGGAGTTCAGTGTCCAGATGGTCTTGCCTGTGGGAAGAACAAGATAAAAGGGACCTGTATTAGGGCAACCAGAGGGCATCCCTAGAGGGTTCCACAAAACCTTCTTGAAAAGGGAGCAAGAGAGATTATTTCTCTCATTCTGTGTGAAGGGGAAAGACAAACCTACAAACTGAGACAAGCTGCAGTGGGAAGCAAAATTCTTCTCCCAGCATTTCTTCAGATTGCCTTTGAGTCAGGCCTCAAGTCCTGCTGTGCTTCCTTCTTAGCAGCTCTCTAAAATATCTGAGCCCTAAACAATTTCTGAAATAGCAGAGAATATTTCAGGTTCACTTTTGGAAGGAGAACCTAAATGAGAGTGCTGCTCTGCAGAACAGAGTTGTTTGCCTCAGCCAGCAGTAAAGGCTAGGTAGATGCGAGGAAAGGGAACAGATGGATAGTTCTGATATTCAAAGTGCAAATCTGTGTCTCAGTTAAATTCCCAGCAGCAAATTACCACTCCAGTATGACATGCTCACTCCACCTCAGGGTGAAAGCATGTTAGCAGACGTGATGTCAAATGGTTCAACAGTCCAGCATGGACCCAGCTGGAAACTCAGTAAAATCAGATTTGCAAACTTGTAAATAAACATCAAAAAAAGGCAACAATTAAATTTGATGCTTTTACTTTTTCATCATTCTTTTGCCAACACTTCTGCTTTTTCAGTCTTTAAAAATGCTTTTCTGCTGCTGCTGCTGCTCTGTAGGATAAGGTTTGCCCCTGTATGATAAAGTAAACCAAGGGTCAAACTTGTACATTAATAACACTACTACTGCTGGTAAAGGAGGCAGCTCATGGTCCTGACCATGCAAACACTATGCAAGTAAGCTGGTCCCTAAAAGCATTTGAAAAGTGTGGAAAGATAGCTACTGGTAAATAAGAGGAAACTTGAGAAGTTATATTCACATTCTAACAGAAGTTCTAATGGTATGGAAATTATAGGGTAAAATAGAGTTGCTGCTCCCTGGTTGGAATGTGGTTGGCATGCCTGAAACCTATTCCATGATGATTCCCCACACCACCATCTGCAACCATAGCACCTGCTAAAGGGGATGGAACAGAGGGTGGAGTGGAGTGGGAATACCAGGGCCAGACTGTAGCAATCCCTGCAGGGAGGGAACTTGATGGTACTTTATAGCTGATAAATGGCATAGCACCTGTCAGCCAGAGCAGACAGGAGAAGATGTCTTGTTGCTGAGCCAGCAATTGTGGTGAAATCATTCTTCTTGGATGAACTTGGTTCATTAAAACCTAACTGTAATATTAACACATGCCTCCATCCCAAAGTTACCCGCCTTCAAGGTACCTTTTGGTTGATTCCAAAAGCTCTATACCTACCTATGAATATTTCTGCCAATGAATTAATGTGGTAGAACAAACAGCAATCAGAGAATGAAGGTGCAAATAATCAAGTGATTAAAAATGCAATATTCATTCACATCTAATCAATTCAACTATGGGCCTAATTTCTCTGCAAGGTTTCCTGGATGTTGTGTATATCCTTATGTAACTTCTCCAAGAATGCTGTTCAGCTTTGCAGTGCTGTTAGGTAGGTCCTGAGTTGTACCAGCAGCTCAATGCTAATGAGAACAGACTTTACATATTCTTTATGACATGGAGATGCTACAGGATAAGATTAACACTTTGAAATATTCTGAGATGTAGGATGAAGATGCTGCCACAGAGATGACATGTTTTGGATTCTCTTATCCTGTGTAACTAGAAACTCATTAGTGTTTTGACTCCTTCCTGTGTGCCACTAAGTAACAGCCACCATGACGTGCCAGAACCAAATTATTCATGCTTATTAGTCCTTCAAAGAAAACAAAAAAGCAGTAGCATATTTCTAATATGCTTGTAGTTGACTTTACCTGTGGAGGCACTGAGAAGGCTGAGGAATTTTGATGTTCCTGTAACAAGGCAGACAGGCCCTGCAGCTGCCCCCAGTGACAGCCCATTGCACTGCAGACTCCGAGTCTCCTCTGGAAGCTGGATGGACCACAAGGTGCTGCCATTCATACCAGAAAGTGCCACCACAGTTACGGAGGGCCTAGAGACACCTAGAAGAGGAAGGAAAGAGAGGATGTAATCCCTTGGTATCAGAGGGATTACTATGGCCACGTTGCCTTGGGTCCTTGTGCTGGAGTTCCAGCTCTAGCTCCTGGAGCTGAGCAGTTCAAGACAGACAAATCCACACTGCCTGAAAGCAAAGGTCAAGTGCCATGCCACGGCTGAATTTCTCTGCTGCAGAGCCTAGCAATGATCTCCAAACAAGCTGGGCTGAACATCAGCAGCCCAGAAAATCATGGAGGTTGGACCTGAGCTCATAGCAAGAAATGTGGTCAGCTGGGCAGAGAACCAAGTTCCTGGGGACAATGTGCTCAGTTGTGCTGACTTCCTCCTGTGAAATTTACTGCTGTCAAACCAGACTGATTCTTCTGATCCCCTCGCCCTCAACAAAACAGCTAGCACTAAGGGGAAACCTTAAGTGACTCCCAAGGCAGGTGTCACCTCATATGAAAGCGCTGGCTTGTTTGTAATTCTGGAGCAACAGAAGGTGGTTGGTGGTCTGAGAGCTTTTTCCTTTGTTTTCCAAAGGAGTTTCATTATTGTGAAAAACAGACTGAATGCAACCAATTGGTGTAACTTGGCGTTCTTTTTCCAATTCACTAGTTAGCACAAAATAATTGTGAAACAAAGCAGTCTATGCTGTTTCAATTGACTGTTGACTCTGATTCCAAATGTGATCAACTTTTAGCTCAGCCTGCCCTCAGCTGTAAGAGTGGTTATTGTAATTAATCTCCACCTAGTACAATCATACAACAGTTTAAGATGAACTCCCACACATTTCAAAATAACAACAGACCCAGCCAACTTCTGTCTTACTAGCAACACATACAATATGTGACCTGATGACAAAAAGGGCATATATGGGCCACTGGCTAAATACAAGTCTGAGTTCACTCTCTAAATCAAACTCACTCTCTTCTCAAACTGAAAATCATGTGGCTTATGCTAAGAGGTGGCCCCAGATCAAGTTATCTTCATTACATTAATAGGGACCAAGAATAACTAACTCCTGAATGCAGCTCACAGCTGTTGTGTGTATAAGCTGGAGAAACAGTTAAAAATGTCAGTTTACTCCACTGGGTGCCTATCCCAAGCTTATCTTTACTTGTCACTGTGTGAATGCTCCAAGCACAAGCTACAGGTGGGCTGATATCCAGCTATGTGAGTTTTGGATTGTGATTTGCTTACACCTGTTTCAGCATCTGGTTTTTGTCTTCCAGCCCAGGATGCAACTAGGTATGACTAGTTTCATTCAGAGCATGCTGGCTGTATGTATATCTGGGATAAAAAATAAAAACAATGCAATGGCAGAAATACAGAATGCAAGGACAACCTATATGAACTGAATACAGCCTTTATGTCAACAGTATCTTCCTCTCTCACTTATTTTTTAAGTTACTTTACAGTTTTCTCCATGTTCATAGGTTTCTTTTTATAGGACTTGCTGTGAAATACCAAGGGCTTTGCTTGGGCAATGGAGAAAGGCATCTTCCCTATCCTCGAACAATATTTTTATTAACTCTTTGAAGAGCCAAGGCAGTTTGCACCCGCAAGAATTTTCTTCAGGTTGTGCAATGTATGCCTGCTCCCTGAATATGTCTCTGAGACTGAACAGATTCACCTAGTACCAGGCGATGCCAGGATAGGCAGACACAGTACAGCAGGCAGCTGGGACCCTCCAAGACTTCAGAAGCCTGGGGCAATAGGATGCCACTGGATTTGGCAGCCTCTGTGTAATGGTGGCCAGTATCAGCAGGCTCTGCTATGTTACCTGAAGGGTGTGAGGGCTAACAAAGAGAGCAAGGCAGCCAGGAGGAAGAAGCAGGGCAATACCTGTGAAACAGCCAGGCACAGTAGCTTCCCCATCATCAGTCTATTATTTGTGAATTAACAATGATTTGGAGCCTGGCAAGTATATGGAATGACCTGGAGAAAAAGGCAGCAAAGTGAGGGTGTTTCCTACAGCACTAACCTACAAAGTAAGGGTGCACAAATGCAGGACAAAGAGATGGAGTTGCACCAAGATGAGGTAAGGGCAAACACATGATGTTGACCAAAAGGTATAGGAGCACAGGCTTGTAATGAAAATTTTAAGCATGATCAACCACAGGCACAGTACACCAGCAATTTTAAGGAACTCTGAAAAGAGCATCGCAGTGGATTTGCAGTGGCAGGAGCTCTTCCTGTGTGTAAGACAAACATACAAAGGTCCATACTGACACATGAAGAGGAATGGAAAGGAGCTGCAGTGCTTACCCATGACACTGGCATTCATCAAGGCAGTGAAGACAATGAGGATGTCAGGGAGGCCATCACCATTAACATCACACAGTTCCAGTGGGGATAACACACCACCTGCAACAATTATACAGAGTCACTGCATGTCAAAAAGGCCACCCTCATTTTTCACACCGGGAGAGGAGGGCTGGCCCAGAAATGAAACTTGTGGGTAGACAAGCCTCACAAAGTCTGCTAAGGAACCACCAAGGGCAGGCAGCTCGCACCATGGTAAGATCTTTCATTGCACGGAAAGGCAGAAATGTAGCATCTGGTTCAGAGAAAGGAAAAGGAAAAACAGAGGAGCTAACACAAAAAGATTCATGTTTCCCACTTCAATTTCTGAGGCAATGTGGAGCCATGTATCTTATGAAAAGCTTAGATTTGGAAGTAAGGGGCAGAAAGCAAGGAGGGAGAGACATATCTAGACCTGGCAGAAATTATTTCACAAAACAGTGTTACTTTACTGCAGAAGCCAGAATGGGAGATACTTTAGAAATGTTACCAGTGGCCCATACAAGATAACAAAATATCTCAAATGTTGATTTATAGATTCAAGCAGGACAAAAAGGCAATGGAATAAGGTTAGTTAAGCTAGTTAGAAGACACAAAGACCTCTATCCCTCTCCTCTCGAACACAACCACATACTTCAGCATGGAGGTACTGGTAAAGTCCAGGCTGTAGAAAGGGAGGCACTGTATTTTAAAGTGGGCTGGGCCATCTCCATCTGGAACAGAGCACAACATCCAAAAAGGCAGGATGGAAGAGAGTCAAAATAATTTTTGATGTTGGCAGAAACAAAATTTTGTGGCACTGTTATCTACTGATGCCAGATTTCACAGGCCTCAGCTTCAAGAGCAAGCAGGACACAGCCACCTGTCTATTATCTCGGAGCATCTGCAGTGGAGAGGGAGGGCCTCTGCTCTGACCTGGCTCTCTCAGATAGGTCTCTCCCACCGATGCCCAGCCTGGGAGCTGCCACCTCCCCCATGCCAGATGCTGTTCCTGGGGCTTTCTCACCTGCTCCCTGACCTAGGTTGCGGTTCCAGGTGTTATGCAAGTCTCTAGGGGGACAGGGAATTAGAAATGCGCACACCAACACAAGAATCATCGAGATCACCACAGTGAGCAAAAAGATCGCAGTGCGCAGGTATGGCATGAGGGAGGGAGCAGCCTTCTGCTCCAAACTCCCGGCCGTCTCTGCAGGATAACCCTCGGGCGCACTCTCTGACGTGTGCTGCTTTGTCATCCCAACCTCCACATCAGAGTCAGGGTCCTGTATCTCTTCAGGAGGGCTCTTCCCGTTCTTGACCCCCCCATTCTTCTGGATGTTGAGTACAAGGTCATCTTCACTTTCATCACTGTCAGCCTGAGTGAGGGGATCATATTCCCCAAGGTCTGGGCTCTTCTTTCCTGAGAAAAAAGATGGAGAGAGAAAATAAACATGAGTTTCTCACTTTTGCAGGGTCTCAGTGGAGAAAAGGCTGCAGTGGAGAGTGATACAGAAGGGATGACAGAGTAGCCTGCATTTAGCATGGATCCAAGTGACAAGTGTGAGAGAAATGACAGGGTCTCTCCATGTTTTACAGTAGCAGCTGTGGGAGAAAAGATGCTGACAGTTTATTTTCCTCAGACGAACGTGTGTGTGTGTGTGTGTGTGTGTGTGTGCATACATTGTCAGAGACTGAGAATAGTTAATGTCTCAAAGATTGATATAAAGTTTTAAAGAAGCTACAACCACAGAAACCTCGTTGAAGAACTCTGGTCTGTAAGTCAAATTACTGAGATTAGATAAAGGGAAAACCCATTCTTTCATCAACCTCAGGCCTGGGGAGAAGCAAAGAAGTAAAGAAGAGAATGTGAGCCAAACCCAGCAGCCGTGCTAAGGATCTTCCCTGGCTGAGTTTGGGGTGGGGGAGACCACAGCCCACAGAAGCCATGTTTACACAGACTGCCTCCTGAAACAAGGCGGGGGGGAGGAGGTTTCGGGTATAACCTCTGCTCAGGGGCAGTGAACACCCACCCTCCCTTACACAAACTGGCCCAGCTGTGGAACCCCCAACCCCACAGGCCACATCCACGGGACATTCACGTGAGAGGCCCTGCACCACAGACGGCACGTGATCCAACAGAGCCAGTCTGCTGTAAGAGCCTGCCTCCCCCCCCCAGGGGGACATGCCCAGACATTGCTACCTGGCCTGAGCATATATAAACCCATCGGATTCTATGCTTTTCAGAGGGGACCTTCACCACCAAGAAGATCAGCTGGAGAAGATCAATGGAACATTGTTGGGATCCACAGAGTGGTGTTATTTTCTTTATTCTGTCCTTAGTTAGAAAGTCACCCTCTTTCTGTCCCCCCCACCTATTTTCTACTTCTTTTTTTTCTTTCTTTCGCTCTCTCTCTCATATTTACCATCAAATAAAACCCTTACTATTGACCGGCATATGGTCTCGTTTGCACTTTAATTCGGGCAGAGGAATTTCCAAAGAACCTTTATAACTGGATCCTAACATATATGTATGTAGGTGTATGTATATGTCTATATGGAATTCATGGCTGATTTAGTTCTAATACTTTCTTGACTGGTAAAGAGATACATGAACTCTCCCTGAAGATGAGGGAAGAGTGATTTTGCTCCTTTGGGCCAATAACATGCTGATGTCTGGAGGGATGAGGCTGCTTCTCCAAGACACCACCTTCTCTGCATAGCTCAGTTCTGCGTGAGGGACTGCTCCAACCCCTGCAGCAGGCAACCACAGTGCACCTGCTCCCACCAGAGCCAACAGCCTGTGCTTAGCCTGGCCAGGATAGATACTGATCCCTTCAGGTGGTGGTACAGGAAAGTAGCTTAGCTTTAGGTGTCTCCTGAACAGATGCCCAGCACACAGACGACTTCTCCCCCAAGCCCTAGACAGCCACAGGGCATGTGGTGAGGGCAGGTGTAGAGGCCGGTCACACACTCTGGCGTAAGCCCAGCGCCATCTGTTTATGGGGACAGGAAAGATCACGCAGACTCACTGCCCTGAGCTACGAGTGGAGGGTCACATCTCAGGGAACTGCCCTGTGCCACAAGGCTGGGCATGGAGCCATGGCCACTGCTCTGATGATTGCAGAGTCTCAGTCTGGTTCTCCCTCTCTCCTATTCCAAGGTGAAACTTTGCTATCCCAGGTATCTGTCTCATTTCCTTTTGTTTAAAGCTGATCTGAGACAGGAACTAGCTTGTGCCTGACGATTCCTCAAGTGATACATGCAAGGCATAACTAATAAGCAAAAATATGCAAGCTGTAACCCCTCTCAGACACTAAGATGATGGGAAGGCTTTACAAAGCAGAAATTTTAGGGCTTTCATAATTATTCTTCCTGACTAAGATACTATAGCTTACTTCTGGTTTTCCTGTTAAAGACAGACTCAAGTTACAGATGTAGTGTAGTACCTAGTTAGTGCAACACACCTATTTTGTACAATCTAGAGTTTATTTTGCAGCATGTGTATCTCATTTCTTACTCATTTTTCATCCCACAAAAGGACCTTCACTTTCCCTTCATCTACCACTTATAGGTGGTAATCAGCTTCATTTTTAGGATTTAAGAAAAACTTTCAATCCCACTAGAAACCAAATGCCTCACACTAGGTGGAACAGCCAGGACAACTCACCTACGCTGAACAGAAGGAAATAAAAATATCCAACACGTTCACATATCTAAGTCAGATTCTTCCTTTTTGAACCAGGGGCTTCTACAAAAGACTCAAAAACCTGGTGCACATATACACTCCAAAAAGCAGTTCCTTGTGGAGGCAGAGCACCCAGCCAAGAGATACTGCATTCCTACGGGTCGGTGTGGTGTATCCCTGTGACACACTGCTTAGTTTCACATAGGTCTGCCCTAAACATGTGCAAAGTTTGGGCTTTTCAGGAAGTCTTGATAACCTTGGCTCCATCCTGTAAGTGCACAGAAGGCCACCAACCTTGGTGGCGCACAGCTCTCTGCTCAGAGGTTGCAGCATAAATTTCACAGGTGTCTCTACCGTAGGTTGTGCTAAAAAGTGACTGAAAGACTACCCAGTCAAAACAAAAAATTCCAGAGAGGTTGCACCGCCAAGGTATTTGCAGCTTCTCACAACAGATCCAGATGTGCCAGTTCAAGCCAGGTCAGAACGGCATGAGAAACAAATGTGGCTGGCCCAAGAGTAAATGGTATTTAGCCTGGGAAGTCAAAGTCGGAGAGTTATGTTAACTAGACTGTTCCCAATTTTGGAAACTGGTGACCTTTGAGTAAAACAACTCAAAGCATACTAATGCTTCAGATATACTATGATTTAACTATTTTATTTCCAAACAGTCAATCAAAAGACTGGAACCTGCTGTTCATCCTTGGAGCAACTGAAAGCATTGGTATCAATTAAATTTATCTGGAACAGTTTTGTTCTGGATCCCTACAAGGCAGAAAGGACCTTGAAAATATGGCTCACCTACTCCTTGAACTGGCAGGGACCAAGATGCTGGCAACATCAACAGTGGTGTCAACCACAATCTGTAACAGGAACACCTGTCCTACTGAGAACCACTGATCAGTGGCTAGAAAACAGCTACTACACAGTAATGACAGCATTTGATGATCTACATAGGAAAGAATCTGCAGAATTATAAGAGAGCTATAAAGCAGAGAGCTGCTCAGTCTTAATTCGTGTCTAAGCCTGACTAGGAATCAGAAACTGGCACTTCTTTGCCCTATCTTTCCTCAAAAGGTTATCTGGCATGCCCACAAGGCACAGCCACTCAGTAAAGTCAGGCATAAAGTGCCCTGCTGACTTTTTTTTTTTTTAAAGCCAAAAGAAGGGAAGATACTGCTCTTTAAGAAGCGCTGTTGGAGCACTCATCTAGCACGTCAAACCCACTTGTATATCTAATCTCAGAGGATTCAAACGCTTATCTCCCACTGTTCAGAGAGAACTTTAATCAATCTGCAGGTGTTTTGGGAATGTGTCTGGCAAGGATGTGCTCAGCTCAGCCTCCCAAGGCTGTTCTGTGGTGCAGAGAACATGTAACTCATGACTCACCTGGCTGGAGAGAGAGCAGAAGGAACATGACTCTTCATCCAAGTTTTAGGTCACTTGCTGCGGGAAGGAGGGATAACACACCTGGCTTTCACTAATCACTCCCAGATGATTTTTCAGCACAAGAGCACAAACAAACATAAAACCCAGTAAAGAATGTGTGAAAACAGAGGCAGTCTCACACCATTTAGAGAATGATGATTTATTTATAAGTGCTCCAGAAGTCAAATTCTTTCCTTTCTGGTCAACAACAAGGCTTAGGCTGGGGGAAAACAGTCGGTCCACCAATAGAAAGCTAAAACTGCCTCTGTTGCAAGCAATCAGCTGCCAGGGAATACATACAGTTTTCAGTTTTTCATTGTGGAAGTAGAAATGTTAAGATCTGAGCTGGCCTCTTGGTCAAACTCTCACCGTATCTCCTGAAACAATAACCACTGTGTAGCCTTCATGAGAAATTAGTCTCTGCGCTAAAGCACGCGGCAGTTCTGTGGCCTTATGTAGGTACCAATCTGTGTAACTCACATTTTGTTATCTGTCTTCCAAAGAGACTCCAAGCGTATATAAACCTTGCCTCCACTTTACAGGCATGGAGCTAGGATCAGCCAAGTCAGTTTCCCTACTGTTCTGTGTTCCCTCCCTCCTACAGGTAGAGTAAACAAAGCGTCTTCTGTTCTGACCTGCTCTAAATCATATTCCATTTTTCCATGGCATCAGTGATAAAACAGAGGTTCCCATTCAGTGGCCCGTGGTTACAATCAGAGGAAGCTACTGGTCACATCACCCTGGATTTTCTTTTTTTTTTTTGCAGCCACTGGAAGAAAAAGCAAGTACTGATGATGGAGGTTTTCAAAGGCAGAACAGAGGGAAAATGCCCCAAACTTACAGGCTTTCAAGGGCAGTAGGTCTCTAAATTGCACTTTATGACTTTGAAAATGCCCCGTGTATTTGCCAAATGCTGTTTTTGCACAGACAGCTCTTCCAACTACTGCAGTAGAAGAATGTGACCTCTCAGTGAAGAACAGATGATCATTGTGTGATCATCTGGAAAGAAGGCACCTGTGAGGTGATCTGTGTTGAAATGAGGTCCCAGTCATAATAAAACACTCATTTCTAGTGCTGATGGCTTCAAAGATATTAATTGTAATCTTATTTTTTCTGGTTTCGACTGACTGGAAAGGCTTTTCTTCACACTCACTTTGGAGTGAAAAGAGCAGATTTTGGACTTTAGAAGAGTACAACTTTCAGTGCATTATTCTAATGATGGCACACTGGTTCCAGTATCTGTTGTACTCATGTCATGTTCTGTTTATTTTTCTGGCAGTTGGCAGGCACCAGTCACTGGGTACTGCAGACATATCTCTAAGCCCATGAAGAGATAAGTCGCCACGTATTGATTTTTAATTAATTTAATGAGATGCAGCAGGAAAAAGAGATATAGCAACAGGCTTTCTCCTTTCTCATTCCTGTTGGAAGTTGCATTTTTCAAGAATTAAACACACAAGAAAGGTATGATTTCTGCAGTTTAACCTAAGGATTGATACAAGAACTGTTCTCTTAAGTGCAGCTGCAAGGCCTGTTACGATCTTCTCCAAATCAGTGTCTCCCAACAGCAGATATCAAATAGATCATGCGGGTTTCAAAGGTCCCAGAAGAGATCTGTACTTCTAATTGCACAGTTCCCCAGTGGTCATGCCCTAATGCACACACCTACACCTAATATTTTGCACTTTTCCTAAAAAAGAGACCTCGTGGTAATGTACTCCTTCCCATTTAGACAGACATATATATATATATTTATAGATATATATTTATATTTTTTTATATATATATGTAAATCCAGTAAGAAACCAACTTGCAAACAAAATTTCTTTGAATGAGACTCAACAGGCACCACATAAACTAAAAGTAACGACTCCTGGCAAGGGTTATGAAAAGACGGCAGGAAGGACCGTGAATACATTACTGTGACCTTCACGGACTGATGGAAGAAGAAGAAAGAACGATCAGTCCACTGAGTGCAGCCTCACAGCCTGGGGCAGTGCAGGACCACAGTGGTGTGTAGTGCCAAGGAGGAGCCCTCCCCCTCGGAACATAGCTGGGCCCTGTCTCTGTCCCACATGCAAGACACTTTTAGGAAGAGCAATGAGGCACTTTCCCATTGAAGGTAATGCAGCCAGGTGCATTGGCACAGTCTACAGTACATCCAACAGCAACTAGCATGCTCCCAAGATCTGGTTTGGCAAGGTATTTTAATTCCCTCTTAATCTCCTTACTGAAGAGAATGCCTGTTGGACTGCTGCTCACCGCACATGATAGCCCCATATGCTTGAATATCCTTTCATCTCGCTGAAGATCTCTGGCTGGAAGGTGCTGTGGCGGCAGGCAGGTTTTAAACATTTACCTGGGTAATTGCAGTGGCACTTACCGAACTCCTGGCCTGGCTTCTGTGGGTAAAACCCGGCAGGAGCGGATCTGAGAGGGTCTGCGCTTTCTTTCCTCCCGCGCAGTCCCCTCACAGGGCCGCGGCCCAGGCCCCCTCTACCACACACGACGCCCTCCGGGCCCCGAGACGCTGCCCCGGCCCCCGCGTCCCTTCCTGGCCGCGGGCCCCGCGCAGAGCCCGCCGGCCACCCCTCACCGCCTGCACCCCCGGGCTTCACCCCACACCGCCACGTCATTGTGGCAACGCGCCCCGCAGCCCTCAGGCAGCGGCACCCGCGCCTCTCGTGATCAGGGCTGCACCTGCCCTGCCTTGCCCTGCCCCAGCCCGGCCCGGCCGGCGCCCGGTCCCTCCCGCGGACGCGCAGCCCTTACCCGGCAGCTTCAGCGCCCGGGACAGCACCGTAGCCATGCTTGACACGGCAGTGCGCACGCGCGCCGCCCGCCCGTCCGCGCCTCCCCGCGGCCTGCTGGGAATTGTAGTTCCCAGGCGTGAGAGGGGCCGTGGCCCTTCGCGGCCCTGGTGACCTGGAGGGGCAGAGAGCCGCAGGGAGGGGCGGGCCGGCGGCTGCGAGCCGTGACCGAGGACAGCCCGGATCTCCACAGCCTGCACGACTGTGTGGGCACAGACGGATGGAAAACAGGCTTGTCATCCTGAGAGGTTTGCACAGAAAGTGCCAGTCCTTTTAAATTGTTCTTGCTATAAATATATGCCTTCATTCTTGGAAAGCTTTTGGTTGGAAGAAATCGAGTTGTTTCCGTTTTGTTTTGCAACTGTATTTTATTTTATTTTATTTTATTTTATTTTATTTTATTTTATTTTATTTTTGTGATTGATTAATTACAAAAGATGGCCAGGTTGTTTTCCAAAGCTGTCCTCAGTCATCACCACAGCCTTCCGAGGTACGTGAAGAAGNTTATTTTATTTTATTTTATTTTATTTTATTTTTGTGATTGATTAATTACAAAAGATGGCCAGGTTGTTTTCCAAAGCTGTCCTCAGTCATCACCACAGCCTTCCGAGGTACGTGAAGAAGTGCACTCTCCTTTTCCCACACTGGGGAAATTGAGCAAGGAGGGGTTTGTGGCTTCCCCAAAGCCACAAGGCTCCAGCTTCCTGATTCCCAGGCCCGCACATGGGCCAGCTAACACTGCCGGTTCTTCAAGTCATGATTTGTGTGAGAACTCACAAGGCAACGTCCTTTGTCACAGAATAAGAGGAAGGAGTATTGGCTAAATACATCAAAAGAGACTCCGCTTGGCTAATGAACACATCACATTTCCTCAGCATCTGCTGCTGCTCTTGCTTCCCCCTGTTTCAGGAGCTGTTTCTGCAAATAATGTACTTAGTCTTTCGTGTCCAGGTCTGTCCTGGAACTCCTTAAAAAGTAACAGCAAATAAGGAGCAGAAGAGAGACACCAAGTGGTCTAGCTGATGAAGAGAATTTTTTTTCAGATACGAATGAGAAAGAGAATAGTTCTGATCCAAAATCTTTTGGGTTTTTTCCCACTGATGTCACCAGGCTTCAGAGAGAGAGCTACTTGAGAACACAGCACTTGCGGGGGCAGTCCCAGGTGGCAAACTCTGGAGAAGCCATCACAGTTGTTGCTATTCTTTCCCTTCCAGGTCTTTCTGAATACAGTCTTTCTGTTCCATATGCCATTTCCTGTCCTCCAGGCTTTGATTTAAGAGCAGTGACAGTCCTGTATCTATGTAAATATTTACAGGATAGATCCTGGATCCTTTTCAAGTCTCAGTTAGCAAAGCCTGTGATAGACAGGGCAAGAGCTGTCCAGCAGGGTGACTCCTTCTAAGAAAATGCTTCTGGTACCAATTAGAGCTGGGAGCAAAGGAATGGCAGAAAACAGCCAGAAGCAGGAACTGGCAAGTCTGGTGTACTCATTTGTGATCTTCTAACATCTGGCACACACACACACACTGCAAAAGCCCATGGTTTGCAATGCTTTTACATTTGTGGTACAGCATAGCCCACTCTTAATTTCATGCCTCCCTACAAAAATGGCTTGTTCCCCAAGCCCAAAATTCTCAGTGAGGCTAATGGATTGCAAGGACAAGTCATTTGTGGTTAAACTGATTCTTTTCAGGAGCACATGACTAAGCAATATGTTCAGAGGATTTAATGATTTGCAAAGCATGAGAAATGAAGTTTTCCTTCTTTACGCTGTGAATGTAAGCTGATTTGCATATAAATTGGACCTGTCAAGTGTTCTAGTATCAATCAAAAAGTTGCAAATAGATCATTAATTTATGTGAATGTCACTGTTCATTTTATTTATTTTTTTTCCAAAGCAGTTTGAAAAAGACAGATGCCGCAAAATGAGATACTTGGGGTTAAGCTTGGAAGTCTGAGAGCTTTGTGTAGACGATGTGGTCGTTTAGAAAAATGTTACAAGCCAAAAAGCATGAAAATACACCGCCACCGGCCCCTCATCAGTGTTAAGCCTGTGCCACCCCTTGCTTCTTGCCACCTGTCTGCCAGAGATTGCAGCCTTTTCCAGCCTGCTGGCACAGAAACCTCTGGGTGCTTCTTGACCCTGAAAGGAGCCACATTAAACACTGCTATTTAAGGTCCTCAGGCTAGAGAAGGTCACTCATGCAGAGCTGCACAATGGAGTGATTGCATCCACAGCTCTGCTGTAAGATCAGAGGGGCAATCACCCCCTGACGAGTCACTGGGGCAGGAGCTGTTCTTAGCTGTGCCTTTTTACAGGTGTCCAGAGGGAAGAAATAACCTGTATCTTGGCATTCCTATTAGTGCTAAGCAAATGCTTTTACCTGTTTTATTCATCTCATCCTTCTTTTCTGCATGGCTACGTGACAAGGCCAGGAACACCATCCTCTTTCCTCCTGTGCCTGGCTGAGTCCTTCCATGACAGAGTCGTCACACAGAAGTAGACATTGCAATAAATAGGAAATGCTTGTTCAAACAACAAAATAGATACAATCAAGCAGTGAAGTATAACAGTAAGAAACAATAAAGGCAATTAAACTCAGGAAAAGTGATAATAACATTTCTAGCACGTGGAAAACAGTCAGGAAGTTTTAAGTAGTGCAGATGACCATGGAGTTTCTAATGAACCCGTGCAGTAAAACCAACACCAGTTCATCCTAGCATGAGAAAAGACCTAAAGATGGTCAGAACTGTACAAAAGTTTTAGCTGTGCAGCACCTGAGGTTGTGGGATGTGCCCACATGCTGCCTTCACAGGGGCTGGCACGGGGTGTGCTAGTTGAGGGAGTTACTGCAGAGGGCTGCCCCAGCCGAACTCCTGGTGGGCCTGTCTCTAGTCTCAATGTTGTTCTGCCAGTGCTGGGCACTCTGTGGCTGAGAGCCCAGAGGGCAGTGCCCAGTGGTGTATGAACTGCAGAAGCAATAAAGAGAAGGAGAGGGTAGATAATAAGGGGATATGTTATACAAAAGGGAAGGCAGCACCTGCTGCAAAATCCCACAAACTGCCCAGCAGCAAGCAAACATCTTAATGTGCCACTGGGAATTGCCCTCTTCCCTCTGAGCAGTTGGGTCTGCCAACACCGGGTCGATGCGTGCTGTGAAGTGCCGTCAGGTTTGCTCAGCCGGCGTCTCTATGCCATGCCCCCAGGGAGGGGTTCTTGCTCAGAGCATTCAAGCCGGTGTCCCCATCTCACACTGACCATCCGCAGTTTGCTTCCTCTTAGCAGGGAGATGCAAAGGCATAACAGGACTGTGTTTGCCACATGCTGAATGGGGAACAGCTGGAGGCAGATGATTGTTTGGGTTATTTGCCTGTTGCCTGGACATTTTGTTTGCTTGTTTGAGCCCTGAAAAAATATGTTTCCAGTTCCTCTGGAGGCTGGTCTGTGTTAAGCCTGTATATTGTGCACTGATTTTAAAAACTGGTGTTTTATAACTTTGCAAATGAGTGTCCTGCTGTTTCAGTGGCAAGGCTCCATAAATAAGGCAGTCTTCTCAGAAATTTCCCTGCCACAGAGCCAGTGGGACTGGGGGAGCAGGAGCAGCCAAAACCACATGCTTCTGGTGTCAGAGGAGCAGATATCCCGGAGTCTGGTTCCAGTGGAACCTCTCCTTGACTGGATTTAAGTGGCTGACTATATGATAGTGCTGGCTGATGTTTATGGACTGTGCTTAAAAGCCACTCAGCTTCCCTCACAAGCAGCTCCTCAGCTGGTTTACACCAGCATCACTCTGTTGCGATCACAATACCACATTTTTAACTACTCTATCTGTTATCACTTGCACATATCCTCTGGTTCCTTGCTTCTGGGTGTTTGCTTTTATTCTAAGTGGCTGAACAGTCCTTTGCCCTGTGAGAAAAGCATCTTTTTCTCACTATATAGTGCAGCATCTTGGCTGTGGAAAACTGAGTTAAGTGAAAATAGGCTGGTCAGGAAACAGAGAGGGTGTTCTTGCCAGTTGATACTGGAGAAGTAATATCAAGAAGAATGCAGATTTGGCCAAGGCACTTGCAAGCAGTGCCATGGGTCTAGTCATGAGCCTATGTGTGCAGCAATTCTGCAGCTTCGGGCTGTGGCGGCTGCACATCCTCTCAAGTCACAGCAAAATATCAGTTCAACACGGACATGGGACCAGAATCAGGGGTTCACCCCCTGCTTCACAAAATTAAACCCTTTAACGCCTTGCATTTGTTTTGAAATCTCTTTGTTAAGTACTGACCAGACCAAAGCCTGTTTGATTTGGCAAGTGCAGACCTGGGGGAGGGGGTCAAGGGAAAGAAACAACACCACTGCAGCCGATTCATCCCTCCTTGTTTATTCCACTGGAAATAGATTTGGCAGAGTGCATCAGGAATGAACTAATCAGCAGGGAATTAATTGGCATGTTAGTTAGAAGACAGGAAGAACGCGGTGAACAAATTCATGACTGGATGGCTGGAGGGTTCAAGCAGCCAGAGAGGAGCACTGCATAGTGGAAACTGTGACTAGTATGAGAAGTCATACAGCTGTGCCAGAGAGCCAGCAGTTGAGAGCTGCCCAAAAGAACCGAGGGCAAAGATAACACGGGTGTCCTTGGAGACAGCTGTTTCTGAGAAGGGCTCCATCGCCCAGGCTTTCCTTCCCATAAGGCTCCCATGTGTGGGGAGAGATGGCAAGTTTGCAGGAGTGGGAGGGAGGGGTAAGAGAGGTACAGCTGGAGGAGGCTCCACGGAAAGACTGTGGAAATGTGGAAAGCAGGGAAACTAAGAGGGACACGTCACTCGTTGCAAGCTGAAATGCAGGGGGGGTAGTAAGGGGAAGAAAGGAGCAGGGAGGCAGAGATTTGGAAGCTTCATCACAGAAGAACTGGCCTCAAGAGCAAAGGTAATGCTTGTATACAATTCTCTGCCTTCTTTCCCAGGAATGTTTGGTTTCTTCTTCTGGAGGAAACATATCCACACACCTCAGACAGAGGTTGTTGTGTTGAGGGACTCTAAAGGCACCTGTCGGAAGAGCCAGGAGAGAAGGGAATATGTGCAGACTGGCAGGGACATGGAGGTTGGAGGATTGCTACCTACATTTCTAGAGAACAGGGGTGTGCAGAGTGAGAGAAGTAGGGAGAAAGAAAGAAAGCAAATGCTTAGAGTCAGGCAGACCGTCAGACAGACAGACATGGAGAGTGCAAGGTCTATGAGTGCCTATCTAAAGAGAGAGAGGGAACTTCCTAAGAGGAAGGACCAAGCACTAAATGAGAGAGAGCTGAAGATAAGACATACCCTAAAAAAGCAGGCACACCTGGAGAAGAGGCAGAAGGTGAATATTACCTCCTCAAAACCAACAGTGCTTTACTAATGTTATGAATTGCAGCAGATGTATTGCAGTAGATGTGTGCTTTGCACCTGGATGGCCTTTTTTTGTCTTTATCACCAGTATGGCTGCCTGCTGGCAACAGCATCACCCTAGCTGTCTGTCATCGGGGCTGTCAATCAGATCTCCTTGTTTGACAGGGTGGTCAGGCTATTTCAGGGATTCAAATGCTCTTCACTTTCACAAAACATCCAGGTAGAAAATGAGCAGTGTAACTCTTAGTTATATGAAAAAGCACTATTTAAGTCAAATTTGTAGGCAAACTTGAAAAATTCAGGATATTGTTATTCCTGCATATTGTTATTCCAACCCCAAACTGAGTGTATGTTGTGTGTGTATCAACATATAGCATTATACCCACACACGTAAATCGAAGAATATTCCATTACAATGGATTTATAACAAAGACTTTTGAAACAGGTGATATTCTAGCTATACCACTGTGGCTGGGTTAATATTGTAGGATCCAATTTTTAAAATTATTTTTGGCCTTTTTCATGATCTTTCCACCATTACATAATTCTACAAGCATATGCTAATGCTTCCTTTTTTTTTTTTTGCTTGGAGAGCTAACAAATGCCATCCGCTTTGCAAGTAGAGCTTGCAAATACTTTGATTGTTCTGGACTCACAGGCTTGGCAGCTTTCTCCTCTAAAAGCTCAGAGACCTTTCAATATCCCAGGCTGGGAGTCTCACAGAACTGGCATTAGAAATTGTATGCAGCTACAATATGCTTTTTTTTTAATATGAATCTGTTCGGTTTATATAACATAAACCTTCTTGAACCTAATACATAAACCAGAACATTTTAGTTGGGTGTGGGTAAGTAATATAACCTTAAAATATTGCAATGGAAATAAAAGAGATAGAAGGAAAAAACAGATAGAGGAATTCCAACAGTCTGCAAAAATAGCTTTATTATCTATTGAGATCCTTTACAAAACAGAGAATCTTAAACATACTTTGATGTTTAAATATCCATTATCACTGGAGTGAGAGCTACATTTTATGTATTAATGATTTACCTGAGATCAAACTCCCCGATTCACTTAAAAGTCTATTTTATTTCTCTGCAAACAACCCAAAATCCAGAATCACTCTTCAGCTTCAGTCTGAAAGTAGCTCAAAAGGAACTTGGAAAAGTTATGAGAGGAAAACAGACCTCAGATGAAAAGCATGAATGTCGTTCACTTGCAGTTCAATGTTCAAATGCAGAAAAAAAATCCTTCATTTTAGGTATCACTACAGGGATTGACAGCTCTAATCAACAACATCCTCTTCTCAAAGCAAGCATGGGCTTGAGCTAACACACTGGGATGCTCATGCACTCGGGAGAGGGCATGTGTTTAGAGCAGCCTGAAGCACAGGGGAAGGTTTCAAGCCCTCTTGATGTCCAAGGGGCAGGCAAGCTCTGCATCGTAAAGCAACTACTCACGTGTCTGCAATAGGATGAGTGTGTTCTCCTCAGGCTTCAGGGGAGAGAGGGCTCTCCTAAACGAAGCTGTGTTTGGTACCAGAAGCAGGTTACCTGGGCTAATCCCCCAGAACCTGGCAGGCAGCACAGCCCACAAGCAGTGGTGAACAGTCATCATGCTTGACCTCAGTTGTCAAAGTCTGGGGCAGATACCAAGGGAATCTCAGTGCTCTGTTGTGATTACCCATTACATTGTAAGGAGGGATGAGCACTGGAAATGGAGCAACAAGAAACCAAAGGGGTTAATGGGAGAGGGACAGTGATGGGAGTTCAAATCCTGGCATTACTCCTTTGCTTTGAGGCAGGGATTCTGGCTTGGATGGCACAACTGCTGATCCCAGCAGGGCTATGGCCAGGGTATTAAGCGAGCTGAGCTCTTTTATCATGCTGAAGCAAGGAATCAAAAGGTTAAAAGATGAAAAAAATACTGTGTAATAATGAGACAAATATGTTCGTCTTCATTGCCTGCAGATGAAGGGACTGTCCAGTGAATCACTGAGCCTAGCCTGCTCCAAGGGCAGAATGTGATGTAATTTTCTGACAGCACTGCATATTATTGTAATTAATAGTAACAATGACAAAGCTAATAGGTTGCTATTGTTATACTCTGCATTTAGGAAAGGGTTTCCATCCACGGATATGAGAGAGTTCTCCCTGCTTGTCCATCTGTGTTCTACACTGATAGTACTTTCCAGTGCAACTCTGCAAAAGAGCAGAAGACATATTTGAATCGGCTGGGGATCTGGTCCTGTTACAGATGACCCTGCAGACTTTTTCAGCTAGGAACTTTGTCAGTTAATATCCATTTGCTGTCTACAATTCCACCTAAGAGAGGGAAGATTGCTCATTTTCTGTGTGTCTGAGGTATGAGAATCTACTTCAAAGATGATTATAACCTGATGTTTACTGTGATAATAAATTACAGTAGACCCTCAGGAATGCGGGGAGCAAAGCTACAAAGAAACTGGTCTGTGAGGGGCCCTGCAACAGAACATGTGGGTATTGTGATTCATTTGGACACCTGATGTTTTAAAGGGTTTGAAACCAAGTACGGTGGATTTTCAGTATCAGATGTAGGTGGAATTTATTACCACCCTTCTTTTAACAAATACAGAAAGATCAAAGTATCCCAGCTGTGGGGTATTGAAACAAGTGGGAGGTGGAAAGAGTAAAGAATGGACAATCTTTTCAGGAAGTTTTCCAATTAGCTTGGAAGCCACACTCTCTCCTTGATGTTGGCAGCATTTTCAAATCATTTGCAATTAGACACATTGGTGTCTGGTAAGTTGTTTCCCATCAGGGAAGATTAAAAAGGCATATGCAGGGCATAGTCATTCAAAGAAAGAGAGAGGAAAAAAAGCTGTAAAGGCTGGAGCATTCATCTGGAAAAGCTGAGAGGTGGAGGAGGTGTGGTGTCGATGCAAATAGTTTCAAGAAGGTCCATGAAGACCTTTTCATTATGAGCCTTGGTGATACCGTCAGCCCTTCTTAAAGATTTTTATTTTGGCAGCTCTGAGTTAGGGGGAAGAAAAGGTGTGTGCATGTGTGAGATAGGAAGAAGGTAATTTAGTTTTCCTTTAAATGAATACTCCAATTAGATGAAGAGTACTAAATACAAATTACATCCTGACAGGTGGAAAGTAATATTTTTAAAGTATCATGACATTTTCCATTAGTATGGCTATATTCAAACTGCTACTTTAAATAGTGGAAAAATAAATGCAGTTTCAATTAAAATGCACTAGTGATCAAATGTATGAGAGGCACAAAGTGAAAGGAATTATTTATTTACTGCTTTATCTACTACAGCTTCTGGTAGGTTTTGAGGTGACTGAATTCTTCCCAGATGGCTAGGAGATGAAGGCTATATTATACCCAAAGAGAAATTTAATGTCCTCATATTTTGCAGTGAGATCTTAGGCTTTTGATGCATGTACATGAATAGGAGAATAATTTGGATTTTCTGGATATGCCTGCTTCTCACATGAGCCCCTCCATCACTGTGACTACAGATGACCGAAATCATCACTAAACCCCATGAACTTGGCAATGCATTTTTTCTGTTTGCTATGTGCAATATGTGCATAATGGATATTTTCAGCCAATTTCTAGCAGAACAGCTGTTCATGACATTTTTTTTAAAAAAAAATTAAAATACCAGATTCAACACTGAGGGACTAATTTATTAGGACAGAATAACAAATTAGCATGAGTAAGCTGTGGAGAGACTGATCTATCCTCTTATGTTTAGAGATGGTACTTGCCCAGGAAGGCTTGTAGGTTAGGGTTGACTTCCTTGGCTTGAGAATGATGGTCAACTTGAAAGAAAACAAGGCATTAGGTAAGTGTTCACATCAGTTCATATACCTGTCTTGTCGACTCTGCAGCTTTGCTCAGGAGGAACTGACCCTGTGACACCAGGGCAAGGTGGAGCTAGTACATGGGGGTGGGGTTGCCTTTGAGGCTCCATCACTGGGCAGCATCTAAGATATTGCCACTTCTTAGTGGATCAGATCAAAAAGAACTTTTTTTTTTTTATTCTGGCCACTGTGAGACACTTGATAAATTGTTTAATTGTTGCTTACCCTGTTTCTCCCAAATACAAAGTAGGGATGTGGCGATTTTCATACCTCATAGTACCTCCTCCTGACACTGCTAGAACAATTATAGCTATAAGGTGCTATCCCAACACGGCTACATATGAAACAAAGCTACTTCCCCAGCTGCTGCCAGTTGATGAAGCATCTCCGTACCACTCTGTTGCTTGAAAAGAAAGCAGAGTTCATACTCATGAAAAAGAAAAGTCCCTGTGCTTCTGTAAAACCTAGACTGAGCAACTTGAACAACATTTTAAATAAAAGCATCACCAAAGAGAAATTTAGTGTTGTGGTGACAGATGGGAAGTGGAGAAAGAGAAGAAAAAAAGTAATAAAGCACTTAGCAAGACTTTTTGTCTACACAGAGACAGGGGGAAGTCAAGATCCTACAACAGCCATCATGGTGACTCTTCCTCTTCTCCTCCTCTTCATCCTTTTGCCCTGCAGTAAATCTCAGGAAGACTTTCTGGACCAGCATCAGAAATGGAACTACAGAGAAGGCGGTAGGAGGTCACAGTGGTGGTTCCGCATGAGAGGCATTCAGTAACTCGTAGCTGCAGATTCACTTATTTTGTCCTTGGGCATTCAGTGCTCATCATGACTACTCTTTCTTGATTCCTGGGTAGCTGCTGAGACTTCTGGAGAAAAAAATGGTTTTAGAAATAATCAGCTGGGGTATCCAGCGACAGCAGAAATCGTGGGCAACTGAGGCAGAGAATTACACTGTGAGGGAGAGTTATCTGCTTTTTAATTTAGATCCTCCATGTGTTTAATATTTGGCATTTCATTGCAACTGAGTTGTGCTGGGGAATGGAATCAAACTCGGAGCACTGGCTTATATTTTCTTGTTCTGACACATTTGTTTTCCTCTCTTCCATGGACATCCTGCTAACCAAGCTGACAAGGTCAACATAGAAGGTGTTAACAGCATTACTCAAACCCTTGAGAAATGGGGAAATGACATCTTCTGGCAAATGAAGCATACCCTGCTGAACAACCCAAATGCTCTCCTGCCTGAGTTCTCCAGGTAATTCCTCTCATCTGGAGGTGGGATTCAGTCCTCTCCTGGGTGTCCTCCTGGGTGTCCATGGTTCATCTTCTTAAAGATGAATTCTCATATTTCTCAGCTGAGGGGAAATAAAACACACTGTCTCAGTACCTGTTGTGCTACCCGCTCTGATTAGTAAATTGAATACTCTGCTAACTATTGTGAAGCGTTCTCAACTGCCATCACTGTATTACAAGAATCTTCCTAAAGAAAATGCCCTTGGCAGCTCACACTCGTGAGAGCAGGCTGGAAAAAATGAATTGTGCTACAAATCCACACATGGGCCTGGCCACAGGTCAGGGAAAAGAAGCTGATTTGGTCTGTGATTTTTTTTTTTTTTTTTATTTCAGTCTCTAACACCTAGATCTGAGAACACTATTCAGTAGTTCATGTCATCATATTCCCCCTTTGCATTGCAGGAAATATTAACTGTTGAGCAAACTCACAAAATTTACTTCAATCTCATATTTCCAGAAAGAGAGTAGGAAAGACAGTGAATGAAAGAGAGGAGAGGGGAATACTGGGAATTACTGGAAACCTAGTATCACTTAAATCAGAATTGTTCATAAAGCAAGTAAAGTGGCTGTCTTCCACAACTCATTGTTCTCTTTAGGAACAAGAAAAAAAATGTTTGCAAATGCTACGCATTGAACCAGTTGAAGAGGAAAGGCTAGAAGGATAAAAAAGGCACTGGGCAGGTGGTCACACAGTATCTGTACATATCAGGGTTTCAGGAGGATATACTTGATAGATTATACATTGGCCTTTGGCATCAAGTGCATTTCTCCCTGGCTGTATGGTAGCTGTTGTTACCAGCACAGAATTTATCACAACTTTCATACTGACAGTGCTGAAATTCATTGGTGCCTCAGATTATCAGGGGTGATATTAAGTCTTGTATTTGGAGAGTTCTCACTTTAGTCCAGAAAGATGTAATGAGACTATCCAGCCATATATCCTGTACTGGGCTTTGAATTATGAGTTTGCTGGCAAGGTCACGGACTGGTTCATTAGAAACGTTGAGAACTAACAGTACTCCATGGGAATCGCTGGCCTAGCCTCCATGTGTACTCCTAGTTAATTAATACTAATTAAAATAAAGTAGTGGAAAGACCATGTTGCTCACGCTGGTCCTGAAGCTTGTGGTTTCCAGGGTTCAGATGGGGCACCTCAGATGAATTCCCATCACCAAAGGGGCACAGTAGCTTTGAAGCATCTTTTAATGGCTGCTTGCAACTCTTTCATCATCAAGCACCCTTACCCACCAAGAAACAAAGGTCATGGTAAATTACTTTGCATGCTCAGAAACACTCCCTAAACTGAGTTATTCTTCTATATTATTCTCTTTGTAGTCTCCGACCTGTCTCCGCAGCTATGGACAATCTTGTGAGGGAAGTCCAGTCAATACAGAAAAGGCTGGAAGAACTGAACGAACGTCTCAATGTCATCAGCAAAACTGTCCTCCCCCTTCGGCTGAATGCTCTGCAGAGCCAGAGGCGTGGAAATACTCAGCTGCGGAGACTACCGGTGCATAGGAGAAGGTTGTATGCTCGCAGGAGACCTCAGAGCACTTAAATCTCTACCAGAAAAAAAAGAGAAATCTTTATTTTTTTTTTTTTATCTGCTTAAGCCTTACTCAATGGGACACTGCTGGAGAGAAAACAGTAAAACACACACACAAGTCAGCTTTGCTAAGGAGACCAGAACTTCTGCATTTTGTTGCTGCCTTCCAAACCTAGATCAGTAGGTAAAACCTGACCCTGTTCTTTAATGATGGCTGTTTTGTGTCCCAAGCAAAAAAAGCTGACAAGCTCAGTCTACTTGAGCGTGAATACCTTTAGTCTATACAGGCATTCTTTCTGCTTACCAGAGGAAGCTCTTTCTATAAAGATCAGGTGAATTTCTCTCTCTGCCCTATTTTTAAAGTACTCCATCTGAAACAGCTGGGGAATTTGAACTTCAAAAGTGCTGAACAACTGATGAATGCAGAAAGATGGATTAGTGCTTGGCACTTCCAGCTGGGCAGGGAGAGGGAGAGGAAGTTAGGTTTCAAAATATAGTCTTAACCTTTTGTCCCTGTTCACATGTTCAGAGGGTGGGTAGGGCTGGATAACCTTGGTCTGTACATCATGATGAATGTATGACATGCTGAAGATATATCAGTTGCTAGGGACCAAATGTGAACATCCACCTTCTGCAAAGAGTGTTTTTCTAGGTACTTGGAACTGTGCACTCAGAATGGTGTTATTCACTAGATATGTTCAGAATTTCCAGCATTCTGAAACACTCTGAACTGATTTTTGCCAAGACCCATGGATTTTTTTTTTTTTTCTCAAAACTATTTAGATATCTAATGGCAAAGACAGGTGTCTGGAAGGATTTTCCAAAACAGCTTAAGAGACTCATCAGTCCCCAAAATCACAGATAATAATTCAGTTGGTATCTAATTCACAGAGTATTTTCTCCACATGCCAGCATTGACCTCCAGAAATTTCCCAACATCCTTTATCACAATTAAGATCTGTAGAAAATTAACAAACATGCACTCCAAAGACTTTGGTCCCCCAGGGATTACCCAGAATACCCTGCCTTCACCTTGTCTTTGCCTATGTCTTCCTGACAATGAAGCTGGTGATAAAAAAGAGTGCATAAATCAAATTATGCACTGAACAGAGGATAGAGTGGGCCTGCCCTTCAGGTCTCTAAAGATAAATCCAATACAGAGATTTCCGTTCAGCATTGCAGTCAACTGTGTATATGAAATGTGTTGAAACATAAGGGGAGCCAGAGAGGAAAAGAAACAGGTTTTCTTTAAGGTCTGGATGAAGCAATTTATGAGAACACAAATAAAGAATGGATTATGTCTAAATGATTGTGGGGGTGTCTGGCACGACAGTTGTTTTGAAAACACTCTCCAGCCACAGTGAGGATGCAGACTAGCTATTTAAGGATTCCCAAAGCCTGAGTTTATGGAAAGAAATTCAGTGACACTACAATAACCTCCAAAAGAGAAGGGGGAAAAAACTAGTTTCATATGAAATCTTTTAGAATGGACCAGAAGAATTAACACAGTAAGAATTTTAGCTGCAACCTGGGAGTTAGTTGAGTGGGGGAGGTATGAGCAGTCTATGAAACAATCTGACAAGTATTTCCCGGATGTAAATTCTCTGAGTTCAGGTTTTCAGAAAATAACAAAACTCTAATTTGGCTCTCCTTGGCTTTTGCTTGGGAATTTGAAACACTGCTTAGCTAGAGAAGGGAAAAATCAAGACTGTGAAAAGGCTGATAAAAGGACAGAGTTGTGCCTTTGTTGAAGTTGTCATCATAATTTCTCAGGAAATGTAGAGCATTTTGATCCCAGAATATATTTACATAAATTACAAGGAATAACAGGAGAGAAAGGCCCCTAACTTCTTGTTATTCTGCATTCAGAGTTTCTAGGCTGGGCTGTAGCAACAGCTGCATCCTTGCACAGACTGCTGATCCCTCCAAGGGATGCTTTGCTTAGGGCTGCAGGGACTGCTCATTATTTTGGCCTATCTGGAGTAAGAGCACAACATAAATGTTAGCTTTCACGGTCATATAGACACAAGCATTTTATCAGGCAACCTGAAGTTGTATAAATTGAGGACTACTTGAAACAGAAAGATGAGACTTCCCTAAGTCACTCAAGTTACAGATGGTAGTAGGAGGCCAGACCAGATCACTGCATACTCTTACTTTATACCTAGATGTCTACCACCAGCTTCTGCCAGAGACAGAAGACAGGACAAGATGGACCCCCTTTTTAACGCAGTCCATGTATTCCTATGCTGATACGTGCAAGTTTGTAGTCTTGGCAAAACCTGCTCAGCACAATGGAGAAACTCACCATTTGCTTTAAAAGAGAACAAATAAGCTGCAGTGTGCAATGTATATTACAATTCTGCAATTTCTTGCATAATGGTGAATAAACCAAGTAATATAAATGGTTAATAAATTACTAGTCTGTGACCTTGTCACCACTGATAGCAGCCCCTGTCACTCACTCTGTGAAAGCCCATGCCAGGCTCCAGCCCAGCTCCCTGACCTGAACCAGCCTGTTTGATCAGATGATAACAGCCAGCTTCTTTAACTTCTTTGCTTTTGCACGACCCTCTCTCTAGATGGAAAATTTTAGTGTCCTATTTCTTTTATAATTTTGTTTTCTGCTGTTTAAGAGTGTAGGAAGGTTATGTGCCAGCCTACTTCTGCACTGCTCACCTTCTATTTGAGGCAGCAGCAATCCAGCTAAGCAACCACCTTGAGGTGTCTCTCATCTGCCTGGGGAAGCTGGCCTGACCCATGGAACTGATTCCCAGGGACTGGTATTTGATTTCTGCCTCTGCTAACCTCTTCTTAAAAGATCCTGGGTAAGGCACTTTGTCTAGCTGGCACTTGTCCTTTGACATAGCTTATACAACAAAAAAACACTTGTCACAAGGTGTCTTCTATGCACATAAATGTATCCAGCTATAGAAGCCATCTAAGCTCTCTATTGCATTCATTTACATGTATTTCTGGGACGGGATCTGGATGGAACTTTTAAACAGAGGTGACCAGTTGGGTGGTCAGTGGAGGCAGATCAAGTATCATTAGGGGCTTCTAAAATTTACCCCTCACCTAAAGCTTACAACATCCAGCGACACAGATCACTTCCTTAAAAAACAACTATGTTCCTTTAGTTCTGTTTATTAAAAAAAACCAACCAAAACAACAAACCCAAAAAGACAGGAGGTTATGATTTTGCAGTTCCAGGAGTACGGTGCTCTTCCACGCTACGCATGACACACTTTGCCAGTACTTCCCTTTTCCTGTATTTCACTCCTTTCATATTCCCTCTCGTATTTCCCGTCTCCCAGAGATGAATACCACCTGTTCCCGCACTTCATGACTCCTCACACTTCTCGGCGCCCTCCATTACTTCACCCTCCCGGNGCCTCGGGCGCGCCCTGGGGGCGCTGGCCCCGGCCCCGGCCCTCCCACCTCCTCCGAGCCGAGCCAGGCGGGGCCGAGCCGAGCCGAGCAGGGCAGAGCCGAGCAGGGCAGGGCAGGGCCGAGCCGAGCCGAGCCGAGCCGAGCCGAGCCGAGCCGAGCCGAGCCGAGCCGAGCCGCGCGGCACCATGCTGGGCATGGTGAAGAACTCGCTGCTGAGCACGGTGGAGGCATGGCCCTACCGCCTGCTGAGCAAGGGCGAGAAGGTCTGTCGGTGTCGGGGCGGGCGGCCGGCGCTGTTCCCCGGGCGGTTCTGCCAGCGGGGCCGGCTGAGGCGCTGCCAGGGAAAGTGGGTATCACCCCCGAGCAGCGCCTTCCTCCTGGCAGCGCCTCCATCCCCATCTCCTTCCCCAGGATCAGGTCAGTTACGAGGAGAGGGCGTGCGAGGGCGGGAAGTTCGCGGCAGTGGAACTGGTGGGGAAGCCGTTCGACGAAGCCTCGAAGGAAGGGGCAGTCAAGCTCCTCAAGTACGTCGGAGGAAGCAACGACAAGGGTGAGAGATGCTGCCTGCCCCGCGGGGCTTGTGGTTGAGGCTTGGTGAAAGCAGGGTGGATGGAGGCGATGGCACCGCAGGCCTGCCTGCCTTGTGGCTCCTGGCGCTGGGGGTCTTTGATGGGGATAGCCCCTCACTGGGAAAAGTAGACTTGCCACAGGTTATGTCGTGCCCAGCCAACTCATGCTATGAGTCCGCTTATAACCCATCTCTGTTTCAGGGTGAAATCTCAAAAATTATTTGTTTAAACAGGAGTGAGTTACCTTGCAGCTGGGATAACATGAGGACAGGCAGACATGTATCTGTCACAGCTCCCTGGGTGAGCAGTAGCTGATGAAATCTGTGGTATCTGGGACACTTCAGTCCTATGATGTGCCCTTGTGGGCAGTGAAATAGCAGTTATGACCTTGATATTTTATCTGGCTATTTTTATTTGTGAAAGGGTAATGAACAATGAGCTTCCTTTTTAAGGGTATTTCATAATGTTTTATGGCAGTGCTTCCAGGTGATTGCTTCTAATTCTCTTTTTACTTAAGTGTGTGCATTTTAGCCATTCATAGCAGGAGAAGACCACAGAGTAGCTCTGAGGCATATGCATGTTCTTGCACACCTTTCGCCAGCATCTAGTAGAGGGACTAGTGTAGTCTCCGTGGGAGTAGGAGGTGGATGCAGTGGGAAATGGCATTTGCAGCAACACGTTTTGGAAAGGTGATGATCGCTGTTGCTGTAGTAGAAAGGGTGCCCTCTATAACATGTGACACAAACACAGGTATGACATCAAAGGAAAATAAATGAGAAAGATGGCTTGATCGCAACTGTTTTTGTGGCTGCCTGATCATGAGGTTTAGATGTTCCCTACTGCTGCAAGAAGAGTGAAGAAAAGTGGTCTTCAGTGCCATGTGCTACTTCTCGGTGGGAGAAAAGCATGCTGTTCCTGGAGTGTGGACATCATGGACAGTCCTGCTGAAAGCCATGACAGCACTGAGTTTTGGGGCACTGGAACTTGTAGGATGTCTGGAAGGATTTGGAAGGGTTTAAGAGAAAGCTCCTGTCACCCAGTATTGGCTGTGGGCTCATGACTAAGTGCAGATAGTACTAATTTAAATGCTGATGTACATTTATACATGCTGCTGGCCTGCCCTGGAGCTACAGACTCTGCTGTCTTACAGTTGATTTGTCAGAAGAACGGAGTGTCTCATAGAACCACAAAAGCAGCACCATTAGTAAAAAGCATTCCAAAGGTCACTTGGGACACTTATTTCCCAGGGTCCTGGTGTGGAGAGGGAGCTTGGCTGAAGCAGAGCTGTTCTGCTTCCCCAGAGGAGCCCACTCCTGACAAGGAGTTCGTATGAGAAGTTTTCCAAAACTAAATTAGCTTCTGTGAATTCCCTGTTAATTTTGTGAGTTCCTGAGAACCTAGACTTCTTTAGTAATGTCTGTGTGTCTGTTTCAGGGGTTGGAATGGGCATGACTGCTCCTGTCTCCATCACTGCTTTTCCTGCTGAAGATGGCTCCTTTCAGCGGAAGGTGAAAGTCTCTCTGCGGATCCCGAGCGAGTTTCAAGCCAACCCTCCTTGTCCTACTGATGAAAGCATTAAGATTGAAGAAAAAGAGGGGATGACCATTTATTCCACGTAAGGAATGCATCCTGGGATCTCCAGTCCCAAGTGCTGAGGTCTTTAGGGTGCTCTGAAGAGCAGTGTTTGTTTTACCAGGTGACTTGCTGGACAAGGGGTGCATGTGGTAGAAGGAGATGGAGGGGTATGTCTAGACTGAAGACAGGTGTTTTATGTCACTTCTTACCTCTGGTCATGCTGCACTGATTTGGAATATGTATTTTTTCCACTGGGTAAAGAAGTGTGGAGGCTAGCCCTGAGAGATACTGTGCCATTTCTATTGTATGAATCTATTGTTTTTCCCACTTTCTGGGTTCCAGATTGTTCATAGTCATTAAGAGTGTCCTTTGGTGTGGTTCACATCAAACTCTCAACTGAAGCCTCATTCAGATGGACTCATACCGGACCCCACCATGGAAAGCAGCCATTGCATTGCTTCAAATCACCTTTGAATGTCTTTCGCTGTTGACTGACAACCTGTCAAACTCAAACTAGCATCACAATAGCAATAAGCTCTTCACCTTGTCTTTACCCCTTGGAGGTTCCCCTGTCTACTTTCTTGAACTATTTTGGCTGACTCTTAACTGGCTTCTTTCTTGCCTCCGACTGCTACTTGGCCTTTGCTCTGGGCGTGGGCCACTTCTGCAGTATCAGCCTGTTTTGTCTCAAATGTCTGCCCTGAGGGAGGGTGGTGAGATGCGGGCTGATGTGGAAACAGTTCCTGTTGGTGGGAGGTCGACATAAACCAGACCCATTTCAGCCCACTCCTTTTAAATAGCATTGTGTTCTGTAATTGCCAGTTGTCTGTTCCTACCGCCCCTTTTTCTTGGGCTAGCTAGAGTTTGGCTTTCCTTCGTGATCTGGCTTCCAGCAGATGGTTGTTCACACCACAGTGAACATGGTTGTTGACAACATTGGTGAGGACTGTGGGCTGAGCTGACTTGGAGATAACCTTGTGTTTTAGAAAGTTGTTTCTCTGATATGGTGTTGATTCACAGGGCAGGGGCATTCTGCTGGCTGACATACATGGGGCTGTTTGGGGGATCCCTTTGGGGTCTGCCAGTGGATGACTGCACCTTGGCTGTGTCACCCATGAGACTTCATCTGTCACAGATTAAGTGTGCTGGTTCACAATGAACAGTGCATGCATGAGTGCGTGTTGGCAGGACCTGGATCAAAATGCGTGTCTAAATATACTATGGCTATGTATTGTTCTCTCTCTCTTCCTTTCTGTGCTTTGCCAGAACTGCTCAACACCTCTCTGGTTTCTTTGCAGGCAGTTTGGTGGCTATGCCAAAGAGGCAGATTACGTGAGCTATGCTGCCAAGCTGAAGGCTGCTCTGGGGAGTGATGCTGCATACCGCAAGGATTTCTACTTGTGCAATGGTTATGACCCCCCTATGAAGCCTTACGGACGTCGCAATGAGGTCTGGTTTGTGAAGGAGTGAACGTCTGGCTCCCTGTGGTGTTGCCTTGCACTGATAACCGCTGCACACTCTGTCTCTGATGTCTGTAAAATAAACTAATAATTCAATAGAAGCAAAAAACTATCATGGCCTTTTCTCCATGCCTATGCCTTAGTCTATTATGGACCATAAAAGTAATTTTAGAAGAACGCTTGCTGACCCTCCTGACGGTCCTGCTCCTTTCTTCCAGATCAGGTCCTCGGCCACACAGACCCTCTTGATCTCTCCATGGCTTGTTTTTATCTCCTTTGTGCTTCCAGAGTTCAGTGCTGAGAAAGCCAGAAGTTGCTTAATTGACTGGTGCCTGACAGGAGTCACGTCCAAGTGTAGGCAGACTATTAGTCTCACCTGAGACGGGCAGGGGAACATGACAAAAGTGCATACAGAGACTTTTTTATCTCCTTCAGTTTGCTGCAGCTGTAAAATGCTGCTTTTATCTTTGCCGTTCCACAAACAGTCTAAAGGGACACAGGCATTGCTGCCAACACAGCATAGTGAAAATAAACATCCTTTACATTAATTCAGAGTGTGCAGAAGATCAACGCTTCTGTTATCTGTCTGAGAAATGTCATTTAGAGAAAGATACAGGTTCTGTTTTCCGCTTTCTTCTGTTTGAAGAGAGATGTTTTGGCAAGTTCTATGTCTTGATCTCAGCTAGCAGCTGGACAATGTGACCTGGAGACCTCAAGATCGTTCCCTCACCTTCCTATGACTTTTGTGTAACATTTCTTTAAAACTAGCCTATACAAGGGCCAAAGCAGAAATGTGTGTGGTTGTCTAATTGAATTAGAGAAATGCAAGGCTGGGAAGAAGGCAGATGGTTATTACTTGTGATCTGAGGGTGCATTTGAAGAATGGTGAACATACAGTGAAACTACTATGGGTGCCAATCTAAAAAACTTCTTAAGAGGTGTCAGTTTTTGAAGGGCTACTCAGACCAGCTGTTTTCTTTAGAGGAGGAAAAGGCTGTTCTGGAAAACAGGGACTTGGGCCAAATAATAAGTAGCCTTTTGGAAACTTCAAATACAATAGCAAGTATGGGTCATGTTTCAGGAAGAGTGGTAATGTTGAAATGTCAGGCATCAAACCAGCATTTTGGCTGGCTCTGCCAGGGAGACAGCAGAAAGCCCTCAGTGGGAACACTCACACACCATGCTACTGTGGGTGTCTGTATAATTCATTACCTGCACTAAAAGAGGTGTGGTCCTCTGGTGGTTAAGTGCCCCGTAATTCAGGTGCTTTCCAAAAGCCATTTTCCCCCTGGAGCTGAAAGAGACATTTGTCAGATGGCATTTTGGCTTCTAGCTGGTCAAGCTGTTGCACGTGCGCCTGCTTTCTGAGAACAAATTTCGGCAGTAAAAGCAGAAAACCTGAGGTTTTGATGTGCTTTCCTTTTCTCTCTTGCTGAGCCACGTAAGAGCTTTGCTGTGGACTTCACGAGAGTTCCAGTCACCTCTGTGCAAGAGCAGCTAGTTCAGGATGGGTAAAAGGGGCAGATATAATTTAATTAAGCAAAAAAACAAACAAACAACAACAACAATGGAAAAGCTATTGGCTGTGGTTAGTGATTGCAGTGCAGGAGAGGAAGAATTGAAAGAGAAATCAAGACAAATAAAGAATTAGGCTTTTGAAGGAATTTTTGAAGCAGCAAATGCCCTATTAAGCTTGTACCTGAGTCCAAAGGGACCGTTCATGTCCCAGATTTTTTTAACCTGTGTGGGTGAGGAATGGAGGAGCACAGTGTTGTCCAGTTTATGCCTTCCCAGGTTCTTTTTGGAACTTGTGTGTAGACTGTGGATACAGTCTGGCAACCTGTGGTGAATGTCCTTCAATGATCAAAACCTTGAAATTTCTCAAAATTTATCTTGTGAAATCTCAGATGTTAGGGATGCCAGTAATAAACCTGGTATATACAGAGCTGCACATCTCAGCAGCATGGTGGGGTTCTTTTATAAAATGCATACTTTCTGAACAGAGAGTGAGAGCTTCAGACCCAACAGTGAGAGTAAACATCTGTAGGCTCTGCCTGTGCAGCCCTGCTACTGGCCTTTTGCATCAGGCAGGCAGGATAGAATTTCATAAACATTGGTAAATGATGTCAAAGCCTTACGCAAACTGAATTGCTTTTTCTGTAAACACAAAGATGCCTGTGTTTCACCTGCATTTTCTACAGTTTTGAAATAAATAAAAAATAATACTGTGATTTACAACTTCTGTGCTGATCACTGACTTTGTGAGCTCAGTGGGAGTTGTTGATTTGCTAGACTGTAGGTTGCCTGTTTATTTTTCTGTTTGGGGTACTAATCATGTCACAGCATTTATAAATAGTCATAATGCTTTTTCCAATAAATTGCTATTTTAGATATCCTGGTGTGGCCCTGCATTATCTGACTGTGTGAGACAAGAGCTGATGAAGTAATCTCCTTCTTTTGTTCCAGCCACTGAAAGTGTATTTGTGTTATTGTAGAAACAAGGGGCCCACTCACCTGAGGAAAATTACATGTTCCTGTGGCTGGGGTTCACAGGCAGTGAACACATGAATGTTCAGGCAAATACTCATGACTGATTTTCAACATGATGTATGATCCAGAAATGTTAGACATTTTGTCCCGTTGAGGTCCATCCATCTTGGTGCCCTGTCCCTGTGATGGACAATAGTGGACACCTGAGACAAGATTACAGGAACAGTGCAACTGTGGGCTCAGACCTCCTCTAAATATTTCCCTGTTTCTAGTACAATGTGGCTAAGGGATTTTTGTTATTGTGCTTGGTGGACCCAGGTAGATTTTATCCCATGCATTTGTCAGGTTGCTTTCTAAAACAAGGTAAAGTTACTATCCATGGCATCCTTTTGTCCTTCCTTGGTTATGGAAGGGAAGAAATACTCTGTCTTTCCAGCTGTCTCTCTGCTCCTTAGGCAGCTGGGTCAGTCAGCTTTTTGATACGCCTCCATCACTGCAAGTGAATGTTTGTTTGGACAGCCAGAGTCACTGTTGACACTGGAGGATTTCCAGCCACCTCTTTGTGCTGGGGCCAGAAGTCAGAGGTGTGTTCTGGATTTTGACCCAAGGCCAGCATGGGTTACATAGACACTGTGTTACACACAATTGACTCCTGAACTGATGTTAAAACAAACAAAAATTTTCTCCGTCCGCTGCAGTATTTGTTCTCTGAGGGATTAGAGTGCAGCAGATTGCCTAGAGAACTCCTTGCTTCTCTTCAGTGCCTGTGCAATGTCCTTTTCTGTCCCAAGTGAATGCTGAAATTGAGAGATTTTGGTGCTCTTCAGCTGTTCGACGGGGCATCATGATGTTGCCTGTTGTGTGCTGATTTGAGAAGACAGTGCAGGGGAAACTGAGAGGTGGATGTTTCTCCTTGCTCAGGCCCCTCAGCGCTGCCGGAGGTTGCCTTGCTGGGTTGTTGGGATGTGGTGGGTTTTTGCATCAGAGACTGCATTGCTGCCCGTGGCCCCTTTCCCATCACCTCACTTGTCAGTACAGTGGAACAGCTCCACAGCTGCCCATGCTTCCTGCTGGGCTGGACAGGCTCAGCAGGGGAGTGGCCTTGGGAATTATCTCCGCCTTCCAGCGACAGGAGTGTCCTTGCTGCTTATTAGCAGCTGGGCAGGTCCCTCCCATTGCTATGCAAAGCAGTGATATGATGGCGATAGGACTGGCCACAGGAAGGGCTACGCTTAAACAGAGACAAATTTAAAAGCATAATTATACACGTGCCATGTAGATT
This sequence comes from Eulacestoma nigropectus, assembly GCA_013397775.1. Classification (NCBI taxonomy): domain Eukaryota; kingdom Metazoa; phylum Chordata; class Aves; order Passeriformes; genus Eulacestoma; species Eulacestoma nigropectus. The sequence goes on from VZTE01002534.1 coordinate 1,396,386, forward strand.
TAGCTGTGCTGGATATACAACCTTCCTAAGCTACTCCATTTGTTAGTATGGAATTTTCCTGCTGGTATTAATGGTGGCAAACCATATATATTTCTATATATATGTACGTGCATATGGGTATAAATGTATGTATATGTAGTGTGTATGTAGACCAGCTACTTTGATCTATTGTTTGGCTTCTTTAGTCACTGAATTACTCCCTAGAGTGAATGCAGCCACAGGGTGAACTTTTGCAGACTGAAGTTTTAAGACTGATAGAATGAGAGCTTTGTTAGTTTCAGAAAGAAATACTTTATTTTGTAGACACATGCCTAAATATATCTAACACTGCATTAAGAAGACGACAGCCTGTATAAAAGAGCTAATTGGTTAAGTTGTCCATATACATCTTGCCAAACTTATAATACTCCAGTCGCTTTGAGGAGATGGGTGATGTATGGTGAATGAGGAAGTAACATCATTATTTCCCCATTTTCATCAATCCCCGTGGCAAAGAGTGTGTGAGCAGCTATTGTGCTTATGGTCGCAAATTTTCAGTTTTGCAATGCTGCCCCAAGGCGACGGGTCAGAGGAGGAAGATTGTGGCTCTTAGCTCACGTCGTCCCTCCCTATTGTAACTACAATAATACCTCTTTTAGAACAGCGCTCTGAGCAGCAGCTCTCTTTCTTCTGTGATAGCATTTCAGCCACACTGAGCTAAAAAGAAATGCATCTCTTTCAACAGGACCATAAGTAGCTTTGGATGTATAACGCCTCTATAAAACTGCTTGGCAACATGATTTATTAGAGCGGGATCAGTGGTAAAAGTGACTTCTCTGACAGTAATGGGTGAAACACTTCCAGCATAGCTACTCTGTCTCTGCTTGGTGCCTATGCCAACAGCAGGCTGGTTTTGTCAGCTCATTCATAATCTCTGCTTTGCTCTCAGCAGAATCCGTTGCACAAGACAGGTTTTAGCCATGGCAGATGCTTTTATTCTAGCCCTCTGTGGGAACTGCTGGAGAAGATGGGTCAGTGCAAATACTGCTTGATTCCTGAGAATCTGTCTGCTTAATTCTACATCCAGATCCCATACCTAGGTGAGAGTTGGGTACATGCTGCTCCCATACCCCTCACTGCTGCCCACCCCCATGAAGAGAAATTTGAGTGACTGGGATGGAAGGAGCTGCAGTGTTCTTAGAGTGAGTGTGAGGTCTGGCTGATCATCAAGGTCCTGGGGAAGTCTGAGACATATCTTCTGTGCAGTTCCTGTGAGAAAACTGGGTTGAGGAGCCTAAGGTGCAGATTTTTAGAAGTACCAGTGGAAGTGAAAGATCCCAGAAACCACATCCTGAACTATACCATGTGCTGCAGCACCCTGTTCTGCACTGTGACCTGAGTGACCTTGGGTGTGCAATGTGACCCTGGCAGTGTGACCTGACTCTGGGGCTCCTTGTGGTGGGACAGCAGAGCCCAGCCTGTGCCATGTGGGCAGCTGCACCACCCACCCTGCCCATGCCTGGACTTGAAGCTAGGTGGGTTCTAGGAGACATTCATGTTGGGGATGTGTCTTCTTCAACACACGAAAACAGAGAAGGATTGCCATGGCAACTGTTCTCCCTTGAGTATTTTTCCAGTGTTTTCCAATCTTACTCATTTTTTCTTATATCCCTAGTGTTTAATTTAAGGCCTTTCCTAATTAGAGTCCAAAAAAGCAATTGAAATGCATTCTCTGATTAGACAAAAAGTTCGGACACCTTCCCACACAACCGATGAAGTACAAGATCAACAGAATTGAATGTTGCTGTGAGTAAGAGGAGATGTGAAATCTGTAATGCATTGTACTCAGACAAATGAAATAAATGAAGCCTTTTACTTAAAGCAAAGCATTTAAATAAAAGGTAGTGTACAGCGTGACAATTTTGGGCACTCCCCTGCTGGTAGATCTTTCTAGCTGTTTAATCATTGACTGTAGACCTTCTCAATCCTTTATGACTCAGCTTTGTGAAGGAACTTCTTTCCAAATCAATGTGTGCTGGCTCGTTGAAGTATCTTTCATGAGCTATAGTATTATTTAGTCCGGGTGCTTTGAAGGAGATGGTTACTGTGGTGGTGTTTCTTTGGGATAATTACCATGCCTCTCATCTTCCAGTACCTTGCTTCCACTTTGTGTGTGTTTTGGCTGGGATAGAGTTAATTTTCTTTGTAGTAGCTGGTGTGGGGCTGCGTTTTGGATTTGTGCTGAGAACAGTGTTGATAATACAGGGATGGTTTTGAGATTGCTGAGCAGTGCTTACACAGAGCCAAGGCCTTTTCTGCTTCTTGTTGCAAAGTAGGCCAGGGGTGCACAAGAGGCTGAGAGGGGAGACAGCTGGGACAGCTGACCCCAGCTAATATTCTATTCCATATGGTGCCACACAGCTTATAAAGTGGGGGGAAGAAGGGAGGGGGGATGTTCAGAGTGATGTCATTTGTCTTGCCGAGGAACTGTTGCATGTGATGGAGCCCTGGTGTCCTGGAGATGGCTGAAACTGCTACCTGCACATGGCAGGTGGTGAATTAATTCCTTGGTTTGCTTTGCTTGCATACGTGGCTTTTGCTTTACCTATTAAACTGTCTCTATCTCAACTCACAAGTTTTCTCACTTTTACTCTTCTGCTTCTCTTCCCCATCCCACCAGGGCGGGCGAGTCAGCGAGCAGCTGTGTGATGCTTCATTGCTGTCTGGGGTTAAACCACAACACACCTGCATGCTGATACCTACGTGTGGGAAACCCAGGCTGGAGGGGAAGAAGAACTCCTGTGGAGGTGTAGGAAGGAGAAGGTTGATGCCTTGGTTGTGCTGTCTCGGGGAGGGCGGTGTGAGGGTGGGTTGGTTGCACGCAGTGTCTTTGGTGCCCCGTACCTCCCACACTGGCCCTTTGTCCTGCTGGATGCTGGCAGGGAGACTGATGAGCCCCTTTCAATAGGGCTTATGCCGTGATGGCTGCAGCACAGTTAATCACAGAAGAGGAACCAGAGATTCCTCCCAGCTTCTGCAGCCCTGCCTGGAGACAGACTATGTCTCCTCCCTACGGCAGGGCCCAGGGAACAAAGATCTCCCTGGAAATTCCCTGCCTGACTCTCCTCCCGCTGTGTTGCCATCTGCTTTGCACAAGAATGTGGTATACGCCTTTGTGGAAAGCAATTCTCTTCCTCTGAGGACATCTTTGGCGCTGCTTCCCTGGAGGAGCGAAATCCTGAGGCACAAAGTGCAGCTGAGACTGTTCTGAGGACTCCTCCCTGTCCCAAGGCAGGGAGGGAAACAGAAATGACAGTTTTATGATTTTATGAGATACTGTGTCTTGGGAACCTGGTCTAAAACACCGTCCAGTTGGAAACCTGCCCAGCTGATTTCAAAATGATGAAAGCAGTCCTGCAGGTTTTGATCCACATGGGGTAACAGGGCCTGAAGCAAATAGAGATGGAAAAAATGGGTGCAGTTTCAAGCATAGAGGGTGCCCAGGCGTGGTTTTGTTCCTCCCAGGTGTATTTGTTGATCTGCCTGTGCGTTGACCCCTATGTAGCTTCATGCCACACCTCTCCCATCTCACCGGGCATGGCAGTGGCACTGCTCACATGTTGGGTAGGCAGTGCCCTGTTCCTCACTTTGCCTCTCAGATGCAGGCATGGTCTGTATCAGCTTCTAAATGGCTGCACAGGACATCTCTCTGAATCCAGGAGTGAAGGCCAGATCTTGAGCCAGAGGAGTCGTTTGGCTGGAGAGAGCTCACCACAGAGCTGGTTTGTTAACAGGCAACAGGAGTTCATTTATTTTTCATTGTGATGATGCTATTTCTGAATAAGAGAGAAAAATAAGCGTTTATTTCTGAAGCGTATGATTTAGTTTTTGGCCTTTAAAAATTTGTTTATTTTGAATGGAAGCCCAGAATTCACATAATATAGCAAAAAACTGCAGATACAGGAATTTTGTTTCACCTTTCAAGTTGCTCCCACTCCTGGTGCTAAGGCAGTAGCATTTGAAAAGTCTCTGGATGTTTTCCTTGGAAAGAAACACACAAAAATAACAATCCTGGAGGAAGCAATACTAGAGACACCTGCTTCCAGATAACTCTGCTGAAAGCAGCAAGGTACAACCAGGCACACCAAGGAGATGAGGAAAATGTCCTGGGAACTGCCACCCAGACAGAGAGTTTCCCTGTGACTGCAGTTCCTGCTCGGGGGAGATGTAGCAGGGAGATGAATACGAGCTCCCCAGACGGTCCCGATGTGAAGGTAAGCACAATTGTTTTCTGAAATGTTTGATCCCATAATCCACAAATCCGTTTATCATAAAGAGCCTTTCAAACTGTTGTGACAAACTCTTCTGGACCGAATCCAGCTCCTGAATTATGAGAAGCTAAAAATGGTGTCTATTCCCATGGCTATAGACAGAGAGATGCTACTCAGCAAATGCACCACCAAGTGCCTTAAAAATAGCCCCTGTGGAATTATTCAGTGTTTGGGACTTGTCATTTTATAGGGGTAAAAATGGATTCATTTTGGCACAAAATATGCATAATATGTATCCACAGCTTTATAAATAGCATTTATAAAATTATGTGTATAATTTTATCTTAAATTGATGCTGAGCAAAGAGACAAAACAATCAACAAGAACTTAACACAAGTTTTGTTCTTAGATAATTGTAAGATTTTTGTCTTAGGAATGCAGGTGTCAAAAGAGACCTTCCTTCCTTCTCCCCTCCCTCCTTTCTTTCTTTAAATGAGGGTCCTTCCTGCCTCTAAAGGGGCTCAGTCACAATCTGTAGCAGCCTAAGCCCTTGGAAAGGGTGGGAAGATAGGGCTGGGAAACCAATATCCTGGGAAAACATTTTGCAAAATTGGAGCAATAATGTAGCAGAACAAAATGTGAGGCCTTACAGGCATGGATAACAATTTTGTTAGCGAACAGAACTGGTTTTGTTCACTCACACTTGCACACCTGTACTCAGGTGCAAGTGGATGCCAGCATCCAAGTGATGGTTTACTCTGGGTCAGATTGCCACAGCCACCACTGATAGTCCTGAGTGGGGACTGACCACCAGAGTGACCCATGGCGTGCTGGGAAGCGCAGGATGGAGAGCTGGACTTGTGTGCAGGAGGATGCCACCCCTATACAACATCATGCCTCAGAGCTGTGTTTGTGAAGTCTCAGGATATAATGTATGAGCAGACTTGGTTGTCCTGTCCTGATCAGGGGCGATGAGGTAGATTAAAAGTGGGATTTGGCAGCTGAGAGACGAGAATAAAACTGTGTGCAACGGCACAAGACAGCAACTTCATGAAAATGCTGAGATCTTCAAATTGTAATGCTTTTCCTTAGAAATCAGCATTTTAAAAACCTTTTTTTCATGAAATGCATAATTTTTTATTTGAAAAAAACTCTTACAATAGTACATTTTTAATAAAGTTTTTTTTTTTTTCATATGATTTCACAAAAGTCAGTAATATTTTCTGGGGAAAATTACATCCCTCTTACCATTTTACTGAAATTATTAAATGGTTTCTAGGGCAACTTACCAATAGCATTAGGGTTCACTTTTCTATTTCTTGAGGGGTCAGGAAGGCCTTCATCAGAGAAATCAAAGGATAGACAAAAACGTCAGAACTGTGCTTTGATGTTTTCCCACCTCTCGCTGAAGCAAAAAATATTGCCTGTTAATGTGATAAAAAGGAGTGAGGCTAGCTGGAGATTTATGCCCTACTGGAGACATGGTGTGTCAGCTCTCCTCCAAGTTCTCTCATGCTATTTCCATGGCAACTCCATATAATGATAACTCCCACAGATTTTCTCCTTTTATCTGTTATTTTGGTCCCAGATAGTGATGGAGTTGAGGCATACATTTCTTTCACACCATTTGATGCCCAGCGACAACCAAAGTAAATAATGTCCTCATTCTTCAGGTCTTTAGAAAGCGCAGTTAGTTCACAGCCCTTTCAGGAATGCACCTGCAGAGCTGGACGGAGCTGAGGCGGGAAAAGCAGTGCTACAGATGCTCAGAGGAAGCTGCAAAGGATGAATGCTCACTGTCAGCACAACGTGACAGGATTACATTCCAGTCCTGCTCTTCTCCTCCCCTTGGCTGGGGTAACAGGTGGACACTAAGGAGGAGGCCGTGGTGTAATGGGAGGATGGATGGTTGGGGTGCAGGGAGCTGCATCTCAGCTGTCCTGCCCAGGGAGACAGGAGGTCATTCTGCCTGACTGGGAGATGTTCCCATTCCCCCTGATGTCTGTTCGTGATTGCAAATCTGGTCCAGCTCATGAGACAAGGACTGGGAGTTTCAGCCAGGCGTAGCTGCAGCCAGAGAAACCCTTGACCAAGTGCCGCTAACCCATGACTTCCTCCCTCTTATGAAATCCTGCAGCAAGATGCTGCTGGATGATTTTACACAGCAGAAGGGGCAGGCATGCAGCTTGTTCCTGGAAACTGTGCTTGCTCAGCTAGCTGGTAGGGCAGGACAGGCCAAATATTAGCACTGGAGTGGAGGGTCCACAGAGATCCTGGAGTCCAGCTGCCAGTGTGGGCTGCACCGAGCTTCCGTGCTTGGTTTGCAATTCAGTCAGTGCCAGGGATGACAGGACAGTCAATGTGATGACCTATCCCAAGCATCCCCTTAGTTCATGCCTTGAGAGCATCCAGATTATTTGACCCTCCTTATTTCTTCCTGTAGAGGCTTCCATTTAAGCAGATGAGCAACGCTAGGTGAGAAGGCATCCTCCTCCAGGAAGGGATCTTAAACCTTATACTTGATAATAGTGTCCCTTCTGAGTCAGGCTGCTGCTCAGGAGAGCTGTCCTACCTGTTTGGTCCCCTCTGTCCTGTAAACCAGATATTGGTGGGAGCTTTTCTGGGGCTCAGGCTGTTCTAATAGATGGAGAGGCTACTTATGCAAGAAGTTATTCAGTTCTCTGCATGTAGAGAGATTTGCAAGAACAGGGCATGTCAAGGATCAGTGCTCACCTGCTGTGAGAGTGGTCACAGCAACGGCATGGAATAGTGGAAAAGATGACACTGCACCCACAGGGACCACATCCCATTGCTGTAGTCCCTTGGGATTTGTGCTGCCCACTACCCTGCAGGGGTGAGTCAAGAGGGGACACAGTCTCCCTGCTGAACTTCCCACCAGTCCACTGAGTCCCTCTTACTTCCACCCTTAAAGAAATTGGGGCAGTTTCAGGTCTGAGATATTTTGCTGCTTAGCTCCACCTCACAGATACACAATGACAGGAGTTATTCCTCAGGAGATTGGAAAAGGAGCCAGGAACTCTATGCTATGATTAGCCCCTGCTCCCAGGTTAGACAATGGACTTCCTGGTTTGGACTGGTGTCCATCACTGCCCAGGTAACCGTGAGCCTCTGGCTCAGCTGTGGACCCAGCCTATTCATGTGTGAGATGATGTGTGTTTGCAGAAGCTGCTGCTTGTCAGCCCCTGGCTCCCTTGCAGTCATCTCTGAGTTAAGCCAGAGGGCTGAAGACACATGGGATTATCCAGAAATCACCTCCATTACAGGGAGAGGAAGGAGGGCACAGTATCATAGAGTTATATAGGTTGGAAAAGACCTCTGAGGTCAGTCCTTTGACTGAATGCCACCATGCCCACTAAACCATACCATGAAGTTCCACGTCTGCTGTTTTTTTGAACACTTTCAGGGGTGGTAATTCCACCACTTCCTGTAGTTTGAGTCCTTGCCTGGAGGCAGCCCAGGTTTGGCTCTCTTTTCTGAATGACACACAGCAATTCACCTGGGCGTGTGGGTGAGCAATCACCGAGGCATGGTGAAAATTTGACCTTCACCTTCTGCCCTGAATGTAGGCAGTATCATTTCCCCATCATGCTAGCATGATGGAAGGATAATCGTGTGGAAGTCCTCCTGAACGACTTGTAACAACTCAAGAGACACATCAAAAACAAAACAGCAGAATTTCTGAATAGCATGCAGCTTCTTTCAGCGTTTCCTCATTCATTCTGTAAAGTTGATTCCCTTTTAGAGAGTATTGCCAGACAATAAAGAGAAATGATATTCAATAAAAGGCAAAACTCATAATGAAACTTGCAGAGAGAGGACTTTCTCCTCCTCCCACCCCACTTGTCTGAGGATTTGGAAAAAAGCAGTAGTAGCTAGAACCAGGACTAGACACCTCGGTAAATCTGGCTTTAGAACTTCTGCTGTCAGATGAAAAATGTGATCACCACCAAGAAACGAAGCACTGATCTGGTATGAACTCACTCGAATGCTTTGGATAGGTTAAAAATGGTTCATGGTGTATCTCCGTGCGTTCTGGGTAACTCGGCAGGAACGGCACCGTGTGTTCACGGTGGATGCAGATACCGCAGTGCCCCCGCCTGGCTACTGAAGATCCGATGTCACGGTGAAACAGAGACGGTTCCAGATTTCGTGGTTTTGTTCGGCTTTCGTTCGCTGAAGCACAGTAGGCAGTAGAGCCGATGTCCTCCAAGGACAGGAGCAGGGTAGCAGAGAGGGTGATAGTGGCACTGCAATGCTGCAAGAACTGAGTAGAGAGCTCTCAGGTCATTTGAAGCAGTACTACAACTGTCCTACAGTCCTTCCATCAGCCTGTGCTCTAGAGAACTGAGCATACACTGGCTCAGCACACACATCCTTGCAGCAGTAACTCTATCTGCTTGTGAGCTGACTTGTGCTTAAGAACCGGGCATTTAATCTTGGCCCTGTCGATGTCTCATCTCACATAAATAATTTGCTTATTTTAACCCCAAAGTCTGGATGCAACAGAGGAGAACCACAACACAGTCTCAATACACAGTAGTGATGGTGGTGATGGGTGAGGAGGAGAACAGGCAGACCTGATAACCTGATACTTCTTTGTGTAATAAATTTGTTCTGTCCACATTGCTGCCAGATACCACAGGCTTTGACACTGGGGATCTCCTGGTTTTCTGACTGGCATAGTCCCACTTAGGCAAGCCCAGAAGCTGGTGGCCTCCATTTGGGAGGCTGGACAGAATGGGGAGCAGAGCTGGTGAGCCATACTCTTCCTGGACAGTCAGTCTTCCAGAAGCATGCCCACTTGCTGCCCAACCCAGCAATTACCCATCTCTTGCAGCCACGTGAAGCACCAGGAGTCTGCAGTGCAGGGTCTGGGGGCTGACTGGTCTACCTTGACCACAGACACCTCCCCAGAGATGGGCAGCAGCCTCTCTGGGCAGCCATTTCTCTCCAGCAGCTAAAGTGCAGACAGTCGGGTAAAGGCTGGTTTAAATCCAACTAAACTCTGCCTAAAATAAAATTATTTCAGAGACAAGGTCCTTGTGCTGCTGTATAAAACAAGCAGAACATCACAGTGGACAAGCTTTCTTTTTTTTCAGCTGGAAAGTTACAGTTGCTTGGGTTTGGGGTTGGTATTATTATTATTATTATTGGAACATGCTGAGTCAAAGAAATCATTTCATGGCGGCAAAATTGCAAATTTTACCAAAGTTCAGTGTAAGGCCATGAAATAACTATGTTGTTGTTGTTGTTGTTGTTGTTGTTGTTGTGATGATGATGATGATGAAGAAGAAGAAGAGGAAGAAGAGGAAGACGAAGAAGAAGAAGAAGAAGAAGAAGAAGAAGAAGAAGAAGAAGAAGAAGAAGAAGAAGAAGAAGACGAAGACGAAGACGAAGACGAAGAAGAAGACGAAGAAGAGGAGGTTTAGCAGCAAGGCTGTGCTGAGGCGCGGTTTGTCCCCTGGGGTGGGGTTTGTGCCGGAGCCGAGCGCGTTTCCCCGCACAGGACCGGCTCCTCCGCGGGGCAAGGGCGCCGCCCGGCGGCCGCTGGCGGAACGCCAGGGAGGAGCCGCCCGGGGGCTCCCGATCCTGCCGCCGCCTCCTCTCCTCCCACCGACCCTCCTGGCGTCGCCTCCGCTTCCTTTGAGGAACCAGAAACCTAAACCCAGCCTCCTCCCTGTTTTCGAGGCGGTTGCTTTCAATCCTGCAAGAGTTAGCGCGGTGGGACGTGGCCCACTGCTCTGGAGAACACCGTGGGTCCCAGGTGGGTGCTGGAGTCGTTCTTGGACCCTGCGTGCCTCATTCGTTTCTCCCTTGGCACCAGTCTCAGGTGGCTGGGTTAGGGGCTGAGGACGTGGCAAACAGCCAGTGGGAGAGAGCGGTTCAGCACTGCTGAAAACAGAGGGCCTGCTGCAACAGCCTGCTTTTTTGGATTATAGGGGTGTCCTGGGATGACCAAGGGGCACTGAGCAGCACCTCGGTGCCTAACTTCTGAGATTCAAACGTGTTTGTTCAGCCTGGCAAAACCAGTAAAGAGATGATTGGCAGGAAAGCATAGTTTCTTACAGCACTGAGCAAGGAGCAGTACCAGAGCCCAGGACGCTACTGAGGTCCTTTTCTCTCCATGATTAGAGATCTCAGCATTTGATCCTCACTACAGACTGTTTTGAGAGAGAGACAGCAGACAGTGACATATGTTGGAGACACAGCATTCTATTTCAGCTCTTGACTAATTAGTTAGAGAACAAGATGCCCATTTTGTAAGCCGCAGCCTTTGCTTTCTCCTCAAATGCACCTGTTAGCAGTTTGATGGGAGAAACCACTCAGGCAGGCAGAGCCCTGGCTGTCTCTGGAGATAGATATAGATAAAATCAGCTTGGTCAGACAGGAGGGCAGCTCCTGCTCCATGTCTGGCACTTCAGAAAGTCTTTTGCAGAAAATGGCACTCACATCTAGCAGAGTGCTTCACTCGTCACCATAGCAAAAGCAAAGCAAACACCAGTTTCCCTAGAAACTGCATGTGGCAGGGCGTGTTGACTTTAAGGGAGGGAAAGAATCCTAAATAGGGAAGTACTGGGTGCAGAAGGGTGACTATGCTGCAGGTAGGGAGAGGGGACAGGATGGCTGGAGTGGGGCAGGGACCCCCAGCAGACATTCTCGTGGCCACTGTCCCTCATTGCTCAGTGCAGTAGCAGAGGCTGCCTTGGGGCAGAGGCAGCTGAGTCCCCGTGCTTGGGTGCCCCAGAGCTCCACTGAGTGCAGCTGCTCACCAACAGCTCACCCACCCCAGCCTGAGTGCAGTGACACAGACCAGGTGGTACTCAAGGGTTGGGCTTGCTGCCGCTGAGGCACACCTCCACTTTGCATTCAGAGCCCCAGAAAGCAGGCAAATTTGAGCAGAGGCTCTTGGGTTTCCTTCTCCAGGGCTTCCTCCTAGGAGAGGCAGCTGCCACTGCAGCCCTCAGCTGAGTGGCCTTGGGTGTTATTTCTGGCTCCTGTCAGAAACCACCTTCCTGAGGGAAGCTCAAGACTGTTCAGTCTCTTCTATCTATAACCACACAAGCTCCTCCAGGGCAAAGGGAGTAACTGGTGCTGGGGAAAATGAATCTGAAGAAGGCTTTGTCCAGTGATGCACACTTATGGCAATGTACACCAACCACATACCAGGCTGTTTGAGTAAGGGTGAAGTCAGCAAGGTGATCGAAGTGGTTATTTCCTTTTACTTAGTGCTCAGGAGGCTCTGTCTGGAGTACTGTGTCCAGTTTGGGTGTCTCACTGCTACAGAGCTTGATCAAGGGGAACAAGTCTGGCAGGGGAGCCACTAAGACCATTGGGAGCTGTTTGGACCATGTCACCAGGGGGAAAGACTGAGGGACCTGCTCAGTCATCAGAAGAAAGGCTAAGGGAGATCCAGGTGCTCTTGTCTATTAACTAAATGGATGCTATAGAAAAGATGGGACCAGACTTCTCTTAGAGGTGCACAGTGAAAAGTCAAAGTACGACAGAGAAGTTGCAAGAAGGGGAATTCTGATTAGACACAGGTTTAAAAAAAATCCCAGTGAGAGCAGTGAGACACCAGAACATGGACCCCAAAAAGCTGTGTGATCTCTACCTTTGGAGACATTCAAAGCTTACCTCAAACTGGTCTAACTTTGAGGTGAGCCTTGTTCAGGGCAGAAGCTGGACTGGACCTCTCCAGAAGTCCCATCTGACCAAAACCTTTGTGTGACTCTGAAGTACTCCTAAACCTTCTAAAATGTAGGAAAGAACTGGAAACAAGGAAGAGCTCTGTGGTTTCTCAGAACCATCAGCTCCCTCCATGTTTGTGTAAGCTTACACTTTAAAGGGAGCTTGGGGCAGGATAGAGCAAGAGGCATCCCATGTGCTACCCACACGACTTTCACACTGGCAGCTTTTAGATCTGATGTTTGTCTTTAAGAAGCTGCAAAATCAGTCCCTCCCTGGGGAGCGTGTGTGTGTGTGTGTGTGTGTGTGTGTGTGTAGGAGCAGAGCTTAAGTGGAAATGTAGGGCGGGCTGAATGCTGTCTCTTGATCCTGGGTGTTGCCCTGTAGGTGCTGCTCACAAGCTGTAGTGCAGCTGCCAGGGATGGCTGGAGGAGACTGCTCCCAGCTGTTCACTTTGCCTCTGTCAGGGCCAGGAAACTGGGAGGCATTTCTCTGCTTCAGCTACCTCTGGTTCTGGTCCGGTGTGATGAGACACACTGAAACCTGCAGTGTAGGGTTTGTATGGGAGAAGGTGACTGCTGTAATTGGGCACTGGACACACCACCTGCACTGTCAGCCCTGCTGTGATACAGTCAGTGACCTTTGGCAAAGGAGCAACATGCACACTTGGACCAAAAGTTACCACATCCAAGTTGTGGCCCTGTGATTCTGTTCCTTGGGAAGCAGATCTGATTAAAGTGATCCCCTGGCACTGTGGAGCCAGTGTGGCCCTGGTCCACGCTGGACCAGCTGAGACCCCTGTGCCATAGCAAGGGCTACAGGACTTGTAGGAAGAAGGTGAATCTCTCTCAAAGAAGAATCTTGTTTAGGGAGGGTGGCACTGGCACCAGCTGCCAGAAGGGGCAGGGAGCACTTGGGAGGTGACCCCAGCAAGGTTCCTCCCCCTTCCAGGTTGTGTCACCACCTGGGTCTGTGCCCCAAGGGTTTATTGCACCCTCCGTGTTCACTCCTGGCCAGGCACGTGGAGCCCTACAGCCCTGGCAAGGCCATGGGATGGTGACCCTGAAGGTCCTGGGACCAAACAGTGTTTTTGTCCTTCTTTGCTCTTTTCCCATGACACCCCTGACCTGAAGTTCAGCAGAGTTTATCCTGCCTCCTGATAATCCTGGCTGCTTTCATAATCCAGGTGTGCTCTGTGCCAACCCTTCTCTGGTGTGCACATTTCTGGCTCTCTGGTCTCCTTGAACAGGGAGAGGAGGGACCGGAAACCAGAGGGCCCTGAAGGCAGTGCACCTGCAACCACCATCACCAAGGGAGCCCTGTGCAGGAGAGAGGGCAAGGAGCCTTACTGGGGTTACAGGCCTCCCAGTGAGCAGATTTTAAGGAAAAACAGCACAAGGATCAGGTAACCTTCCTGCCTCCTCAACTCACTTGTTCCTTTTGGGTCTAGTCTGTCTGGCCCCACCAGTTTAGGATTTCTCTGGGACGCGTGTGTGTGACTAAGTGGCCAACTGGTTTGGTTTAAGCTCAATTATAAGGAGAGAGGAAACTGCTGCTTTCCCAAAAGTCTCTCCAGAGGTGTGAGAAACCTGCAGCACAGCAGCACCCCTTACCCAGCCAAGTCCCACAGAAATTCATATTTATTTTGGCATTTAAATGAGCTCTCACACAAAGCTGCCTTAATATCGAACAAGTGCAAAATAACCCTGGGCAGATTAGTATTTGTGTCATTACAGAGGTTTAAAAAAATTACTCTAAAAGGCACTGTAAATCCATGGAAGGAGATTTTCATTCTCTGCTGAGCAGAACGCAGAGTAATAACCAAGTAATCAAGAAAATCACCATGCCCTGACTCAATGGGAGTGCATATGATGTCTCTCATCCCTCCTAGTTCTGCTGCCTCTAGGGCCAAGGCGCACTGGGAGGCACTTTCTGGTCTGTGGCAGTTAGTGAAGGAGTTGGTAAGTGTCTGGGATATGGAAAACACACGGTAAGAGCACACACTTCACTCTTTTTTCTCCTGTTAGCCTATTCCTTTGCTCCACCAGACTCCACTGAAGCAGAGGAGCTGGCTCTGTTTCAACACATTTTTGAATCATCCTGGGACGTACTACAGCTACCAATGACACCACGTCTGCTCAAAAACTAATTTCTTGAAAGTTTGTTACTGTTTCAAGCATATCCCTCCTACCTTCAGTCTGCAAGTCAACAAATTGCATCATGGCTTCACAAACCCTCTTCCCAGCCTGCTCTCCCATGTTGTATTAGCGTCCTTGAGTTTTCTCCCTCATCCTCTGTGTTACACCTGTGGAGGGTGTAGGCAGAAGGGAGAAGAAGAGGGATGACTAGCATCATTTCCACCTCAAATTTACTAGAAAAAGTTATCCTGTGACACATTTCAAAGTCAGTCCTTAGGAGGGCTCTTTCTCATGCCGAGGGATTCAGAAGGCTCAGATGTCCTTGTGTCACCCTTCAGTGCTGGTAGGCAGAGTGGGGAAGACCCAGGCTGACTGATTCTAGACAGCACTGAGCCTGAGGAAGGGGTTTACTTGCCAAGAGCATATGAATACGTGGTAGCATAACACACCACGTACAATCTCATGGGAGAGTATCCTCTAAAAAGGGAAATTATAGCCTGATAGCATCAGGAGGTTTAAAAATTATTATAATTCTTATCATCATCATCTTCACTGATATTATTTTGCTTTGATATTGTTTCTACTTTCAAATAAAAATATTACATGTATTCAGAACATCAGAAAGACATCTTTTTATAAACTGAATTACACACCTACAAGCTCCTTTCCTATTCATGATTATGCAAGTACCCAACAAGAGACAAGCAAAAGAATAGAGACTTGACACAGCAGATACAGAAATGTGCAGTGATGAAAAGTTCACATCTTTCCTCTGGCATTTGCTTGCTGTGGCTTGGATTCCTATTTCCTCACTTCTTAAGCACTCCTAACATTGAATCAACTTCACTCAAGAAGAGTAGCACAGAGAAAGTACTAACCCTTCTTCTGCACCCTCCAGCAGCTGGTCTTTGGTCCACAGTGACAGGTTCAAAGAAGCCAGCATCTCTCTGCCATTTTTCCCCAAGTGCAATCTCCCATGTGGCCCACTCCAACCCATGGAGAGCTATTGCTGCCAACCCACCAGCCATTACAGGAATCACATTCCCAAGGAAGAACACCAGTTTCTCATAGTCAGGCTGTTTGCATTTTTATTAATTAAACAGTCCATATACAAAGTACTAAATAAATATACAGCTGTGTCAGACGCCAGTGTACCATACACACCCACTTGGAGAGCTCTCTGTAGTTATACATGAAATACCATGGAAAGCTATTTATCAAATGCAAAGCAGGTTACAGAATGATTCAACTCTGCAGACTCATTGCTCATCACCAGGGTGCAGTCCACACACCACACACACACACACACACGCACACACTTTTGCTCACTCCTGTCTGGGAAGACGGGTGTCCACCCTCTGTAACCTGGCTGCTTGGGAAATGTTTGTGTTAATTCACAGAAACACTCAGGAAGAAGCCAAGATCCAAGGTTCACAGGATTATATCCCACCAGAGTATTGCAAGGAGCCACATGGAGGAGGTTTCGCCTTTGGGGATCCACAGCCTGGAGTGGCAGGCGTGGGAGGGAGAGTTTGCAGGGTTGGGCAGGCACCTCAGGGAGCTCAGCTGGGGCAAATGAGTAGGAGTCAGAGCTGGAAAGGAGGCTGTCAGAACACGAATTGGAAAATGTGTCAGGGTAAATTGGTGTAGCTGTTTTTATGTCTTTAAATTTTCTTCCCCACTTCCAGCATGGTCCCTAGATGATGAGGAAGGTGTTGGAAGCAAATATGAAGATGAAAAAATGAATACTCTGTCTTTTCTCTACTGATCTCTGGAGGACAGCCAGGCAGGGCTGGGAGTGGGCACAAAAGTTAATAGTGGATAAATAAAGATGTCCTCAGTAGTACCTGAGATGTCTTTGTGGGTGGGCAGGAGGAAGGAATGTGTAGGGCTGAAGCTCCTGGTCCTTCCTCTTCTCCCATCAGATGAGGGGTGCAGGCTGAGCTGATTAAAGCAGGTCCTGTCTGGGGCAGAGCCAGCTGACGATCTTCCTGCTTTTCCAGCACTCCTGCTGAAAGTAGGCCAGGATGCTCTTCCATCAGAAGGGAGAAGCTCCATTCCATGGAGACACAAAGTGAGCAGGGACAGAACAGCCAGGGCTGTGTCTGAAAGCTATGTTTGAAGAATAAGAGGGAGCTACAAGGGTGCCTGTGTGTGGGAAACAGGATCCCTCTCCTCTTTTGCTGGTGTGGCTTGACTCTTTTGCAGGATCATCTCACTTGTCACCATGTGGCCGATTCCCCATGCCTCTGCAGAGAGGCACTTAGTCTCTTAGCTCACTGTGGAGCTGCTACATGGGGCTTTTCCCACCAGTGTAGTCATGATATGGGCTTGTCCGGGCCTTGGGGCGAGGGATGGAGAAATCATTCTGGGGTTCAATGGCCTGAAAAGGAAGCATAGAAGTCTTTATGTTTGAAAACTGGACAGAAGTCATAAAACAGGGCTTAAAAAGAAAGCAAAAGAAGGAAGGGAGAAACAGAGCTGAAGGTTTCCTGAGAATGTGACCAGTAAGGCTGTGGAAGAGGATCCTGGTGGAACAAATTAGTGATGGATACATGTCACCAGAGGACATGTGGGAACACAGTGTGAGCTACTAGACCTGGCTAGGCTGTGGTCTGAAGGAGGACTGGTGAATGGACAGGTGGACATGCAGACTGCCCACTCTGGATCTGCACTGCAACTTCCAGTGTCTGCTGGTGGGAATAACATTCAGGGCATGGGCTGAGGAAATAAGCACACTCTCCTGAGGAAAGGGCACAGTCTACTGTAGGAACGGTGCTCGAAAAGAGGACTTCTTAAGTGGTACCAAACCCCAAAGTATTGAAAACCACAACCTCTTTGCCTTGGGCCCCTCTTGCCTTCCCATGTCCCTGGACATGTCACAGCTCTTTCTTTCCCCCCAGTCACAGGCACCTCCATGAACACATGTCACAGTATCACTTGGCTCCATGCAAAGCACCTGCCTGCCTTCACAGAGCCTGTTCTAGGTCCATCTGTCTTTGCCCCTTCTCCTTCCCTCCCTTTCAGTGCCTGAACAATAGCCTGTAGCCTGCACGTGGTGAAACGGGTGACAGTGGCATGAACTTACCTTCATCTGAAAGTGAGAAGCGTATGGGGAGTAGCTGAGGTCTCCTGTGTCACAAGAGAAAAGTAGGGGAAAGTTAGTGCATTAGCATTACACAGTAGCTTGGAAATACCACATCAAGGGAGACTCACAGGGTCTGTGGCTACATTAGCAGCTGCTTTTAGACTGGTCTAACTATGCAATGTGCAGGCAGGAATGAGCTAAAATCCACAGGTGGAGGACATTAAATATTTCCTTCTGAAAGCAGGAATGAATGGTATTACAAATAATAGGACATCGGTGGCCTTGGAGTTTAGACACCTCGTGTGGCCTCACAATTACTGTCACCACCACCAGCCAAATCCCTCCCACTTGTATGCACAAGACCCCCTTCGTGGTATTCCTCGGAGAGCACAGCCTTTCCTGGCTATTGTTTTACAAACCTTGGGGTCTGACTCTAGGTGACAAACATGATACCAATAGCAAATCCACAGCCAAAGAAACCACATCTCCTACCCATAGACTTGGGGAACCACAACTGGTAGAACATTTTGCTTTGTCCAAATAGGCAGAAGACTCATACAGAAAAGGAAGACCTCCTTTCCTCCTTTTTGGATGATGGATTCATTCTTACAGGGATAAGGGAACCAGATCAGAACTGGAATAACCAACCTCCAAGGTATAACCTAGATAGGCCTGAAGAGCTGATGTGTCAGTAAGAAACAAAAAAAACCCTCCTGATTTTTAACACAGACTTCCCAGACATAGCAGGGTCATAAAGAGTTATATTTCAGCCCGGACATGCAGCAAGTCTCCTACTCAGTCACTTCTACTACACATCTTTAGCTTTTGCATTGGTCCTTACTCATTTCCCTCTTGTCTGGAGATTAATTTTCATGTGCATTTCCAAAGTTTCATCAGTCCAAAACTTTTGCCTAGCCTCTAATTTGTCTATCATCTTCAAATCTTTTCTTGTAGCTCTCCTAACTCTTTTAGGTCATGAGTGGTGCTTGTGTGCTTGGGGCTGGGGGGACAGTGGAGTAATTCACTTCACCATACCTTGCACGATTTCATCTTGGGTGTAGGCACGGTTGTCCACTCCAGTTGCCTGCTTTATGAACTTGGGTTGGCAGAAGTCATTTTCTGGAGGATAGTCCTCTAGCTTCAGAGGAGCAGTGAGGAAACAAATTTCAGGGACAATATACATTATCAGGAAAATCCAGCCATTGGACACCAGAGCAATGGCCACAACAGGATCATCCCAAATTTCTTTGTTTAAAACTGTGTTGCCTTTTAGGAGCATAGTGATCCACACTACCCAAATGGCAATGGAGAACAGGACAGTGACAAAGATGTGCGCCCCATGCCTCTTCCAGCTTTTGTATGACCCACAGAATGTGAACATGGAGATCAAGAAGGTCAGAGCCATCAAGAAGAGCACATAGATCAGAAGCATGACAAAGTCCTTGTTGGTATTCTCCCGAGACATATTCAGAAATTTTTCTCTCTGGTTTACTAACATGGTGACTAAGTACTCAATGCTGATCACAACTTGTACTAGGGCAAAGGAAACAATGAAGAGCAGCAGCACCCGCCAGGAGAAGGGCTTTCTTCCTCTCACTAGTTTGTTGAGGTTGCAGGCATGCGTGAGGAGGCACGAGAAGCAGAGAGCAAAGATGACTCCAAATAGGAAGAAGCGAGTGGGACGAGTCCTGTCATTGAGTTTAATGATGAAGGCAAAAGTGAGACCAAAAACGCCGAGAGTGCCTAAAAGAAAGAAAAAATAGACGGAGATCATGTGCCGCTTGCTGTTGTCTTGGACTTTGCAGATGAGGAAGAAGAGCGAGCAGATGAGGAAAATGGTGATGAGGATGCCTGCTGCAGCCAGTGACTCCAGGACAATCCCCCAGGCCTTCTCTGTGTCACAGAGCAGGTAGTAGTCAGCATCTATGCTGCCGCAGCCTGGGGGAGACGGCGTTGTCATCCTCTCGTCTTCTTGAACAACCTCTCCAAAACTGTAGAAAAAGAAAAAAAAACAAGCTGTCAAGTCAACCGTCTGGGTACTGTCAGCAGTGGGGAAGGAGAGGCAGGACAGACCTCCACCCCCACCTCACTGGGTGAGAACACCCCAGTGCTAAGGACACGGGGCAATGGGAGCAGAGTTGTCTCATTGTTTGGCATTGGCTCTCCATCAAGGGCAAGCCAAGCTCCTCAGGAGGAGGTAATTCACCTTGCACATCCTCTGCACTGTGCCTGATGTTGTGCAATGTTTTAGGAGTGTGGGGAGCAGGGAGAAGGTGAGGTGCTTCAGCAGGCATTTACTTGGTGCCCTGCAGTGCAGAGACTGAGCTGCCTTGTCACTTCTGTGATACAAGAGCAGCTGTTAGTCATAATACAGTTGACGTTCCTTTGACAAGTTCAAACAACATCAGTACCTTGTACCAGGGAGATTCAGAGATGAGCAATGCAGAACAAGAAACTCATTGTTCTGTTTATTTTCCCCCTTTTACCTTCTCTAAAGCACTTCTGGCTTTGATTTACTGTTACGAATGAAAGGGGAACTTTAATACCTTTTACCTTGCAGATAACTAACCTGGATGCCTCCAGCATAGCTCTTCTCACTCCAAATTCAACAGCAAATACAGGCCATCAACCATTAGCCCTAAACTCATATTCCTCCTCCTTCATGGCAGCGTAGCAATAAGGAGTGTCTCAAAGACCTCAGTCTCCTCCCCAAGATACTGCCTTGCACTGACTCGAGGCCTGACATGTCAGAGCTAATGCTGTTCATTGCATGAGAAGTAACCACTAAGTTATTTCGTGAGGAGTCCACAAGTCAATGATGTTAAGGTCTCTAACGCATTCCTGCTGTCTCATCATAAGGATTTCAGTGCTGTCTGAGCATGCCTGTCTCCCAGGGGATAAGAGGGCTTAAGTGGGCTGTTTAGGGGAATTAAGTTCCCTACTTTCTTGGGAGCTTGAATTATATGCAGAAACCACAGCACGAGGGTCATTGGGCACTTCATGGCCCATTATGCAGGCACTGAGTGAGTTTAGATCCTAGGGGCCAGGTACTGATTTCTAGATACCAAATTGCTCAGTTAGGCTTGAGTCTCTAAAATCTGTCAAAAGAGGAGTTTAGATACATTATCACAATGAAACATGGGCGAACCTGTCCTTAATGGTGATCCACACTGGAAAACCAGGGGCTTTCTAATAGATAAAGAAAAAATTAACCTTGCAAAATTTAGACTTTAATGCTCACTATGCCATTTGCCTTGATTTTTCTGCTCCAGAATAACATACAGCACTTATGAAGTTGGTTCTCAAACCCTTCCAGTAGATTTTAGTGAGTGCTGATCGTGTTTTTAATAAATGGCAGTTGATTTGACCAAGGGATGAACAAAGGGTGAAAATATCACTGACTCACTCTCAGCCCACATACGCTTCAATGGGACCTGGTTATAACTAAACTGGGCAAATATTTTTCCAGCTTCTAACTTCACTGTGTAAAAGATGTGCAGCTCTTCAAAAGGCTGGCTACGATAACATGCAAATTATTCAAATATGCAGGAACTTTGGACTCCCACGGAGAGAATGGAGTAAGTGGATAACACATGCAGGAGTTTTCACAATCATTGTACACAAAGTTTTGGGGATTTATGATCTCTTGCACAGATAGCTGAGTTATCTGGACATTTGTGATAATAAATAACGAACCTTTCTGAAAATCTAGAGAGAAAATTATACAATTTTATCCACGGACATTTACTGTTGATTAGATTAGCTTATCTGTTCACAGCTCTGGCAGATACGGACTGGTGCTCGCTGTTGAGGCACGTGCAGAGCCCAGAGAACCAGCGTGAGCGACCTCATGACAGCACAGAGCACACCCATAGCTTTGGGTCCTGACTGGTGCTGACTGCAAGTGGTGCTTGCCACAGCCAGCCACCAGGGCCAGTGGAACAAATGGGACGGAAATAACCTTCGTGACTTGGAGAACTGGGCTACTTGCAACCACTTTTGCTGCCTTTTCTTTTTTTCCAGGGCAGATGTCCTATAAGTCATGAAGAATCTCTACCCTGTCTCCTGGCTAAGTGTTGCTCCCCAGAAGCTGAGTCTGCTCATCCAGCACCTACAGAAGTGTCTAGGAATTCTAAGGAGCCCTGCAGTCTGTGCAAGGGAGCGTGTGCTGTGGTCGCTTACACAGCACACCCCAAATCATAGCTTTCGCTTGAGGGCTGAGTCTTCTCTCTCCACCCTGACCCTCCTTTCCCACTGATATTTGTACATAAAATACACCCATTCACCCACAAATTTCAAATCGTGTCCCGGGAGTGTCTGCCCTAAGCCCCCAGCTCCAGCTGGCAATCCCATCTCAGAGTCAAGGACGGGAGGCACTCTCAGTTCACTGTGGCCCCCCTGCCCCTGCTCTCCCACGCCGCAGAGCCATGGTCCTGCACGCCGTCCCAACCCAGCTGCAGAAGGCAGGCCCACCCTGGATTCTGTAAAACATTGCCTTGCATTACCTTTCTGGGTCCTGCCTGGCGAAGGCAGCAGGGAGGCTCCGTCTAGGAGAGGCACCTGCCCAGCGCACCAGCAACCGGGGCGCCTCCGCTCCTGCAACCCCGGCCGAGCTGCAGCTCCGCGCCCGCCCTTCCTGGGAGCTTTAACAGCTGGAGGGCTGAGGAGGTGGGGCTGAGCACGCCTATTCCAGTTCCACCGCCTCTCCTCTCCCACAGGACACGGCTGTGAAAATTCGGCCCCTGTGCCAGGAAATGAAGTAAGGGCTCCTGACGTCAGCGGGGCACTCACCCCTGCGTTGGGGTGGAGATGGAGCCCTGGGACAGCGCTGAGTGCTGCTCAGTCAGGCACCTGATAAGGTGCTCCCCTGTCTGACTCCTGGCACCCGTGGGTGGGGACCGGGACTATGAATAGCAGTGCGTCCCCTCCCTGCTCTAAGCCTTTTGTCTCTTCGCCTGCTTTCTCACCAGGTAACTGCTTGCAAAGTAGGCGATGAGGAGGCTGTGATGTGGGAACGGGCCCGTAGTGCCCAGAGGGAGAGTGGCAAGGCCGGATCAGAGATGGTTTCCTCGGGGCTCTCAGTGGGTGCTGCGTCTGCATATGGGGACGTGTCTGCTCTGCTTGTCCCTTCCACCCGTGCCAGTGGGAGCCACCGGCTTCTCTCCTGAAAAGGGCAGCTGGGCTTCCCTCGTGTCTCGCTCAGACCAGCCTTACTTTCTGAGGGCTCAGCTCTGCCTGCTTGCCAGCGCTGAGTCACTTTGTCCAAATTGCTGGCCCAAATGGTTAATGAACACAGGCAATGACAAATTCCCCCTTGCTCTACATTTTATGCCTCTGGCCCGGCACACCTATCAGCACTACCCCATCCAAATGCTCGAGTATCTCCAGTGTGTTCATGACTTCATTTGTTATTTTAGATATTACTCACTGGGAGTATTTCATTATCCTGATTAAGGAATTGACATCAGGGCCTATCCACATTGAGCACTCAGTCCCTACACACAACCCCAAACCTAAAAATCCCCCTCACCTCACAAAGTTTTTGCTCCTTCTGAAAACCGGGGGTAGGAGTAGAGCAGCTGCACATGCCTGTGCTGAGGCCTAAGTGCCCACAGGTGTCTCATCTGCTTGTTAATTTTGTTTGTTTTAGGGTGTCTGGCTTATTTCTGGGTGCTGATCCTTTTTGAATCTCACATGTGGAGATTGCCACAAAACTCATAGGAGAGAGTCCTCTCTTCCACACCCCACAGAAGTACATGAGGACCTGCAGGGATGAGTGGCTCATCCAGTGAAAGGCAACACTCAGTGCAGTCACTGTGGGGTGGGCCATGCTGAGCCCTAAGACAGTTCTTCATGTTCTTCCAACTTTTATTTCAGTGTAAAATCCTGAGGCTTCTTAGGAAAGGACATACCAGGTTTCTCTATATGAAGTTAATCTAAGCTTTAAAGCAGGTCATGGGCTTAGTGAGCCAGCCAAGAAGGAGGCAGTTATGAAAAATGAGAAGAGAAAATAAGGAGTCATGGAGAGCAGTTTAGCACCATCTCAGTGGGACCCAACCTGTCTAGGAAAGCATCCCAAGAAGCTTTCAAAGGTCACTGGTCACTGCCAGCCTATTTGCATCTTGTCAGAGCACATTATGGACTGCCAGCTACTTCCCTGCATTTATACAGACACACAAAACCTCATGGAATAGACCGTGTCAAATTATATCAGGGGAAGAAAGAAGAAAAGCTAAAAGTAACACAGACATTTTTCAGTATGCCTGAGAAATCCATGAGAGGCAGTCATCAAACACGATCTGTACTTTCAGAAGGCTGATGGGGCTACATATAAAAACAATCCCAAGCGACTTAGGAGCCTGAGGGCCGCTGACTCACTGTATTTAGTGTGAGACATGGTGGCCATGGCTCTAGTGCTGTGCCAAGGAGGGTGGAGAGGCACCACTGGTCTACATGGGTGAGTACAAATGGCACAGTGATCACACCAGAAAGGTGAGATGGCTGTCACCTCGCTTTAGGGACAGGACGTAACCTGCAGATAGAGGCACCTAAATTTAGATGTCTGACGGTTATTACCTAAATGTGAACTGAGTGTCTCAGCTCCTGAACAGCCAAAACGTCAGAAGGACTGTCCCAGCTGATTGGATGCAGGTGCCTGTTTCTGTGTACACCGAAATGTTCCCAGGTGTGGTTGCCTGCATTGCCTGGGGCCTCACTTTAGTTGCTTGCACATCAGCATAGTGTCATTTGAGATGCCCCAGTGTCTCCTGCTCAGCTTCCAGTGACCACTGCAGGAGCACATGAATTTCCCATGCCTCCTCTATCAGATCTGGCAGTCCTGTGCAGATGTTTTGGATAGCCTTAGGCATCTCAAATCACCTTTGTAAGAGCAAATGGATTGAGTGCTCAATCTCCTTGGCTATTTCAGAGTTGAGATTCCCAGCTTATATGCAGGTACCTAGTCCACCGTATGGACTTAATTCTGGTACACCAGCATAGATAAATAGTTCATTGAAAGTGCTGTAGTTTTGGTATCTGTTATGCAGTCAACAACATAGAGATGGCATGTAAGATACAAGAGCGGAGGGAATCAATCCTTCTGGAGCATTAGTTCACGCTAAATAACACAGGAGATCCCAAATAACCATAGGCACCAGTGTATGGGCAATTAAATTGACTCCTAGGTGCCTACAGAGCAGACTTCTTCATTGGAGGCAGTCATGTGGATTCCCACTATAGTTGGTGGAGAGAAAGGGGCACTTCCAGGGTAGTTGTAGTTGATCTGCTTCAAGACAAACCAAATCACACCTGAGAAGTACCCATTTCTTTCCAACAGAGATGAAGAGAGACAAGATTATGATACAGATCTTTATACTTGACAGCTGAATTGCATAACAAATCTCCAAAATAACTTAAACACAATCCAGTAGCAAAATGCTGGTAATGTTGGAAGTCCCTTTAGGTGGGAGGCTGCTGGTAGCAAAACTGCTTGCTTTGGCCATATTGCAGCCCTGGACAAGCAAGCTGGCTGCTGGTAGTGGGAAGGAGAGTGGCTGTGGTTGACGAGGAGAGTCAGGGACAGCAGCAGGGTCTGACCCCTTTGGGCAGCGGGCATCCACAACTCCTCTTCCAGTTCTCAGGCAGCAGGATGAGGGCTGGGCTCTCCCTCTGTGTCAGCTCTGCTCCCTGCCCCTTCTTGCTGCTGACATTGCCTGGCTCTGCTCCCTCCTGTGGGGTGAGAGTGCCCAGTGCTGTCCACAGTGCCCTGGGCCAGCCCTTCTCTGCTGACTTCAGTGTCACAGGGCTGAGCTGCCAGCAAATGGCAGAATGCTGCAGCCTCCTCAGCTCAGCCAGGTGTGGGGAAGGACGCATGTCTGGGAGGTGCAGGGACTGAGATGGTATCTTTTATTAAGGCAAGTAATAAAGCAAGTAGATGCCTGGGGAGAGATGGTGCATGGCGCTCTGGAATGTGTTATGTTTGACCAGTGATATTGGCTGCATTGTGAATAGGCTCGTGTCATTCCTTCTGCTTAGCTGCTTAGCACAACAGAGAACTAAATAACGTAAGAACAGCCTTGCTCCCTGAAAAACATCCCCCCTGCCAGTACTTATCACAGTCATCCTGAGCTAACATTACAGCAACCTCCACCCCATCCTGCTTCATCCATTTCCTTCATCTTTAAATCAGTTCAGGTATAAACATTATGACACCCGTGGAAAGAGCCTGGCACAGAGATGACGGGTCTTCAGCCAGCCAGTTCGGGGCACCTTTGCCTTAGGCAGGAGAGAAGACAAGGGAGGGGGTGTCATTTCTGGAAGGGGGCACGTGGAATCTTTGCATAATACTGGGCTTTCTCCTGGGTGTCCTGTCCCTGAAGCCCTCATCTTCTGGCTTTGAAAGCATGTATCCAAGGATTACCAAAAACTCTAAGACTCTAAGAGTTAAATAGCTTTCCTTTGGAAATGAAGAGTGTTGCACCAAAAAGTAAATATTATCTACAATAATTGCAAAAGAAACACATTCTGGTGTCCTTCAGAGTCTTTACTTGTCTCTGCAGCTATCAGTTCTTCCAAACTGCATGCTGTGCTCCCTGCCATTTTCAGTCTGAGGAAAAAAATAAACATTTCTGGTATGTAACAATGTTTTGATTTCTGTGATGATTGCTGCCTCCTCTCAAAGATGTTCCCTTCTTTAAATGAGCAGGTTTTGGCCAACCCCTTTCTCTTCCTGGCCCCTAAATGCCCAGATTCTTGGTACAGGACTTTCATTTACTGGGAAAGGGAGATATTTGGTCAAGAAAAGGGCAAAGAGACTTATTAAAATATTGAAATCAATGTTATTGAGTATATGCTATAAACAGAAACTTTCATACCTGTGAATTAACTGCTACAGCATTCCTAATTGGTGAGAAGACCTTGCTTATGGAAATGGACTGCCTGGTCCTCCACTAGGATGCTCTGCAATGCTGCCAACAGGATCACTTCTGCCTGCAACCCCAGGTACGAACGGCCTGGTACCTGGAAACCCAGGGGCAGGGGGTAGCTGCTGGAGTACCTGCTGAGCCTGTGCTGAGTTCATGCCTTGGACTTGCTCCTGTCCCATGGGTACAGGTATCACAGTCTTCCATACTCCACAAGTGTGGAAGCTGGAGCAAGAATGGGCAGAAATAAGTGGAGAACAGCTGAAACTGTGACTGTGATCACTTTGGCCAGGAAGAGCCTTTTCATACAACAAAACTGGTGCTTTTTAAGGCTGTGAACAAGTTAAAAAATTTAATTAGATTTATCACCTCCTTTAGGACTTTCAACAGTGTGCTGATAAACATTTCAGTCATGACAACTGAGCCATTCCTCTAGATGTAGTTTCCTGGAGGTATCCTGTGCCCATCCGCTTACCAGATCAGCAGAGAATGCTCAAGCCCTCTTTTATGACATTAAGCTCATCTGCTTTTATGCTGATGCATTCCCAAAGCATCAAGTTGTCCTGGTATGGATGACTGGGTATTGTCTATAAGGAGACATTTTGGGAGAATGACTCTTAGTAAACAAGGGATCTGAAAACATACCCCCAGAAAGGAAGACATGCCAGGGGAGATCCAGGAGGATCTGCATTTTCTCTCTCCCAGAAAGGCTGACTCCAAGGCTGGCGTAATGATTTAGGAGAGAGGGGATGTCTGGCCACATCTTTAGCTAGTGAGGCATGATGGAGAGACTCTCAGCAAAGCACTCCGGGAGGAGTCAGCCTTTGCTTCCCTTGTGTGCCAGTCCTGGTTTTGGTACCCTTGTCTGGCCACTAAAGGTGTTCCTTTTGGCATTCCTTGCCCACTGTGTCTGGAGTAGTTTCCCCTTTTCCCTCCCTGTCCACTCCACACTGTGGGATGTGGGGTTGCAAGGACTGGCTGAGATTCTCACTGAGAGAGGATTAGGCTCACTCTTTCGTGGGTGGCTGTTGGCAGTAGAGGTTCTGAGAGAGCCATCCTGCCCTGGAATCTGATTTCTCCTGCCAGCAGTGTCTTGGGTAAGAGGTTCTGCAGGAGACTGCTTCCATGCAGGAAGCATTCCTGGGAATCAGGCTGCACACAAAAACGACCCTGCTCAATGATACAGAAAATTCTTCTTTGCTACTTCTGGATCAAACACCACCACAATAACACAAAGCAAAGCTGAGATCCAGCACAAATCACTCCTCCCTTTTAGATTTCATCAGAAAAAAAAAATAAAAACCCTGATAGATTTTGGGTTATTTTTATCAACAAGCTTCTTCATGTGAGTAGAGGTCTTTGTCCCCATGCAGCCAGCATAAAAGCTGGCATAAACTCCATATGGTCTCTCCCGGATAAATGATCAAAAACACAGTTTTGTTTACATGTTTAATCAGACACATCTGGTTGGACTTGATGATCTTGAAGATTTTTTCCAACCTTATTGATTCCATGAAATGGCTACATACAAATCTGCTACTGACTGCAGAACCATGGCCTGGGAAGAAGCCATCAGTTTTGTCATTGTGTATAAACTAACCTTTAAGCAATGCTGTGATTTTTCTTGAAGGAAGTGAGCAGCAGGGGAGAAAAACAATCGTAAGATAAAGTCAAGTAGTTGAATTAATAGCCTATTGATCCCAAATATTTTCTTACAGTTTAGAGCAGGTCCCCAGGGCAGGCGGTTCTTGTTCTCTGAGTGTCACAAATCCCAGTGTCACCTCCTGGAGCTGGAGAGTTGCTGAGGAGCCGTGTAGGGAACCACAGTGGGAATCGCAGTCAGGCTTCAGGAAAATGTAAGCAAAAAACGTGAGAACACACAATGCTCTGGTGCTAGCCCTGCTGAAGGGTGTCTTGCTGCAGTTCTGGGAGAAAGAGTTTCTCTTCTGTGCAGTTTCATCTTCTGGGGTAGGAGGGGCTTGGCAGCAAAGCTCAGGCAGATGGAGTTGGGGACTTTTAGCTCTGCTCTGCTTCACAGCCATCTCCCAGGAGCCATGGGCATTGTAGTCTGTGGGTCCCTGTGATTTGAGGGGAGATGGTTTGTGTTCCTCTGGGTTAGAGCTGGAGACTGTTAGAAGTGCCAGGCCAGTGCTTACCTGGCAGAAATGCCAGTGAGTAATAGTTACCAGATTATATATAAATGACTTGTAAAGCAAACGCCTCACTTCTGCTTGATAACTCACTCTAGATAAAGTTTGTTGCTTGGCCCTGATTACAGATGACCATAAAACTCCTCAGATATCTTCCAGGGCAGCTCAAGCACTCACTCATATGTCAGCATCCATCAGGGGAGTACTAGCTTGGTCCATGCTGAAGTCCTTCCCCAGCTCGGAGTGCATGTGCCAAAAAGACCAACACAGCCTTGCAAATGCTCAGAGATGAGATGGGAGAAAAGCAGAAGGTGTGTTTTATCAGGCTAGGGCTAGGGCCAGGTTTTCATCCTGCACAAAATGCCTTTTCATTCAAACCCTGAAGACTCCCCTCTCTCTGGCAACCGAGGAACCTGGGCAAACACTTGGTTTCTGGCACAGGTAGATGGTATGCCCTGGCAGCCTGGAGGTCTCATGCACAGTTGGCAGTGGGTCCCACCACTGCTGGGGGAGCACAGGTGATTGCTTAGGACCCCCATCCTGGGTGGAAAATGGAGCTGGCTGGGCAACAGAGCTTGGTATCCTCCATTTAAAAGGCCAGCATATTGTTGGGTACCCTCTTTTCACTTGGCACAAGATTATGCATCAAGTCTCCTTCCACCACTTCCTCCATCATGGTGTCCATTGAGGCGAGTGGGTTGCTTTTCCAGCTTCGAGGACAACACAGGCACATCAACATCCCTGGATGCTGCCTCACTGGAGGCCCAGGACTGCATTTCAGTTCTTTACTCCTCCCACCAAAACCCTTTTCTTGAATGATTCTCTTGGTGCAATATTTGCCAGAAGCGACCAGTTGTGGCATCAGTATTAAGGTCTCTCAAGTTTCTTTCCGCCCTACCCGCTAATCACAACTGATGCTTTATGAGCTCTCCAACTCCCAAGTATCACCAGAGACTCTGAGCTCCCTAAGGGACATACCATCGACATGGGTGTGTTTCAGAGGCCTGAGAGCATTCCTGCTCCAGCTGCTGGCTTCTGTAAAATGATGCCTCTTCCTACAGTTTCTACCTAATTTCAGCAGGCACATACCCACACAAACACACACATACCTGTGCACAAGCACGCACACCCTGCTGTCAGCCACACCCAGCCTCGCACTGCCTGCCATGCTTTTGCCTCCGTGGTTGCAATATCTACTAAAACTAGATAAAAATGCAGGACTTGCAAGGTGTGAGGGTGCTGCTGGTGGAAGTGGTAGCCAGGGGAGGGAAGAGCAAGAGAAGGCAATGACAAGCCAGGAGCAGAAGTGGCAGTCAGGCAGGTTGGGAAAGAGAATGGACAACTGCAAGCCAGGAGCATCACTGAAAATGGTTTTCCATAGAAAATTCACTGCAGGATATTCAGCATATTCCTCTGCAATAGGTCTCCTTTGCTTTGTGATGCCAGATCTGAAAGACGTGCACTCTTTAAATATCTAGTTCAGTGGCTCCACTTTTTAAAGATGGAGCACTTGAGGCCATAGATTTGAATCCTAGCTAGAGAGATTAAGTACTTGAGAACTGAAGCAGAGGGCCTAATGTAATCCATTTAATTATTCTCCCTTTAAATCTTTCATGATAAAGAGTGGAAATCTCAAAGGGAAAGTTAACTGAAAAATGCAGTCTGTGCATAAAATTTCTACTATTATCGTTTTAAGTTTTCTGATTCATGCAAAGAAAAAAGAATCCCTCAAATATATAAACAGAGTCACACATACACAGATACTCTTCCTCACTCATTTAACCAAAAGTCCGTTATTCCATTGAAAATTCAGATGGAAATTTCCACTGGCAATTCAGACCAGCTGTCAGAACTTAAAAGTGTCTCTTGATCTGCTGCTGGGATAGTTTCTTTGTCTCACCTCACATCTTCATTTAACTCCTCTCCTGATTTCAGATAAGCCTGTGGGATTATTTGCTATCTCACATTTGCTATGGTCACTGAAGATATTGTAAACTTGACATGTTTACAATAACAAGCAGCAATACTGGATTAGAAAAGAGCATTAAACTATTAGATGTGAACTTCCAGACTGGATGTTGTGTCCAGGGCTAGGAGAAGGCAAGGTCTGACCTAGACAGAAAATACAACCAATTGCCATGTCCCTGGCATTAATTTTTCTTCCAAACTTCTTGACAACCCAGGTGCTCCCCTAAGCTAGGGGGAAGAACATCAGTGTGCAGTCATTATTAATAGCCAAATGGAGAGGATTTGGCTGAAATAGAGAAGGTTTACAAAGCATCTGGCTTGCAGTACGAAGAGAAAGAGAGACTGTGCATTCATTTGGACCAGTAATTTCAACCTAAGGAGCCCCTTTCTGGCCGTGCTGTGCTTCTTTCCTGGCCACTTGGCTGGCTGCTGGGTGTGATGGACAAGCCTCCCGTGGGAGCCCCTGGACTCCCCATTGCTCTCCAGGCCTAGCAGCCCAGGCTGTTTTGCTTGGTAAACAAAAGTGACACTAAGTGACAGCCATACCCCAGGGAAGGGTTGAGTGGAGGTTTAATTGCCAATTAACCTCTTCAGAAATGCAAACACAGCTTCAGCTAATGGCATGAGCAATCCAGGAAAGCATCAGGGATGAGGGACGCCTCTTGGTGTGTGCATGATATGGCAAAGAGAAGCTTTGCCTCTCTGCAGCAGGTTCTTCTCCTCTTCCAAAGTTGTTGCATTGCCCGATAATCCCTTCCTTGTTCATTATGAACAAACTGCTGTAACAGACATTTGTTTGCAGTAATGAAATACCAACTGGCACAGGAGTAGCTCTCTTTAAAAGGCTATATATTGCTTTTTCCAGGAATCCCTGGCTGCAGACGGGACCTCACCCAGGATAAGACTCATCAGCTTTTGGGCAGCAGGCAGTGCTGCTGCATTTCAGCAAGCATGCATTATTCCCTCTCTGGGACCTGTGGGGAGGTTCATTTGATCACACAGAAAATTCAGTGCCTCTGTGCCTACATTTTAAAAGGCAAAAAGAATCGCTACAGATTTTAGCACTGACCTTCTGCTTGGCACACAACATATCCCATTATGTGGGATGAACTAGGATATATTCTTGAAAAACAACAGCCTATGCTGTATGTGAATGAAGGGATCCCACCCACACATGCTATGGATTTGAGCAATATTATTGCTCCCAAGGGCTTTATCGAATTACAGAGCTGTGATACACATGGGATTCAAGTTACCATGAGATTTTACAGTACATGGAGTTAGCTTTCCCTCAGTCAGAACTGAACACACACGGTAGATCTGAAGCTGTGTTGAACCAGAACTGAACCAAACCAACTTCAGTTCTAATTGACAGCCCAAGTAGGAACTAAATCCAACCTCTAATGATTCACCTGTCTGATCAGCAGTGTGTTGTCACTAGAGGTAAAGGCAAAGAAAAGTAGCAATCCATATGCATGATTCTGCCAAACAAAGCACACATTCTGGATGTATTACATGACAATCTGGTTTCTTTAGCAAACGCAGCATCTGTTAACAGTCCTGTTCCAATTAAAAAAAAAAAAAAAGTCTGCTATTACGTAACAGTTGATAATCCCCAATCTCCGGAGTGGTTAATCTAGATGTGTGCATGGTTAAAACCTCTGCTGGCCAATTGAAATCTGACTTTCTTAACTACTCATTTATAATCATCAAGCAGAACAATGACACTGTTGAAACTATTATTGGTTAGGATGTGTCCTAACCTTGCAGGACAGCATGAAATTTTGATTGTTTTGCCCTAAATCTAACCATCCTTATCTTTACTTATCAAAAAGAGTTTACTACAATTAATGAGCTGAAACAAGTTGTTGAATATAAATAAACCATCTTTTCCTAAGAAGCAGTGCTACATTAATTAAGAGACTTGCCCAAAGAGCCCAACAGGATCTGTATTACTTTCTATCATATACCTACTTGGTTTGTATCTTCTAGAGCACCTGGAAACACAGATTCCAGCCAGTCCCTTAACAACTGAGATGGGATGTGCCTGCAGGTGTGCAGTGGAGGAACCTCTGCCTGCACTGGGGTTGTAGTAGCTTCCTCTGGCAAGAGGCTTCAAGGCACACACGTGTTTCCTAAAATACCATTAAAATGAGGAGAGCCAAGTGGGAACTGCTGAGGCAGCTCACATCTTCCCTATACCCTGGAAAACAAAAGCAAAACAGAACTGAAAGCAAACAGCTTGGGCAGATTCCTGTTAGACAGACAGGAGAAGAGCCTGCAGGACCATATTGCAATGCAGTATGAACACTAAAGCAAAGAACCAGCCCTGTTGAGGGGGCCTGGTTGCAGGCTATTTGGTGGGGCAAGGCTGGGGAAAAGTAAACAGGAGAGAGTGCAGAAGGTGCTTAGAAAAGAGGATGCATACATGTGACTTTCATGGTGAAGGAAGGGGTTCAAACATGTAGGAGAGGCTAAAGGTGGGGTGAGAAAATGGGAGGTCCCAAAAAACCACCGAATAATGGAAGCTTACTAATGCAACACATTCTGGAACATGCTGAGCAAGACGAAATCTTGCCTGGGAAGAATCTCAGCAGAACTCAGCAGGTCTGTGCCAGCTGAAGAAACAAAGCACATCATTGTCAGTTAATTATGTGAAGGGAACCCTTGGCCAATGCTTCCAAAGGAACAAGTCTGTCCATGTGGAAAGGCCTGAAGGCAGGGAGGGTAGCTGCAACCCAGGCACTCGTGGGCGGAGGGGCTTCCCTACCCCAGCCTGTGCAGGGAGATTCCCTCTCCCTCAGTCACAGCAGAGGTGGTTCCCCAACTTCATGCACCTGCAGGCATCACTGTCCCAAGATACCAGTCACCAAATGCTTCCAAAGGTTAGCGGAATCCCTTGGTCAGCCTTATCTGATCAAACGATGGGAGCGGGCTGGGTAATGATGCAATCCTGCAAGACAATTCAGGAGAGCAGAAAGAGGCAAAGTCTGCCTGTCTGGGATTCTGCTGACGTGCAGAGCAGGCAGGCTCACCTGCTCTGGTGTACCAGCACCTTGTACGTCAGGCAGTTCTGGTTTCTGCCGTGAGGCTCATCCCATCGCCCACTTCAGTCACAGAGCAAAGCCTTCCCGCTGAAGCAGAACACAGGGCAGTAGAGAAGCTCACAAGCTGTTTCCTTCTATACAGGATTCATTTTAAGGCTCATGGCTTCTGTTTTTAAGGCTCATGGCTTTACTTTGGCAAAGCAAGCAGAAATTTACGTATTTGTCCTGCCATCATGAAGGCAGAAGAAACGAGTGTCCAGATCACAGGAGCCACTTCAAAGCAAGGTCACCCAACCATGGCTGGCTTCAGTTCTCGATTTGTCAAAGGTCTTTTCCCACCAAGAGAGATAACAGCTTCATGCAAACTCACTATCCTGCTAAAAAAGAGGGCCTCTCCACCTATCAGTCCTCCTCTTTATCCCTGTATTTTCACGTGTCAATAACTACAGCACTGTCTTTTCCACAGACTTCAGCATGTTTTTGGACATTAACCTACAAGCCCTTTGAGGCACAAAAGCATCCCCACCCTCCATATTTTCTGTGCTGTCCATATAAATTGGTAATACACAGTCCTGTAGATCTCAGGTGATCAGAGAAATAAAGGGCTGTCATGGCTAACAAAGCTGAACACTCCCAGCTGAGGCTGCCCAGGCCCAAGTAGTGGAAGCTAAAGAACATGACCAAGGAGAGCTCTCAGAGTTTTTAATCTGTTTATCCTGATTGGCAGAGGACACACTGGTTCAGGGGCTGTACTTTCCTTTTCAAGAAAGAACAGAGCAATTAGCTTTCCAAAGGGCTGCTTTTGTTAAAAGAAAAAAAGAAAAAAGGAAGCCTTATTTGCTGTATAAGACACAGAGATAAAGACACTCACCAAAGATTTAATTGATACCCTGCCCTCCAACAAGCTCCCTTCCCATTGCACAACAGGTTTATCAACAACAGAAGGCTAACAGGGCCCTTGCACTAGTCAAGTCTTCCCCTACATCTGCTGCTTCTACTAAATCCAAGAGAGCCACAACTTTCTGCTATAGGGTTTTCAAAGGACCACAGTAGTCACACACTCACAAACAGTCCATGCAAATACAAGAACAAGACTAGTGACAGTGATTCCCCTGCCATCAGCTTAATGCAACTCGGATGGAGAGGGAATTTCCACACTAATGACAAACTGTTCATCAGAAAGACCAGGTGGCAGCATTTGGAAGAGGAGGGAATAGCCTGGTAGACAGAGAATGGATCTTCAAAAAGTCATCCTCTGAACTAGATAGAGGCGCAATTGGAGTAAAGAAGTTATATCTGAGTGGCAGCTTTGGAAGAACCAAAGGGTCACAAAACACTAGCAGGTTTTTTGCAAGGAAGAGCTCTCTAACAAACACGTCCAAGATGAGGAGGCCTGGCTACAGCCAGAGAGATAATCTCACATCTGCTTGTGTTTATCTCTAAATTTGATCTTTGAGAGAACATAGTAACAAATCTGTTTCTGACATTTCTTCCACAGATCTTTTATAACCATTCCTCACTATGTTATCCATTTTGGAGAGCACAGCCTTTTTTCATTTTTAAAAGTTTGTGGTTTTATCTAAACTCTTTTTGAAAATTGGCAAGGCAACTCCAAGATTCCTAGATAATACTGAAGAAATTCTCACCAATGGGTGGAGAAAGACTAAACTAAGATACACATACATGCCTTGAGTGTATCCAATGGCAAATAGCTCATAGCTCTGCAAGATCTCCAAGAAGCATCCCAAAACCTGCGACTACAGGCATGGAAAGCTGCTTTGTCAGGAGTCTGTTAGGCTGTCTGCTTCATATTGTTGATTGTGTTTGGAGAAGACTAATCCTTAATGACCACAGACAGCCTCTGGCAGGCACCAGGGTAAAGGCTTAACAAGCCTGTAAGCGTGCACACGAGCAGCAGTAATAGGAAATCACTCACTTGTGGCAAGTCTATCATTCTGTATACATACTGAAGGATAAAAAAGTATTACTTCCCTGCTGATGATACACCAAGCACAGAAGCTGTCAAGGCCAGATCAGGCTGGGTATTTCCTGTTATAAATTCCCTTCAACTGAGCTGCAGTTAAGACAGAAGACTGAGTACATGCAATTACATGCATGACTGGGGTACCTTAATTTCTGTTGCTGTAAATAAAAGTGAATGAGCCTCCACACATTCTCTCCCAGGCTTGCTCCATGGATCCTTACACTGCTACTGCAGGAAAGGAGGTACTTTTGTGTCTCCAACTCTTGTTGAGCAAAATACTTTCTCCTACATCAAAGCCAAGAAATTTCATGCTTTAGTCTTGGTCATGGGATGGAGCAAATGTACAGTGAAAACCACACAAAGGAGTAATTTTTTTTCTGTAAAGCCTGCATAACCAAAGCAATTCACCCTTATCATGCAGTCCTCCATTTACATCACACAGATAACTTGCAGAGCAAGTTTTGCTGTTTGCTTTCCTTTATACAGAGGCATATTTATGAGTGAAAAATTTGAGCAGGATTAAGGGGGGACTTAAGTCCAAATAGGAATACATGCCAAAAAACCCACCTTCCTTGAAAATGTTAGAAAGGGAAGAGGAAGTGATGAACAGAAGCAATGGTGTCTGTGAGGCGCAAGAAAAGACTTTTCCCACTCTTTGCACAGAAAGCCCACATTACATTTCCCTTTCTTCAAAAACCTTTAGCAAGCACCAAGCCCAAAGGAAGGCAGAAGCTTTTTACACAAGTCCCGTCCCTAACTTTATTCTAGAGAGAGGAAACAGACCAGCATGTACATCTTTGCAATGATGAGGATCGTCCAGAAGAGAAGGCAAAGGTAAAGAGTTCTCTTCCCTTTGGGCATGCAAAACTACCCTGTGTTAACCTCTAGGAAACACAGCTTCAGGCTTGTAGGTGCTTCCCTGAAAAAGTGCTGAACAAGCTCCAAAGGCATCCACCCCTCCCTGAGGACCTACAGTATCAACATCTAAAAACTGCACAGTACCGCTGTCTCCGATTGCACAACTAGGCATGACCTTGGCACAGTCCAACACACATCTTACCATGAGACATGACGTATACCCGATTACCATGTTCAGGAAGGCAAACACTGGTGCCCCAGGGGGGCTTTGGAAGCAGAGAGAAAGTGTTATTGTCATCATCCTAAGTTTCCATATTTGAAAGGTCCTCAGGAAAAGATCCAGCACTGGAGGCATGGCTGTATTCATCCTTGGGCCAGAGATCAAGTAACCATTTCCATTTCTTAGGTGTCAGAGGAACAAAACATCCTTAGTTCTCCCTTTTAAATGTTATTCAAAAGGAGCTTTCCTAGTCAGACCAGGCAAAAAAACCATCTGAAAACTAAGAAAGTGTCTTAACCTTTTTTTTTAAACTTCAGGAGTTAATCCCAAATCTTAGGTTTCTGTCAGAAACGCATATTCTGATTCTCCGTGTTTACAATTTTTGGGGTATTTTTCCCCCCCAGTAATCTACTAAGTACATAAGGAAGAGGAGTAAGAATTCAGAATGACTACATGAACTACATCTGGCACCAAAGCTGGATTTTTACAGCATTTACTCTGCAACATTTACAATAATTAATTGCTGACTTGAATGTTTACAGAAGCTCCTTACATGTCATTGCAGGCAAACCACAACTTCACATTTACACAACACCAGAATGCTTGGTACATGCCTGTGTCTTTCACAGGTCATGCAATGAATTCCATTCCTTCTTAGGTACGTCCAAGAGCTTTTACGTATGTTGGATATTTTCCTTCTTCTGTGCTTGGTTAAGCTGGGAATTTTTACTAACTTCAGTCCTGATTTGTAAACTAAGGCCTTCCAGATTGCCAGTTACTTCTGAGAATTCCCTCCTAAACTGAGACTCTTCTCAGCACAAGTTAGTGGTGTTGCTAGGAAGTAATGGCATTTAGCTCTCCCTCTTTAGTTACCTCTCCCTTTCTGGGGGCAGGGGGACAGGCAGGCTGTCAGGTCCTTGAACAAGTTCATGTGTGCCTCATTACTTTTAGAAGACAAGCTCAGGCTGCCACCACAGAAAAAGGTCCTGGATTGCCCACTTTGGTTCCCTGCTGTGCTTTCTGGCCCATGTCTTCCCTTGCAGCCCCTGGGCAGGAGGTGCATGGCACTGGGGAACTGACATGGCCAAATCCTTTTCAGACAGGTCAGTTCAGTGCAGCTTCTGTACTGGACCACTATGTGGTTGCAGGCACTGCTACATTTTTGCAGCTATTGTCACTTATCCTGAAGTTAGTTATCCACACTGACATCCATGTTTAATTTTACTTCTCCCCTCACAAAGGTTGACCCGCTTCTGTTAGCTCTAGAACATCTAAATGAAAGACACTCTATCCCCATTTGTTACTGCCCCAAGTACTCACCTACACAGTACTAAAAATCAAAACCACGAAACATTATTTAAAATATGTATTACAAATATATAAATAATCACCTTCTCCTTATGGACTTTGGAAGTGCAGAATTGTTTCAAACTGCAAACATCCCCACTGAACATTTATTGAGAACACAGCTTTCATTGAAACTTCACCTGAGTTTCAACCATAAAAATATGACAGATTGTGTTAGCCCAATCCTACCTTACATCACGCTAAGGTTAATCCTCCACTCAGCTCCCTGCTGTGTGAAACTCGAGAGCATGCAGGGGTGTGCTTCAGAACTGCCCCTCAAAAGCCCTCCTGACTGAACAAACACACTGGCAGCAGTTGTTGTATGAAAGTATGCAGCCACGCACATACCAATGCTAGTAGTTTCTGAACATTTATTTAGAGAGAGACAGGTCTCACTTCATTCTTTTCCCCTCATGTTTCATTAGATCAGCTAGAGATTTTGTTTTAGGTTGGCTGCAAATTATGTTTTGCCCAAATACATCTCTGGACACTCCCTATTCCACTTCAGTTACACAAACACCTTCTGACCCAGCCCTCCAGGAGTAGCCGCAATAAAAAACCCATTTCCTGCCCCTCCAACCTGTTGAGATATTTTTAGTTGAAATTGAATGCACATACCTGTGGCAGGTGAGGCACTAGTGAGAATGTGGGTGTGGTGAGACCTTTGCTTTTCTAATGCCAAGTGCTTCTACAGCTTGTCATTCCAAATCAAGAGAGGTGGCCAGCTGTCTAGTCACTCCTCTCAAGGAGGCTCTGTACTCTTTCACAGTACAGGAGCAGCTCTATTTCTCTCCACCAATATTCTTGCTACTGCAAAAGAGGGATAATCTTTGACTCCATCAAGGGGCAAGACATCCCCTCTGCTGTTGGAGGCTTCCACACAGGAAGAACAGAGAGAGATGCTTAGAGACCCCCAACAATTTATTAAAGCAAGCCTCACTACTTCTGTAAGGAATGACTGCCCTACGTCCTCCAGCAGTCAAAGTGCCTTTCACATCACGTTACAAGATTGCTTCAGGACTGACTCTGCATCTCACCCATTACATAGCTGGGAATAACACTCCAGAGGTTTTCCAGGGATCCAGGACCCTCAGAGGGATTTAAGCTTCCTTTCTGATACTGGAACCAACCCTATCCTGCCTGCAAAGAACAAGAAATTTTGTTCAAGCACCCAGCAGGACAGTTGAGAGTGTTCCCTTGCTCCATGGGGAACAAGCATTTGCATCTCCACCCATATTATCACTCATTTTGTTCTCTCTCTGCTGCATTCTAGGGCTGTTTCCTCTGACCTGTGTGGTTTGCTACCAAAGGGCCCTGTAGAATGAACATGTTCTCATTTCTGGGCTTTCACACCTGCCCCTTTGTGCTAGGACTCAGGAAAGATAGAATCTCTTTCTGCTTTACATGAGTGCTTTTAGCAGTGAACATACCCAAGGCTTGTACACTTACTATCTGTCACTGACTTAAGACCATTTTAGAGCTATCAGACTTGAAGATATTTGGGAGACTTAAGTAAACTGCTACAACATAAATAAAGAGTGAGAACACGGGCACTCTTTGCTTGAGAGAGTATGTCTGTTCCTCATGAAAAAACAGACCTAGGTTTTCTGGCATTTCTTTGCAAAATGTGCTGCCTCTAACAAAAGTGTAAAAGCATTCTGACTAGCATACATGTGTCTACTAGATTTCTGCTGACAATGTGAAATAACCACTGTGCTCATCTTGACTACTGCAATAGTTTCCACTTTCCATTTGGATCTAAAAAGGACTATTTTGAACATTGTTTTTCATGTAGCACAAAATCCAGTTTATGAATGGTTCTAATGGGCATTAAATTTTCATGTATTCAGTGAATTTTCATATGCAGGAGCTTCCTACTCTTCTCTGCCCACCAGCAGGAACATCCAGTGTGAAAATTTTTATTGTCAATGAGAACTAGCAGTAACCTTCTGGTTTGATACAAAGTACATTTATCTCATTCTTGCAAAAGTCTACTTATCTGGCATGGAACTCTGCCTAAGGGTAACACAGTTCCCTGCCTAGGGAAACAAAGAGCTTTCCAGGATACCTGTTTTTCTGCACCTCCCAGCTTGTAAGCTGCTTTCCCACGTAAATACCCCCCTCTTGTGTTCATTTATAAGTACTACAAGAATCGGCCACAACACCCCCACCCAATACCCAGAGCTATTCTTGATGGTGTCAATCATTAACAGATATTGGATCGAATTCCAGGCAGTGAATAGCTTCATCCTGCTGAAACTCATTCTCGCTGTGCTGGACCACTCTTCAGCTGACAAATCTAAGGTATTGATGTCACATCTGAATTGCTAAGACTGACCCAAGAAGAAAACCTTCTGGCAGAGCTGATACACAAAGTGAACGGAACAGGTCAGCGACAAGACAAGGAAAACCAGGTAGCTTTAAAACTAAGCAAAATATATTTTGAGTTCTCAATGTAACACATCCTTTCACCAAGGCAAGGGTATCACAGCTATGCTGTGAAAACTCAGTCACTTCTAACTTTTTCCTCTCTTTCTTCCAACAGATCTGACTCCAGATGCACTCAGTGAGATTGGATAGTGGGACAGGCTGCAGCAGTGCAAAAGCTGCATTCACACTGCACTTTGTGAATGAGCAGGGCCAGACCACAGCTGCTTCCAGGTCCAGAGGTGATGGTGTCTGATGGTGTCCCTGAAAGGAAAACTGGTACCACGGTACCAAAATGGGCCAAACTCAGTCTGTAGCTGGTGAAGAAGAAAAGTAGGTTTTTTCCTCATGGACTGCTGAATTTCATATGTAGTTCTGAAAAAAATTCCACTGGAGACAGCTTGGTAGACTGTTTTTGATAGCTCAGCCATGAAGAGAAAAATAAAAAAGTCTGTTCAAATACCAGACTAGAAGGCTTTTCTTTTCTTCTTTTTCCCTCCTGCCACCTTATTCCTGACACCAATAGCTTCTTCTGTGTCGTCATCATCATTCCGAGATCGCTTCTTCTCTCCCTGCTCCCGCAGCTCCTGCAATGCAATCAACAGATTGACCAAGAGTTCTGGCACCTGAAGAAATTCAGACTACAACAGTGAGGACAGGGTCAAAGAGCCAGCACCCACCATTCGAGCAAATCTCTGGGCCTCAGCCACACGCTCTGTCAGCATCATAACTTCTTCCTCTTGCATGGGGAATGCTGGCAGCTTCTTGCCAATCAGGTGTTCAATGCGCTGGAACAGCTCTACATCATACCTGAGAAAACACAAGACACAAACTTGAATCAGCCCTCCTGAGAGGGCCTCAGCTGTCACCACTCACAGACTTGACCCCTTGTCTCCAGCCCACTGATACTGCTAAGTTTGTGCTGATGGTCTCAAAAGCAGCTCAACTGCATCCAAATGATGCTGTTTGGCATGGCTTCTCTGATTTACTCAGCTCATCTCTGCTCAGAAGTATTTGGCAAAGATTTTCTTTTTAGACAAATACTTCAGTATTTATAAAACACCTCCCCCAGTTACTGAACCTGCATTATATATTTAACAACAACAAAAAAATATTGTAGAGTTCAGTTATAAACAGTTCTGCTCAATATATGCCTGCTTCTAGAATTTTTCTAGACTCCTCCCTCCTCACCCTGTGCTTTGAATTCTCTCCCCTTTAACTAAAAAAACCACCTGGCACTTCAAAATGAAAAGTAGTATTTTATTCTCACCCAGGGTAAGGTCAGAGATTTTCTGCTCTGAAACAGAGCTGGAAAGAACAAGTCTGTTAAATTTTATCACTTACTGTGTGACAAAGGTGATAGATTTGCCAGATCTCCCAGCTCGAGCTGTTCTCCCAACACGATGAATGTAATCCTGGAAAGAATTTTCTTGATAAGCAATAATACATGTTCACCAAACAGAACAGATCTTATGGCAGATCAGGCTATATATTTTCTCTTCAGGAAAGAACAAGAAAATGTTGAGAACATAGAGCCAGGATTAAATGCTCAGGAGGGTGTGCAGCATCAGATTTTGAGAAGAGGAATAAGTAGAGGCATAACTTCAGTTTTAACATTTGAATTCTTCTCTTTCTAAATGAGAAGACCAAATCCAATTATTCCAGACTGCAGGATGAAAGTTGCAATACATGACCTTTGCCAAGACTTCACTATCACTTCCTTGGAAAGCTAATATTCACAGTGAGCCCGTGCCTGCATTTTCAGTCTTGGGATCTAGTGCTCTGCGTGGTCCATCTTCCAGAGAAACTCTCTGACAAGTAGATTTAAACTTGGTAAACACGGTGAAAGAGAGGATGATTGAGAATAATTTAGAAGAATCTGATCTATCGAGCATCTTTTGTCAATATGGTTCTAGGCTGTTTTCCAGGTTTTGTACTACATTATGGAAATTAAAATACTCCCTTCTCCATACAGGATCTGCAGAGAGAGGATCGTAAGAAAGGATGTGTTCTATGGGTTAGATGAGAGAGAAGAGCACAAAGACTGTGATAGCACCATTCAAGCTGCTGCCCCCACCATTTTTTTTTCTTTACTTTTGTCCTTTTACAAAAGGAGTGTCTTCAAAAGACCTACCATACTTCTGTTTGCAAGACACAGTATCTTTAATCATTGTAAGCAACAATAGCAATTCCTGAAGTGCATGTTAATGGTATGCTTTCTGGAACTAAGCTGGGAAACAGTCACATCCTTGAGATAATCCCATACTTTCTGTAAAACAGAGCTAGCAACTCACATTCTTTTTCTTTTGTGGTGCTTTTGTGATATGAAGATGAAACATATTAAGGACACCTTTCTTAACCAAACACTCATTGAATGTCATAATGAGAATGTAGTTTTTTTTCTTTTTTTAAAAACACAGTTTAAAATATGAAGGCAGACCTGGATCACAGGCACAGAGATGACTACATGAAACTAGTAATATGTTAAAACTGTTTTCAAAGCCCTTTAACGTAATATGACAAAACATATAGTCTGAGCAGAAATGCAAAGACACAGAGCATTCCTCACTTCCCCTCTTCACTTACAGGGTCACTTCTACAACCCAGGCCATGAGGCCATACAAACAGAGATACCGACTCAATTGTGGAAGCTGAACTAAACCTTTCAATGTA
The DNA here is from genome assembly GCA_013397775.1 of Eulacestoma nigropectus. Lineage (NCBI taxonomy): Eukaryota > Metazoa > Chordata > Aves > Passeriformes > Eulacestoma > Eulacestoma nigropectus. The sequence continues at coordinate 1,439,164 of VZTE01002534.1, forward strand.
CAGAATCACGAATGAGGCTTTCAGACAGCAGAACAGAGAAAAGATGTATCTGTTCCTTTGTCCACCTTCTTTGTCTATCTGCTCGTGGTGACCAGAAGCTCTCAGCTGGCACACAGACAAGCTTACCTTAGAGTGCGTAGGAATATCAAAGTTTATCACCACATCCACATGTGGGATGTCCAGACCTCTGCTTGCAACATCAGTAGCCAGCAGAATAGAACGTGCCTTTGCCTTGAACTTGTTTAGAGAACCCAAACGTTTATTCTGGAAAAGGACAAAAAGGGAATGAGAGAATAACACTCATTCTGGTCTCTAGTTAATATGCTCCTGTTGAAATACTGGCATAAAAGAACTGGGGGAGAAACTACTCAAAAATCTCACCTAATTTTCTTTTTAAATATTACAGAATCAGGGGCAGCATTCACGTTAGTTAAATGTCTATGGATCAGTCCAGTCCACTAGCTGTGAAATACTCCTCCTGCAAGGGAGCTTTGACTCAGCATGGTGCGGCCCATTTCCCAAGCCCCAGGCCTCCTGTCTACTCCATTGTGTGGGGTCATGCCCATACCTGACTCATCTGTCCATGGAGGGGAATGGCAGTGAATCCCAGGTTGCGAAGCAGTAGAGCAGTCCTCTGTGTATTGTTACATGTACTACAGAATATCATGAAAGAGTTACCAGCCAGTTCATTCAAGATATAAACCAGGTAGCTGTCCTGTAAAGAAACAGAGAGAATTAAAAAAAAAACCACAGACAATCACATGCAATATTAAAGAGTAAGTCTAGGCCTCAGACAATGACAAGATATTGGACAGATGTGGGAACAAGAAAAGCCACAATAAGAGAGAAGAAACAGAAGTGCCGTTACCTTGAATTTGGAGGGGATGAAAATGTAGTACTGCTGTAGTTTTTCAACTGTCTGATACTTGGAAGAAACAGCACATTTAACAGGATTCTTCAGAGCAGCACGCTGGAGTTTTTGAACCTGGTAAGATCAACGAAATTTAGTAGGACAGAGATCTTGTCAGAAAATTGTATTAATAAAAGTCTAGTCAAGAGGATAGCCTGATGGAAGGAGAACTAAAGTAGATTAGTCTGTTCCCACCTTCTTGGTCATGGTGGCAGAAAACAGGAATGTCTTCCTGTCTCGAGGAATCACTTTTAATATCTTATCCACCTGTAAAAAAATAAGGAAATGGAAAGACTAAATACTACAAGCAAGCAGGACACAAGCCTTCCACAAATACAATGATCATCCACATGAAGAGTAATGCATGTGTAATGCATGTGTAAACATACAGTAGGAACAAATATTTTCTCTTCTAAAGGGAAGGTGTAGGCTGATATCTTGTTGACAATTCGGCAGTGTGAACTCCAGAAGTCCAACAACAGTGCAAATATCAGGCAATGTTTCTGCAGGAATGTGTATGTGATTGTTTTCTACACTAACTACATTCTACATCAGGCACTCCAGAGAAACCAGTGGATTTCAGAGACAAAGTGCCTCCTACAGTCTTGGCAGTGCTCTGCAGAACTCTGCTATGTTCTAATCCCACCACAGACTTTTGTGTGATTATTACATCTTAGTTACAATTTGCTAGTAATTTCTACAGAACAGCTCAGTGTTTGCTATGTGACCACATAAAGCAATTTTAAAGGGATTCATCCGGTGTTCCAAACTCTTCTTTTAGCAGATTCCTACCTCTGTCTCGAAATCCATGTTAAGAATCCGGTCAGCTTCATCCATCACTAGAAACTTCAGAGCTCGTAAGTTGAAGCCCTTTGTGTTCTCCAGATGATCAACTAGACGGCCAGGGGTTGCTACCAACATCACAAAAGCAAATTCAGAATGAAAGCAAAGGAAAAGATCCAAACAGGCAAGACAGCTGTCCATTATAGAAAAGGGATTCTTTGCCCAAGAAAAGTAGAGATTGCTTTGTGGGAATAACTCTTTCATAGGAAAGAGTTCATCTTCAGAGAGCGTTTTGGAATAAGACTAACGGAGTCAGACTCTCTGAAAAAAGTCCAAAAAAAATGTAACAAAAGAAAGACTCTAGACAAGCTGTACTGGGAAGGATGAGACCAGCATTTTAAATACTTGAGGAGAATAAAAAAACAAGCCAAAAGCACTCTAGGTCTAGCAGGAATGCTTTGGAATGAGCTTGTAGCAACCAAGTTACTGGTGGATACTTTAGAAACATTAACAAGCCAGTACTCAGAGCCTGGGACAAAAAAAACCGAAGGATGTACTCTCCTTTCTTTGGTTAACTGCAGTTTGATAATATTCACACTGATATCCCCAGCACATCAACTTACCAATTATAACATGTGGTTTCTTGGCTAAGGCCAGAGATTGAGACATCGTGTCAATTCCACCCACAATAACCGCTGCAGGACAAACAGAGTGCAGTGAATCCCTCAGTGTAGCACCAGCCCTCCCCTGGCACTATGGTGTTTACTCCTACTGCCCACCACCCACAGCAATTCTGCACAAATGAAAAGCTACTTATTTTTATGAGAATTCACTTTATTTTAGCATATCTGACCTTCCTAGGCTTCTTAAGCCATGCAATTAATTCCTTACTGGCCACAGGTATTTTATTTTCACAGCTGAAGAGCTACAGGCAGAATCTATTCCTTGCAATTTAACTCAGCTGCAAAAATCTAGGAATTCTAAAAATACTCACAAAGCCTTTTTTGAGAGATTATCTAAAGAATCAATACAGACAGTCTGAAGGGAAGACTAAACTACATCACACTATAGCAGGGAGCTCTATGCAATCTCACTGGACACAGACCCACTATTGAAAACATTCTCTTCTACTTCCACCTTTAACTGTTTAGGCATAAAATGCAGAAAAGCTGCAGACCACTCCATGAGGAAAGACCATACAGCCTTTTCTTCTCAAACCTGATACCAGATCTCTGTCTTCCATCATCATAAGCTTTTCTCACATTTTTTTCAACCCCTCATATAAACCCTCTATTTTTATCTTTGCAATCTCGAGCTGACAAACTGGTCTTCAGAAAAACTGGTCCAATACCGTAAAAGCTACTTACTACTTTGAACACCAATGGAGGACCCAAGAGCTTCAAACTGCTCTGAGATTTGAAAGGCCAGCTCCCTTGTGGGTGTGAGGACAAGAGCAAATAATCGTTGAGGTGTTTCCAGCAGTGCTTGAAGAATTGGCAAAGCAAAGGCTCCTGTTTTTCCAGAGCCAGTTTCTGCCAGTCCGATGACGTCTCTGCCTGCGAGAAGGAGCAAGGGGGGCAAAAACTGTTATACATCTAGAACACAGAAAGAAAACTTTAAAGCACTGTGCAATAAAACACAAGAATTCCCTAAAGACAGAAAAAAAGGCAGACACACAGAAGGCAAAAAACAACAAAGGGCCAAACCAAAGAACTTCAGAGTTCTTCTCTCTGAAGCATTTTTAGACTGTGATTTTATTTGTACAATGATTACAGTCTCAACATTCATTTCCTAGTTAAAATTCTGCTAATATACAGGGTTTCATACAAACTTTAGGTTCAAAATAAGCTTTACTTTATTATGTCTCAAACCTGACATCAGTTTACAGCTTAATGACTATCTCAGTATTCTAGTCCAAATGCTGTCTGTTTGCAGACTTACAAGGAAACAGACTGCAGTGTTTGAACTTCAGTCACAGACTACAGGACAACAGCACTACCAAATTCACATTTCACAAGCCACAACTGTGCCATTGATTAGCAGAGTAATCCAAACCAGTCTGCAGTAGGAAGGATGGGACAGAAAGTCTTTTGCCCAAAAAAATGCAGGCAACAAGGTGGAATTCATCAGTAGAATCCAATATGACTATCTAAGCTCATACAGCTGGGAAGAATATGCTGTTGTCAATAGGCCTTACACTGGAAACAATTTCTCAGGAATGCACTCTTACCTTTGTGTTTGGTGTTTTTTTTCCCCAAAAGAATCTTGTATGTGTAGTAAAAGAGTCTGACAAAAGTTAAATATTAGGACAGAGTAGATACTGAAAGTTTGTTCCCATTCTGTCACTACGTTGTTCTTTTCCTCCTTGACAGTGTTTTGGGGGATTTTGTTTAAAAAAAAAATAGTTCTAGAGGCAGAAATGTCTGCTGAATTCAGTAATTTATTTTTTTGTAATTCCAGAATGCTTACAGAAAGTCACTGTGGTTTGGTTATTACTCACTTCAGAAATCTAATTTCAAAGAGCTGCCTGCTCACAGCAAAGCAGATTATACACACTGTGGAATCAGTCAAGGCATCTTCACTTTCAGGCACACACACACACACACACACACACACTCTGCAGGTCTCTATCAGAAGCAGCACAGTCCAAAATCTGCTGGAAGCTTCCTGTGTATCCTTGGGTATGTTATTGGGTATGTTGGGAAGAAAATGATCAATGTGGACAAGCAGTTCAAATGATTCATAAGAATTCTATAGAATTCTACTTAACAGGGAGTGTCAGAACTACACAACAGGAGTGAACACCCAAGGAACAATGTTTGCACCCATTTGAAAGTTTGTGATTGCAGGCAGTGTTACAGGATGAACTAGTATATTCCAAGCTCCACCTGGGAAGGACACAGAACAAACACCACAACTACATCTAGACAGAGATCCTCAACAATGAAGAAGTTGGAACATTCTTGTCCCTGATCCTTCTCACTCAGCAAAATTCATTCACATAGAGCTCCTGGAGCAGTCCCCAGTTCAGGATCAAAGAAGCACACTGCTCACCTTGGAGAGCCACTGGAATAGCCTCAATTTGGATCTTCGTCGGCACCTTCCATCCCAACTGGTCACAAGCTTCACACAGGACATCTGTCACTCCCTGGACATTAGTGACAAGAGAAAAGGGAAACAGACATCACCACAAAAACCTAAATTAAATCATAGAGTTAAATTAAATACATGCTTCCTCAGAGCAAACTTGTCTTTAGCAGAGACAAACCCCACCAGGCCCCCAGTGCAACTCTCTGAAAGGGCAGGCTGCTTACAGTGATCCCCACTTCCATCAGTAACTTCATCGGATTTGTTCGAAGTCATCTGTTAGAGAGGACTGTTATCAGGAAGAATACGGTCAGTTTTTACGCTAGTTTACACAAGGCACTTCCCTCCCCACACACAGCTCTCTCCATCTCAGGGGGTATCCCACGACCATGGAAAACAAAAAACGCCCTGGCAAGTTAACACAACCGAAGATAGCGGCAGCCGGCTGCGGAGCTGCGAGGGGAGCAGCAGTGCCAAGCCCAGTGGGGCAGCGCCCGAGTGCCCACAGCTCCTGCCCGGGCCCGGCACCGCTGCCCGCGGCGCGCCGCACGTGTCCGCCCCGAGCGCACACGGGGCTGGCGAGCAGCTCCCCCGGCCTGATCTGCGGGACAGGGCAGCGAGCACCGGGGGCACAAGCGGCTCTGGCCCAGCCTCACCAAGTCCTTGAAGCTCCGTGGCTCCTCCACCGCCGGCTCCTGCTCCGGCTCCGCCACGGACCCTTCCTCCTCTCCTGCCGCCATCTTGGCCCGTCCCCTCCCGCTGCAGCGCAGAGCGCTCTGGGAGCTGTAGTCCTTCTCGCGGTGCGATGGGATTTGTAGTTCCGGAGGAAGAGCCAAGCGGAGCGGGTGGGTTTTCCCTCCGCTCCGGGAGGTGCTCGGGAAAGGTGGAGTTGCGGATCTACAGCCGCCTGTCCTGGGGCAAGGGCACCCCGAACTGGCTGTGGGAAGGCTTGCCCGCCTGCCCGCCCGGCGGTAACCCCGAGCGGCTAAGCCGCAGGCCTGCAGCTCAGCCGTGCACTGCTTAGGCGGTGCGTGGTGCTGTTCCCGGTTCGTACCTTCTACAGCTGGGAAAGGATAGGCAAAATGAGCTGGCCAGGCACAAAAAGACGAGAATATGTATAAATTTACATACATAATGCATATAAAGAACAAATTAACTGCTTCGGAAGTGCTGGTATGAAACATTTTGATGAAACATTCTAGTGATGGGAAGAGAGAAAAGAGCTGTCGTCCCACGTTGTTTTCCTGTTTACGGTAATTGCTCGTATGAGTTTTTGATGTGCCAGAAATACGAAATAAACTGAACTGTGCCAACTCACACCATGAAATGAGTGAGTACAGGATGAGAATAGATGCAAACACTCTCCCAGCTCTCTTGATTGCTGCTGTTGTGACGCAGGCCTGCAAGTCCTTCATGAGAGGTGAAAATGGATATACATTTAATGACCATCCAGGGAGTGCAGCATCAAAATATTGTCATGGTGGAAGTTCCTGAGTCATTGGTTTCAATCTGGTCTGGGTGTAACATCTCTAATCTGTAGTCTTGATGCTGATTGCAGCAGGTTAACCTTGCAGCTATGTGAACTTCCTTTGTTTTAGGGAAAAGAAGGCTAACATATACGAGATGTTAGGGTTAGATGTTTGGGCTTGAAAAGAACAGCAGAGCCGGCTCCAAAATGAAACTCATGTCTGCATTTCTGAGCAGACTTCCCTTTCTCTGGGAAGGCTGCCTGGACGTGCTCTCGGTGGAAATGCTGATGTACTTCAGCATCTGTCACTGGATTCCAAGCGTGGCATTTCCTCTGCTCCCAGAACAATGAGGAAAGTGAGAGGAAATACGAACAAACTCTCTGCGTGACAGGGAAAGAAGAGGAAACCTGAAACAATTCATGGGCAGGAGTAAAAATGAAACTGCTGGATCCCACTGTGCTCAGGAGCAATGATAAACTAAACCAAAAAATCCCCAAAAACACTCTTATTTAGGTGCTGGTTGTGACCATATGTTTCAAAAATTACAGCAGTCTGAGCCATGGGCTTGCTATACATCATTAGTGCTAAAGGTTAAGCCTGGCCAGCACGTAGACATGAACCCCTGTAAGGGTCACCGGGATGCCTCAGGAAATGGAGTCAGGGATGTGACAGGAAGTCTCTGCTTGTGATTCTTTGTGGAACTCATTGCCCATATACTATGGTGCTGTTTTAGTGGGGAGCAGGGTGGAGAAATTCTATTCTGGTGAAATTCCAGATTGTGTAATTCCCTATTGTCAATTGATGTATTTGAATGAAAGTTTTCTCTTGTCCTAAACTGCTGTTGGGAGCATTCATGCATGAGAAAATAAATATACAGTTTCCAAATAGTAATTCCTTTTTTTGTGCTTTTCAACACAGGGCACTGCAGATTATACTGGATTTAGAAATTTTCACTCCAGAGCTCTTAAACTTGGCTTTTAAACAAATATGCTCCTAGCTCTATTGCATGTTACAGCCCAGTCTTCCTTAGCAGGAGCAGGGTGAGAGCATCCCCAGCAGATGAATTTTGGTGCAGATATAATGTCAGCTGTTTCATAAGGGATGCATAATGAGACCAGATGGACAATGTGTACAGCACGTCACATCCAGGTGTGCAGAGAGACACTGACACAAGAGTGCTTCATATTCATTTATTCAAATCAGCAGAGTACTTGTCCATTTCTGGCAAACAGGCATGGGTATCACAAGCATTTGAGTCACACTCCGAGGAACCAGAATAAAATTCTTCCTACAACATATTAAAACAAATGTTGATATCATGAGAAGAAGAGACAAAAAGGACAAGGATTCAAGCTTTGTGACATGGAGTGTTGTCCCTCCTAAGAATTTGGTCGGTGTTACAAAATTACGGAGTAGGTTTTTCTCATCATTTGGATTTGTGCCTGCGCAGGGAAGTTTCCCTTATCCACTGGGGCATGCTTGTGGAGGGAGTTACCTCTGCGTTAACTCTTCTAGTCACTTCAAGCTAGTTTCAGGGTCTCTTCCTTGTACCTCTTTCAGGTACTGACATGATCCCCATCATCATCATACTTGAGCACTTTTCAGTGTTTGTCCCAGAAACATCCTTGTGAGGTAGGGAAGTGCTACTATTCTCATTTTTAGACAGGGAACTGAGGTACTGATGGGTCAAAAATCACAAAGGGCATATTTAGCAGAACAGTCACTTGAAACAGGGTCCCAGTCCTTGCTCCTGCTTTGTGGGGGCTCTGCCACTGAATCATCCTACTCCTCTCTTGAATATTAGTACCCTCATACATTTCACTAATACGAAGCCTTCCCTGGGAAGCATTGCTAGGAGTACGTTTAGCTCTCCGTGAGTGCTGCCTCCCTCCTCACAGATGATCCACTGTGGGTCTCACAGGCTGCTTGACTGCATGGAGAGTGGCACCTCCACCTCTCAGGTGTGCTCCCATCACAGCAGGGCTCCAGCTCAGACCAGTAACACCAACCTACTCTTTCCTTCCTGCTGCAAGAGATATAACTGCTTCCTTACACCAATGCCCTGAGTCAGACTCTGGTCCCAGGGTCACTCTTCTTTTCTCTGTTTTGGCTCCTAAGATCTATTGTCACTGTCTCACTGTGTTTCACCTATTTTATAACTATCAGCATTCAGGTCATGCTTTCATTTTCCTACAGGGACCTGCCCTCCCTCACGGCAAAATAACAGGTAACTTGCTCTCACATGCCAAAGACTTGCTTTTACTCTAGAAAACAACTGCTTTCCTTTGGAACAGAGGCCTCCTTTTAAAAAAAAATACATATACACTCTTAAATACAGTATCATAACCTTAAAATCATTCTATGTAAATAAATAGAATACAAACATCACAGTTCTCAGTCTGGAGAGGTTTCTTCAAAAGGGATAGGTTCTGGCCCTGCTATTTCACCCTGGGATGGTGAACTATCCACACAGTCTGTCAAATCTGGGGCTGCTTCTTTCTACAGCCTTTCCAGATGTACCTTGGTAATGGGACTGTACTGTACTGGAAATTGGCAGCTGCTGGCTTTTTTTAGGGTACTCCAGCCCTTGTACCACACACAGATTCGTAAGTTTTTTACAAACCAGGTTCAGTCAGCATCAGGTATTCATCAGCCTCCTGACCTACTTCTTTTTGCTGCCTTGGGGAAGCAGAGCAGTGGAGATGGCTGGGGAAACACGGGTCCGCCTCATGGCATCAGCACCGTGAATTGTAAAACAACAGGTAGCAGTGCTAATGGTCACAGTTAATAATGTAATGTCTCTGAACCCAGTTTTAGTATGGGCCAAACACTGTTTCAGATAGATGGTCTCAGGATCTCGGCAGTGGTTTTAGCACCCAAGCTGAGTCTCCTTGTACATGGGGAAAGCTCTGTTCTGGCCTCAAGAAGATCACAGACTTCGTCCATTGCCCTGGTGCAGGCCTCGAGATTGTCAGCCAGCTTCTGGATTTTGGCCTTCAGCACAGCCTGGCTTACTTTTGTGACCTCCTTTGTGTGTTCTGGCACGAGGAAGCTGTGGGAGCCGCAGAAGACCATGAAGCAGACGGAGTTGTAGAGCGAGATGGATGCCCTCTTCTCTGACTGGCGCAGTGTAGGGTCGCCTGGGCCCTGCCCTCGGCGAAGGAACTCCAGGCAGCCGAGTATTTCCCTCATCTGTTTCCGACAAGTCATTGCAATTTCCTGCACCTTCCTCACCTCTCGGGAATTGCAGAGCACTAAGGAGAGGTCGGAAGTGATGCTGACAGCCCCGCCAGCCGTGGCTAGGCCCAGACCCACAGCTGATGCCAGGAGAGAGGCTCCCAGCGTTGCCGGGCTCAGGGACAGCCCCAGGATGGCTGTGACTGCTCCTGCAGCTGTCAGGGTGCTCCCACCAACATTGGCAATCAGGGACCTTTTGCGGAGCTTGTTGAGTTTACGAGCTGCCTTGTGAAGGTGAGCAATTTGGCCACGCAGCCTCCGCCTCTGATCCAGCAGGGCCACGTGGAAGTGGTGAGTGGGGTCTGGTGTTGGCGGAAAGGCAGCACTGTTCCTCTCCATGGCTTCTGTCCAGAAAAAGAAAAGTCTGGGTTGGGATTTATGTCAAAAAACCCCCATGAGACATGCTCATCCTGGACCACCATTTCAGGGATGGCATCCAGCCAAATTTTTTCTTCAACCAGCTACAAGAAAGGTTTTCCTGCTGCACACACATGCACACTCACGTACACACACAGACTCATATGCACGGGTACATTTAATTACATATATCATTGTAACTTTCAGACAGAGTAGCTTAAAATGTTTTCTTAATTCCTGCAAAGACTAAAATATCCTAAGGACTGGGATCAGAGGTGCTGTTACCATTATCTCTGTGAAGACACAAAATGTCTCTTCAAACTCTGGGGACAGAAATTCCCCTGAGATTAGGTGACTCAGTGCCCAGAAGGATAATGCTGCCAGAGCTAATGTGTTGTCCCCCTGATGGGGTTCAGAGGATCTGCAATATAGAAGGACATCTTTCACAAGAAAGGTCAGACTCCAAGGAGGTGAAAGCCACCATCCCAGGTTTTTATTTAGGAGTTGTTTCCCATTTAAAGGAGGACAGAGGGAAGCTGCTGACCGGAATCTACATCTGGCTTTTCCATACACGAGGTGAGCAGCTTATTGATGCCTTGGATGGGTATTGGTATTGTGAACATCCTTCCTTTCTTTAAGCTTAAGTAACTCAAGGTCCTGCAGCATTTTTTTTCTTATTGTAACCTGGTGTCAGTGTATGAAGAAGGGTGGGAACCATTGTTCTGTGGTGCTCAGTCCAACCTGTGGTCGTAGATACCCAGTTACAGAGGCAGGGAGGCCTATGGACCTTGTTTAAAAGGTTCGTGAAGAGCGCATCAGAAAAGCGGGCCCATTTTCAGTGTGCACTCCCTTGGGGATGGGAAAACTGGAGAAATACAGAGGCCTGTGAATAGAAAAGGCTTGAAAACCATTGGCTCTGGAGCCCTCCCTTCCAGAAGATGAATCTTCAGGGTTTTTGTGCTAGATGACCTCTGTTTGCTGTCTCTGTTCTTTGTCACAAGGGCAGAAAGAAATGTTCCAATAAATATTTTCAGGTTGCTCTAGGGCTGAAAAATGCTTTACAAAGGAAGCCAGCATCCTTAACCCTGCTTACAGGGAACCTGAGGCAAAGGAGTCAGCAGGAGTGATGTAGCCGATTGTCTGATGGAAGCAGAGTTTCTGTGCTTCACAACACTGCATTGTGCACACAGCTATGCTGCCTCTGCACCTAGCAAGGTCAAGCCATGGAGCTGAGAAGCTGTTTGCAGTCCATAAAGCCCTCATAGCCAAAAGGAGCCTCGGTAGCAGAAAGACCCCTCACTAAGCCAATTAAGCAAAACTATTCATTGCTGCAGGCACCTTTTCACTTCTAAGTCTTCTGTACTGTGGGAACTGGAGGTGCCTGGTCCCTCACGGAGTTACACTATATAGTTAAGATCCTTCATTCTGCAGAATCCTTGTGTTTCAGAAGGAGAAAACTTCGTACCATAAATAGTCCCTCCATCCTGAAGTGTATACATAAATAATTCTCACTGCAATCTTTCCCACTTCTATGTGCTCATCCTAATCTATCTCACACAGATCCTTTAAGACGCCCCCCATGCCCTTCAGAAAATGCCTCCAGTCTCTCTTGGTGTCATTTGATCATTTGAATAATCACTCAGTACATTGTGCTTCTCTCAACTGGAGGCAGTGTCCTGTTATTTTTACACTATGAGCAGAGATAAAGCTGGAAGCACAAAGACTAACACTAATCTAAATGGATACCAGCACTGAAATGAACAATGAGTGTATCACCAATAACTTAACAACAGATCAATATGATGATCATTAAATGTATCAATTCCTGTTGCCTCTTAACAATTTGTTCTGAAGATTTAGTTGCTGAGAACTGTCTCAGGTAATAACAGCAAACATCTCACTGAATTATTAGAACAATCATTCAATATATAGCATAGGCCATGTAGTGATGCAAATTTTTTTTTATATTGATTAATGACAGCACAAAGGAAAAAAAAAATCCAACTCTTGCTCTTAGAGAAAAATCTCCCCAACAATAAAGGTATACATTAGTCCAAAACCTGCAAACACTTTCCTAATAGAGTACTCGGAGAGACTCAAAAAATTACTGGTTCAAACTTACCTTCAGTTTCCAGCCACCCTCCCAGAAGACAAATTTTGGTCTGTTTCTGGAGGAGACCAATTTATAGCTCCTGCGGACCAATTGCTGCGATGGGAACGCTTTGCCTCATACTGGGAGTTTGCCATTTCCTGTTCTCCCTTGTGCAGAAGGATGTGACACACTGGAAAGTGACCTGTGGGACAGTGAGCACACATCATGTTCAGGAAACGATCCCTGCGAATGAACATTGTGTGTTCGCTTTTCCTGAAGTGAAGGGTGAAAAAAAAATTTAAAAATTGCAGCCTATTCCTGGCTCTGAGGTAGTGCAGACATTCCCTGCAGGGAACAGTTGCCTTTCCTTTCCCTGAAATAGCAACTGACTTTACTCTGTCTAGAGCCGCCAATTGCTTGATGACTTAAGTTTCCCTCCACTACGCATCTAGAGCCAGTGGAGCTATCAGCCAGCCAGCTACTCCATTCAAGGCCAGTGTACTTTTAAAATCCCAGCTCTTTGGGACAATCCATAAAAGGGAAGCAGCCCCACAGCAAGATCATTGCTCTGAATTCCCATCCCTTCTCCTTCGCAGTATGTAAAAACATGCTGCAAAAGGAGTGATCTCCCTTTGGTTTTACTCTGTTTCTTAACCATAGTTACCACAATGGTTGAGAAACAACCCTCTTGTTTTCCTAAAGTGCCTGCCCAGCAATCAATAATCAGAAAGAAAGGATCATTTGGATCCCCTGTTTTTCTGCCTGCTGTTGCCTGGCAGTTGTGCTGTACAGATGTGGCCAGAGGGAAGAAGTGATGAAGGTGTTGGGGAGGAACAGCCTAAGTGCCACTCCTGGTGCTACCTTCCATGCTGAACCAGGGCCAGTTTTAATCAAAGAAAGATTCTTTTGATGAGGTCAGGAAAAATCACTTTTTTGATGGCACTAAGTGGTAGTCTGAAGTGGTATGTGTCTTTATTGACACTGGGCTTGTGGTGCTGGGGACGTTTCTTTTGAGCAGCTGTGCTTGAAGATAGGACATCTACTTTCTCCTTTGGTGGATTCCTACTCTTCAGGACTATTTGTTGACAGGGAAGCTCTGATTGTGCCCTAGAGTTCTCCTGACCTATCTAATCTGAAAGCTATCTAGCTGTCACGTGGTGAGGCTTTCCTGTGGAATTTGTGAGATGCTTAGCCACACAATTGCTGCAGCTGACCTTAAAAAGGGCCAAGACTGAGAGGCAGCAAGCAGGCAGAGGAGAAGGCTGGGATTATTCATTTCAATAGCAGCTTGGTTTTCAATTATGTTAAAATAGGTGTGGAATAGTATGTCAAATGTTTTTTCAGGGGTGGACCTACAGGAGATGAAACATCAATGAAAAATAAATAGCATGGAAGAGTTATTTCAATCTGTCACAGACATGAAAAGAGAAAATATCATTTTGAAGATGCCTAAATATGCAGTCCTGGTCTGTTACAATTTGTACATACTGCACGTTAGCAGGAAGGTGAGCTTTGACACTGAAGGAAACTGTGCTTGAGCCCTTCCCTTTGTTTTAGCAAGCGTGTGCTTGAATTGGAGCCCATCTGCCTTGGCAAGGGTTTGCAGTTGATAGAGACCTCTTTTCTCACACTCACAAATAGAATAGGGCACTTTTTTTATGTAACTGCATCTGCGTTAGAGTTTGTGCCTGCAGATATGTCCTTGTAAGGACAGCGAGTTTTGGTAAAAATGAAATAACAAAGAAAAGGGAAAAAAAAAGGGTCTAGAATGAGCCTAAGATGACGACATACTTTTGGATGCTCCCCTTCCTTTCCCAGTTCTCTTCTTTCAATATACTCAGCTGCAAAATATTGTCAGAAACGCCTGCAATGCTCAGTCTGTGGGCAGGGACCTGATCAGGGTGCAGAAGAGACAATTAATTTTTCTTAGAGTATTCCCTCCCTGACTTTCATGCCCACTGAAAAATCTGCACTTCACTCAAGTTGAGATGTTGGTCTCAGCTGAGGATGGTTTCTCACAGGAATCATCCCTGGGCTCCTTCACCATTTAAAGATAATGTTTCCCCATAATCCACTCCTATAAAAAGGTGCATACCCAGAAAGTATGGACTTCACACGAGGAGCTACAGATGTCAATGTGATTTTAGAAAAGAGACATGTATTATAATAAGAAGCATTATTTCCTAGGGAGCGGCCCTACCACAGCATTTTTCTATCTGTTACATTTTTTGCTATCTGTTCATTTTGCTGTCTGTTCTTGTCCCTGCTGACACTCTCACAAACATCCCTCTGGTGAGAGTCCTGGTCTTCTCTCCCACAGATAATTAGAAAGACCCCCTCCAGCAAAGGTGAGCAGGTGGGAATGGGAGCTGGATGGAAGAAAAGTGTCTTCTTTCAGCACCTGCCCAGGACTGAAAGGTTTTTAGTGCCATTAGTGCACTTGCCCAGATGTAAGTACATCTGCTGGGTCATCAACTAGGTCCCAGGAGCCTGCTTGGAGTGAATCTTAGCTTATCAGGGATCTCCAGACTTGTGGGGTAGGTCTGACCTTCACTGGACAATTCTGCAAGCTGGTGGAGGCCTGGCCATCCTGTCTGCTGTACTCTTTCACCCAACACCTCTGCTGCAGCTGCCTCTTGAAGCACTTGACCTGTGAAGCGCTTGGGCTTGATGGTGGGAGGGGCACAGCAGGTGTTTCACAATGACCTGGCCAAAAATGGTACCTCTGCTCCACCCTTTCCCATCTAGCCATATCCTCTTGAAATGCCTGAGGGCATTTTGTGGGAGCAGGTGACCCGAAAAGGGAAGGAAGGATGTTTTATTGCCTCAGCTCTCTTCCCTTCCAGGGGTTTTGGTAGAAAGGACTGGTCTTTATGCTCCTGGTCTCTCCAGCAGCAAGGATATATGGCAGAAGTGTTTGATCTGAAGCTGTTTGTGGCTACTGTGTATAACATTTGAATGCAAATGTGTAACATTTGAAGCTGGAGTTTCAAATATACTCTTCCTTTATTAACATTGTTTTGATCAAATAACTGAGAAAATTTGAGTAAATTTACACTTGTATACCATCTTTTTTAACAGGAGATTTCTGCCATGCTCACTACTTTCAACCTTAACTGCTGGATGCTGGAGCTAAAAGCCGCCTTTTTTTCCTTTTATTTTCTTTTTCAATTGAATCAAAAACAAATTTTAACTTTTCACAGCAAGATACTAATTCAGAATCAGTAGAAACTAGAATAGGTCAAAACTAAAACAAAGAAAGAAAATTGGAACAAAAAGGGCTGCATCAGCTTTTAGTAACCTTACCAGTAGATCCAAATTAATTTTTTGGAAGCATTCCAGAATGAGACAGGCTGCTCTGGTGTATGTGAGACTTCAGCTGGGTTTGAAGAAAGCTGCAAAGAGCAGAGCAGGGTAGGGGGAACAGGAAAGGCTATGGGATGAGAACACCTCTTGTTAGTTCCATTTAAGCAGAAAATTAGTCAAGCGCACTGACTGTGCCTGCTTTGTGAGCAAGCATTCATGTAACAAAAATACCACCCTAAACTGCCTTGTCAAAACACTCTTAGCAGCGCTTGCAGAGATCAAATATTTATTTGGACGTGGAGAATGAATTTCTGCAATGTATTTAAACAGCCCAGCTTATGCTGTCATTTGCCAGCTTTAATGACATGTTTCAGTGCAGGCTGTGTGGCATAAGACTGTCTCTGACGCACAATGAAGCAGCTCCCCACTCAGCCCATAAGCCTCCAGCCTTGGCTGTGGCACAGCTGACGTAACCCAGTGCAGCCACACGGAGGTTCTGCTGAGACCAGTGCTGCTGGAGGACTTTTCTCTGTTCACCATCTTAGCAGTGGCAGCAGCAGCACCACAATGAGCAAATCTGGCTACCCATTCCCTCCAGGACTGTAGAAAACAGAGAATTGTTAACCTATTTCCAGAATTGCAAAGAAACCTAATAGATTGGTAAAAAGCAGAAATTAGGTAACCTGGTTTCTTCTGTCTCTTTTCCAGTGGACTTCTTGATAGCTGAGTTCACAAGGCAACATTTCTCTTGAAAGAAAAGAGTCTGGATTCTTCTCACCTGCAAAAACTGCTTATTTTTGTGAAACTTTCAAGAAGTCAGTGTCTCTGAAACTTTGACTGCTTTGTCAAATTCTGGCTGAGATTGCCTAGGACCCTCTAAAGCTGCTGTCATTTCATTGACTAACCCTCCCATCTGGCACAACAGAAACATGACAGAGACACAATGGCCTAAAGAAGTCTAGGGAAAGTTAAAAACAGTTACCTTGAACTTCAGATAGAGATGCATCTCACCGAATTTCAGCCCTCTTTAGAGGTTCATATGCAGTCAGTTTATTCACATTCTGAAGCTCCCTCTAGAGCCAGGAGAAGAAAGAGTCACCCCAAAAGCTGGTTTAGTCCATCTCTTCCAGGCACCTGCTCTGTAATACGTGACAAATTATAGACAGCAATTCTTTATCCCTTTCCTTGTTCGATGTCCCACAGGTTTGCCAGGTTTGTGTTCCAGCTTCAAATATCCTGTCCCACAGACACTGCTCTGGGCCAGAGATGGTCCCTTAAACCAGCCCTTGCTGTCCTGCAGTGTGAGCAGGAGATGCTGTTGTGGAAGACTGCATGTGGCAGTGGTGCATCCCTGCCTGGCCCCTCCCATAACAGGCCTTTCTCGCCCGTGGATTTTTCAGGTACCTTTTGACCCTGCTGACACCAGCTGCCTCCATTGCCTCCTGGGACAGAAAGTCCAGAAGTTCACAGTTACTCATGGTGTAAAGAAGTATCTTCTCTTGCCTGTTTTCAGCTAATGTACTCCTTTCACTGAGTGGTCCTTACGACAGCTGTGTGGGATCAGGGAAAGAAAAGTCCATGGGTTTGGTGACGCTGCACTAAGATGTTTGCAGCACGTGGTCCTCCCTCATTCTTGTGAGTGACAATTTGTCAGTCTCATTTCCAGTATTAGCAGAGCACGTGTACAAGCCAGACATGTGCAGAAGAACATATGGTTTTACAGAGCTGTGCTTGGGAATGCAAAGAAAGCACATTATCCATAACATCGCTGCATCCAAGTTCCAATAATTTCTTCTAAGCCCAGGGAGACTAAGATTCAGTTTAAGATGGCTGAATCTGAACTGAAAACAAAACCAAAGCAAAACAAATTCAAACTGTTATTATTTTTGTGAAGCCAGGACTTTTATTTCCAGGTCATGTCTTCCATTCTCAAAATACTATGGCCACAAGGTGATTCCTCTTGGCAACCACAAGGGCTGGAAAATATAGTCAGAAACATTTTGACCTTTTGCCAGTGTTTTTAGACAGAAGAAGAAAGAATCCTCACTAAAAGCCAGATAAATCTTTTCATGTCTTTGTTAGCATTAATATTAAGGCATTACCTAGTGTGAGGGCCTCAGGACTTATTTATTACACAATCCTGAGACCTGATCAGAAAGAAGACCTGTCAGTAATATAAAACTCTTGGAAAGGAAATTTTTAAAGAGGGACTGATAGTCTCATGAAGGAATTGAGGGCATCTTCAAACACAGAACTGAATCTGTTAATGGGAGATCTGGCAAGAGCAAGTTCCCACTCCCATGAGTTCTGTGCTTCCCAAAGAGGGAAAGCTGGCCAGCTATAGAGGTGGGACATGGAGGGGACAGGAGCTTAGTGTTTCTCCCAGGCTCCTAGTTCAGATGTGTGCTGTGCCTGGGCACTCAGCTGCCCAGCGTCCCTGAAGCGATTTCAGATTACAGGGATGATCAGCAGATGCTCTTGGCCTGGGTGTATTCAGCTCACTTCCTGCACCCTCATGAACAAATTATCAGGACATGGGAGGGAGGAAAGGAAACCTGGGAGAGAATGTGGTTCCCTGCACCTGTGGATACTCCCTGCATGATTAGCAGAAGCCATGTCAAGTGCAGGGCATGGCTGTGGGACCCTGTGGCTTGCAAACCCATGCATTTTCAAAAAATACTTTTTAAGAATGGCATCATTTTTGGAGGTACAAAGGCTTGGAAGCGTAGTAAACTCCTCTGGTAGTGTCTGATCAAATGCAGCCCTTGAGAAGATCAGGTAGTGCCTCTTTTTTACCAGTCCAGTAATAAAAACCAGCAACAACAACAATAAAACAGCCCACCCCAAAACCAAGGTAAGAAAACAAACAAAAAAAAGAAAAAACCCCTCCTCATCTGTTTTTCGTTTGTTTTCTAACCCACTCATACACCAACAGTAAAGAGAGTCCTGGTTTTGAGTCTAGCTGACTGGGTCTTGGACAAGTTTTATAGAAAAGAGTAAAGCTGTTTGTATCTCCCCAGGTTGAATAGAGTCAAGATAAACCCTGTTGTCACTGAGAGCACCGCAGAACAGATTCTACCTTACACTTTGCTTCTCCCTGACAGAAGATGCTTTGCAGGCAGATGGAAAAGACGAGGAGATTCTCTTCTGAAATTAAGAAAAAAAGTATTTTCAAGGCATATTCTGTAAAATAACATCTTAATAACAGCATTGTCTTTGATCTTCATGGCATTTGGAGCTCTGGGGAAATGGAAACCCTAAGTCCCACCAGGGAAGAATGAGGTTACCAAGGACCACTCTTCATGCTTACAGCAAGATCACAGGCAGGCCATACAAGTACTGTGCAGAGGAGGTGCTTGCGTGGAAGGGAATCTCCTTTTTACTTCCTCACAAGCTACACATGGCTACGTGTTTATTTAAGCTGTTAAGATAGCTTTTCTCAGGTCGTTTTGTAGCCTGTGTCCTCACCGTATGAGCTCTCCCATTCACTCTCTCCATCCCATTCCTGATTAGAGGACACATCCATGTGGCTTGGGAAGACTACTGCAAAGGACAGCCCTGGAGCAAGCTGTCAGATCATTCCCATGCTCGTACAGAGTCTTCTGGCTTACGCTTGCTCCTTGCAATATCATCAATGGGGCCCTTTTAGCACTCATGCCATTCTCTCTTTGTGCACACATTCTAGATCCAGCTTTCCACCCTAAGTGCCTGGTTTGAGACACTGGTGGGGAAGAATACCAGGATGCTGGAGGGTCAGAGGTGTTTCCTAGTGCTCTGAGGAAGTATATGAGGAATGACACGAAGATGACAATCTTTACAGGGTACTCGTGTGGCTCTTAGGATAAGCTAGAGAGGGATGCATGTTGTGGTCTACTTCAGCACCTGTGTTATAGTGGAAGGAAGGAGAAAAGCCCTGGATGCCATGTGTAAGCTCCTGGGGAAGAAAATTAAAACCAGAATGTGCTCCTGTGCTGCTGAAGACATCCTGGTGTGCTGCTCACAGGCAGGGAGGGATGTGGATGGTAGTTTTACAATGTGGATGAGAACAAGACTTCAGCAAGACTTGGGAACACTTCTGAACTACAGAGCACTTGCATAAGAGAAATGAGCATCAGGCTATGAGCATGCAGTGTGGCCTTCTGTGCCTCCCAAATATTTGTTATACAGGTACCACTGTTTTCATCCATACTCAACTCAGTATTCAGCCAGAGATATTTGGCTGTTGGCATTGCCTTTATGTCCATCATGAATCAAATCTCTGTACTTGACAAACCTGCTTTGAAGAGTGTTTGTGAATTCTGCCTTCAAGGACAAATTCCATTCTTGATACCGAGATCAGATTTTGACCAATATCTCTTGTAGTATCCTAGGGCTCCCCTCTAGGCTGGGTATTATTTTATATTTGCAGCACATTAGACATCTAGTGATTGTTCAGAGCAGATGACAAGATTTTGTAGTGAGCTGGTATAGCTCTAGAAAAATGTTTTCACAATTGAAGCAGCTGTGCAGACTTGGAGAACTGGAACTGGGCAGAAAGGGTGAATTGTTCTCTTGCTGTCAGCCCTTACTTGAACATGGTGCAGTCAGGAAGCTGTATTGGGTCTCAAAAAGCAAATATGTTGCTGTACTTTGTGCCTCTTTACAGTGACATCTGAAGATGAACATCCTTCTTCCTTTAGCTTAGTGCACACCAAACATTGCACCTGAAACGCTTCCTTCTTCAGCCATTCCATAGGCAGGTTTTCCCACAGACAGTGGTCAGGAGGGAGCCTAGAAAATAGTAGTCTCTTTCCCTAAAATCCGCTCCTCGGTAGGAATCTTTTCCTCCATAGCAGAGTAGATTGCAAGTAGGCATTGATAATCAGACCGCCTACTTCTCACCACCTTTTGTATTTTGGGAAGCATATGGTGGCTGACGCATTTCTGATGTATACTCAAAAATCACATCAGTTTGGATCCACGACCTCTGATTACTGACATGAAGCTACAGACAACTCACTTCCTTGCTGTTCTGCAGCAATGTCAATGAACTTTGGAGGTGGCTGTTCTCACCTGATATGCAGGGAGACAGAGATAGGGAGGAAGCCAATGGTTTGCTCATTGCCTCCTGGGCAGAAACAAATGGTGAATGTGGGTGGCCTTAGTTTCAGATGAATGTTGGCTCCCTGAAGCAACCCTCTGACCTGGCATAGCTTTTATAGTACTGATCAGGTCATGATTTTAAATTCCCTTGTTCTGTGCCTTTTCAAGACCGGTGTTTGAGACTTTCCCTTATTTAAGGATGTATCATACTTCTGACTCTAAAGAGCTTGATGTGAGGAGTACTAATTCAGCTGTCAATGCCACAGCATTCTTTTCTTTATATTTCTTGGAAAAGAAAAGCTTTCTGTAAGCCAACAAGAATCTTTCCCTTGTAAGGCTTCTGGAACAAAATGTCTTTTTTTTTTTTTAAATTATTAATATGGAAGTGATTGGACAGCTGTCATAGGGATTCTCATTTGAATAGATGTCAGCAATAAGGAAAGAATACTGCTTCACACAGGTAATTTTTAAAAACATCTTAGAATCTGTTCATCAGTTCAAAACTGCCAGAGGAGTCTGGTGGAAAAGGAACAAGAGACACGGATGTATTCAGGATCCCAAAACAAAGCACTTTACATAACAGACCTTATATATGCTGACAAATAAGGTGGCAAAACAACCCACCAGAAGTATTCCTCCTCCTCTAGCTCTTCTCTGAAGACGCCTGCTTGCCCAAATTCACTCATTTCCTCTGTTTTCACAGGTGCAGTGATACCAGCAGCTATTTTTGCTCTTAGCTGAGGGCAGCGTTTCAGCTGCTGGACATCTGTGCCAAACTACTCCTTTCTTTTGCCGACTCTGCATCCCAGCGTCCTCTAGGAAAAGTGCAGGGAGCGTCATCTCCAATCCCCGCCCTCCAGCAACACAGGGACAGGGGAGGGGGCAACCTCTTCTCCCTCAAGGATTCTTGTCCACCTTATTCTGAGCCATTATGAGCTTGGTTTTATGAGGTGGCAGCTCATCTCCTGGCTTCTCTGCAGAAAGTGGAGGGGTTGAAGGTTATATTTGGGCATCGTGGGTCACTGATGGTGGAAGAGAAGTGAGAAGAGTCAAAACAATTGGTTAGTAAAAGAGGAACAAAGAATCTTTCTGTGGAGGCTGCAGAGGTGCCTCAAAGCAGTGAGTGCTCTTCTGCAAGCAGGTCTTTCCCCATATTCTGTACCACAGAACTCAAGAGGTAAAACAGGCCCAAAACTCAGCTGTTAAGTGCCTAGATTAATCAGAGAAAGCTAACATGCTTTGCTGCTCACAGCAAGAAAAGACAGTTGTTCTCTGCTTGACAAAGGTGGGCACCAATGGGCAGCAGCTGAACCCCAAGGGCTGCATGTCAGCCAGAAGATTAAGACCAGCTGCCTTAGAGAAAATGAAACTGCCTAGGTGATGTGAGTGTCATGGTTCAGACTGGGGTGGGAAAAGATGCAAGTTTCCACCAGGAGTTAGTCTTTGTATATTTACTACTCAATGAGGTGATGCTGTATTCACATCCCCTTGTAGGCCTCGATTATTCCCTTATAGTTCTGCATCCTTCCCCTAATAAAAATGACTTGACTGCTTGCATATAAAATGGTCATGAGATTATATAATCTTTTTAAAAATAAGGAAAGGGAATAATGGAATAAACACAGAAAAGGAAAATCAAATAAGTAAGAGCCCTTAAAATAATTACAAAATTTAGCCTCAAGTTGCTGAATTTAACATTTGGTAGAGAATGATATAGTCAAAAGAGTGAGACAAAGACTACAACAATGTGTTGCAGTGTTGCTGTGGCACATGCTGAGAAGCTTTTCCTCTGGAGATGGTTGGTGTTGTGCTTGTCACCGCTATATGGGATTTAGGCATACAGCTGTGTGCCAGCTGTGTGTGCATTAGGAATACAGTCTTGGTAATATAAAGTTACAGGCTGGAGGAAAGTGTGCTTTCATGATGCAGTATTACTCTTGTAAAATAAGGTTTGCAGAGAATGGGGGAGGTTGAAAGGCTTCTGTCCCAACACAGGCATTGGCATTGGTGATTGAAGAGTTGGTGAGTATAAAAACCTTCTGCTTAGTCACTGTAATGAGTTTAGTTTTTAAAGGACATCGAAGATTCTACCATACCCAGATGGGACAGAGCAGACATACAGTCATCCACCTGATTGCAGGAAACTTTAGGGGATGTCAACAGTTTCACTGTTCAATTTTTTATGCCCTCTACTACTACATGGAGTAAATGTCATACAGTCAGGTTCTGTTGCCTTTGTAAAATTCCCAGTGAACCTTGCTCTAAAAGCCATCCCACTTAGACATGGTTTGAAAACCCAGATGTAGATTTGCTGAATTTGCCATCTTATTGGCACTCTCTGCCTCATCATAACATCATAATTCCTCAGCTAGGGGACCTCAATGACAGGGAAGAGTTAGAAAGGGGACGTAAGTGGGAGAAAAATGTGTTTATTTTCCTAAAGTCATTTTTATCATAATTATACAAGAAAATGTCAAAGTGCCTATATGAGGGTTTTTTTGAATTGGACTTTGTGAATTAATTGAAGAGTCTTCCAAAATCTCCAAGAGATTCATTTTACTGTCCTCTAGTGGAATGAAATAGAGGAGTCAGGTGGTGTTTTTCCACTCAGAGATTTTTCATTTCATTGAAACAGGGAAGTTGATCATAACTGGTCAGCATGACACCTAAACTACTCAAGTGCAGTTTGTTAACATGAGATACAAATGCAGCAATCTGACAATGCTAAACTACTGATGGCCACTAGACCGCAAGGTAAATAAATTAGGAAATCCTGACAGAGACACAAAACTATGCACAAAGTTGTAGCTGGTAAGAATGTGTGCTAATAGGGTAGTCACCACGTTGTGGATAAAAAACTTGGCATCACTTTGAGCTGCAGCCAAAGCTTTTATGTACAGAAACTGCTGTGACATGATCTGTAACATGGAATAAGAGCAGTGGGCAAAAATTGTGATTTTTTCTTTCCAGCTTCAGAGCAAAATATGAATGGAATAGTGCTCTCACATCTCTTGCAGACTCAAGCTCTGTCCATTTTTTTTCCCATGTTAATGAGTCATATGAAGAGATTTTACAGATTTAGCACTGTGTGTTTTATTTAGAGTGTGGTCTGTTTCTGTATGCCAGAGACTTACATGAAGGTCTGTGGTCTAACACAAACTTTTTAATCTTTGGTCTTCATGTCCCAAATTATTCCGGTGATATTAGAGAGCCTTTTGCTATGTTAGCAATAGGAAAGTGTTTCAGAGAAAGCAGCCCATTCTGAGGGGGATAAAATATATACTGTCTAACACTTCATGCATAGAAGTGTGAAAAGTCTGGAAAACTATGTTTGGAAGTATAGGAGAAAAATATCCCTGACTAAGTGTTTCACAGAAGCCAGAGGTATAAACCTCAGTAGGCGAAGAGACAGCACAGCTTTGTGCTACCTCATTCTCTTTGAAACCTTTTTATTTTAAAGAATGAGATTCTAACTGTTTGCTTTCTCATCTAATGTAAAAAGGACCCTCTGAAGATTAATACTGAGTTTTCTGACTCGCGTTAACTTTAAAGGAGAATTTTTAATTTACGAAGAAACCCAAAACTTTCGCGTTCCCGAGGTCCGTTTGGTGGCAGGACTCGGGATTTCTTGTCCCGTAGCTACCCATACCCAACTCTTTTCTCGACAAGACACCAACAGGCTAAAAATAGCCGCTCCCACGGTCTCACAGATGTAGAAAAAGGACGATTTCGTGACAGATAAAGTAGAAAAAAAACATTCCATTTCACCCAAAGAAACACAAGACGGAGCGCGGGGCGCTGGGCGGCAGCGGGGCGAGAGGGGCGGG